>SJXQ01011901.1:65000-250343 GCA_006408695.1 Aepyceros melampus
TCTTTGGTAGTAGAGATAAGCTCAAAGTTAATGAAAAGGAAAAAAGTTGCAAAAAAATTTATTAAATCATTTTAAAAATCAAACTGGCTTCGCTATCAGCCATGAAAAGCTATGTGAATCTCATGAAATAATCCCATATCTAGGTTATCTCCAATTCCTGAAACCTGGTTCTCATGGCTATGTTCCCATTGAATGTCAATTTAATATTCATTCTGAAGCAAAATCAGTTCTCTTTGGTACTGGCAATATTTATTTCCCTCACCTTTTCCCATCATTTTAGAAACAACCTTATAGTAATCTCCACCATAAAATGGAAATATTTCATTAATATTCTTCCCTGCATAAATTTAAAGCTGTTATTAATGAATAATATGTGTGTCAGTCATTTTGCTGAAGGTGCCATCTTGGGCAGATAATTATGACTCTCCTAATTTTCTAACAGGGATAATCTGGAAGTAGAATTGTTATTCCAGCATTTAGAAACATCATTGGGTCACTTTAAGAGCACATATGATACATAAAATTTGAGAGATGGTCATATTGAGATCAGATATCTAAAAAGAGGCTTCAGTCCTTTTAGAACAAGTTAAATGACATGTCAGGTTTATTTCTAAGAAACCTATTCAAAATTAGGAGGAAAAAGCTTTTATATTATATGCTCACAACTTCAAAAATTATGGCTTGAACAAAAGTTTATTTTCTACAACTCCAGTCTCAGGTAAGACATGATATTGAAGCCCATTAGGAGTAAATGCTTAATACGGATAATAAAGCCATATCTTCAATTCCGGTAAATGTGCCATCACCTGCTAGTGACTTCTGCCTTGAGAAAAGTAAAGGTGGTAGGACAAAAGGTCCACAGATTTGCCAATCCTTGTTTGGTTCCTCAATGGCAATTAACTATGAGAAGTGTTCACATTGTGAGCCAAAAACCTGAGAGCATTATTGAAGTATAGAATCTAGAAGCTGAAGATAATTCCACACTGGAAACTTTGGTGCTAAAATAGTTTAAGTGAAAAGTGCCATTGGTGAGACTATTACATTTGGTAAATTCTGATTAGTAAATACTGATCTCTATGCTTGGTAGGCTCTCAGAGTAGAACTTTCTACCTTCTTACTTTTCTTCCACTGGGACAGGTTTTTTAAGTCAGCTGGTCAGGATCAAGGCGAAGATGCTAGATGTGAAGTTTGATTTCATTGTGGCTCTCAGTGTTATCACCCAAACGTGTTATTTATATTCAAGAGTTAAACTTCTTTCCACCCACCTCCCCTTCCCAAAAATGAGATGATGTTATAAGGACCTCGCAAAATTCTTCATCCTTCAGTGAGGATTAAATTTCTAATGGGGTACAGAACTGTTGGAAGAGAGCCTGCTCTAGGACTCAGGAATTGTGTAAACCTTACATAAAACAATCACATAACTCATAACAGTACAGGTAAACAGACTTGAGTGACTAAGGGTTGAACAAGGATAACTCAAAGAATATAATCAAAAGGTAATTCATTTTGGTCTCTTAATGCCTTTCTAAACTTTATTTAACAGGGCAATCTGCTGTGCCAGATTAGAATTTATGCAGCTTCTATGGTGTATCAGCTCACTCTTGAATAATAAACATTTGTATTGACCTTTGACATCATAAAATGCCCTAATAAGACATTTAGAATGCAGTCCCATGTTTTAGTTGAAACTGTGAACTTGACTTTGGGGGACACTTTCTACCCAACTCCAAAGCAGGTTTGTGACAGGTTGGAGACAGGCTGTGGAGACCATGGTCCTTCCTGTTGCTTTGTTGTCCTGCCCATCTCCCTATTCACAATTGCACTGTCGGTCAACAGGGTCATGATGGACACGTTCTCACAACCATTTCCCAGAAACAGGCTGGCAAGACCACCCCAGTGTCTCCAGTAAAGTCACCAACCATTCTCTAGCTCACCCAGCTGGGAGTCAGGCTTGAGTCCAGTTAGAATTACTTTTCTCAAGTGTGGGTCAGGCACCAGACCTTTTGGTCTCCCAATTTCAGAGAACATATTCAAAAGTCCTTGGCATAATCTCCTGGAGAAAGCCCTCTAACTAGGCTTCGGCTGAGCAGGCAGCAGCCTTCCCATCCCGGAAGAGGCAATAGTCATCTCCGCCCCAAATCTCTTTACCATTACCAATCTCTTGATGAAAACTTCAACGTGAGCATCCTATTAGAGGAGCACATTAGAGACTGGATACACTTTCTAGAACAGATATTCCTAATTCAGGAGCTGATTGCAGAAAGAAGAATGCCCACTCCTGAACTCAGCTGAGAGCAATCAGTGCTAATCCACCACGTGTGCCAGCGGCCCGAGGATGCCGAATCCCGAAATCCTGCGTCCGCAGGCGCATCAGCGTTTCTCTACCGAACTCCGTGGGTCTCCGCTCCTCCTCATGCTTCTGGCCCTCACAGGGATACAAGGAGACAAATAAGGAAAACTTCCTCAGGCATTGTCTAGCTTTGCATCAAGTCAATTTCCAGGAGGGCCGAGTCTTAAATTTGAAGATGCTGAGCACCAGAGGAATTAAGAACACAGTCGTCTTGTATCCAATGTCATAGATTGCTACTTAAAATCTCCTGGACAGAGTTTGCAGGTATATATTTTGAAAATCTTACTCAGTATTTATTTCAACTCTTTCGGTAAATTTTAGACTTTAAAAAAAAATAGAGGACGAAGAAGAAATAAAATGGTGGCTCTCAGGGCTGGAGCGAGGCGGAGGGAGCAGGGGAAGATGGTCGGCCCCCCGCCGCCTCTAGGAGGGAACCTGTAGGTGCCCACACCGCGAGGCCTGCCGCTCGGGCCCCGGGGCAAGACCAGCAAATGACCCTCCTTCAGTCTGGACGCCTCTCCTTTAGCCGCTTGTGTGTTGGACCCTGGAGCAGGTGAGTCTGACGCGAAGCCCTTCAAGAGCTGTCTCAGTTCATCGTGGGTCCATGGATGCCAGAGGCGTTGGCTTGCTTTCTTTTTTGTAATTTTCCTTCCCTGGGAAGCAGCATTTTTAAATATATTTTTATTTACTGATTTATTTGGCTGTGCTGGGTCATAGTTGCAGCGCACAGCGTCTTCCATCTTCCTTGTGGGACATGTGGGCTCTAGTTCTGGGACTAGAGAGCAACCTGGGCCCCCTGCGTGGGGGCAGGGAGCCTTAGCCCTTGGACCACCAGGACAGATCTGCTGCTTTTCACATATGGGTTTTTGTAGGGTTCTCTCTCAACTGCAGGTCTGAAGAGCCTCTGCCCAGGGACTATTTTCAGAAATTTCGTATGTCATCTTACTTGATGCTTGCAAGCAGCCTGTGATATGTGAAATTTACCCATTTATCAGATAGGGGCTTCACAGTTGGAAAGGTCGTCTGTGGGGTCTCACAGAGTTGGACACGACTAAAGCGACTTAGCCGCAGCGTCAGCAGCATAGTGACGTCACTAATGTTGCAGAATTAGAAACAAACAAACAAAAAAAACTGGATTCAAATGTAGAGCTTTGATTTTTCCGCAGATTCTTACATGTGAAGTGTGACTTTGGTTTTGCACGTGGAGGCATTTTAAGGAGGGAATAATAAATCCATGTTGAAGTTAAAATTCTGAAGTGCTGAAGTTACCTGGATTACAGAAACATAACATGTAGTATCTGCAGAAAGTGATTGCAAGGAGTGTTTTGAGACCTAATTTCTGGGTTTTTGCAACAGACAGGGCTGTTTTCAAGTTTCTTTCTTTGTGGTCTGCTTAATTTTTCAAATGAGTGAAGGCAGTAACATGGATACATTTTGTTTATTTGACCCCCAGTGGGTCAACGGGTAATACCTTGAAATTAGCAACACAATGTGGAAATCTTAGTGGAGACTGTGATAGGTTATCAGAAATATTTGGAGCCTGTAGTTTATTGCTATTTTTTTAGACATTGAGTCTCATTGCATGTAATTTCAGGTGACTCAGATATTAAGCCAGTACCTGTCAAAGGCCTCCTTGAAGAAATATTTCTCGAAGTCACGGACTCTTTGTCTTGTTATCAATACTCGATACTAACTGTGGCTAGTACTCAGAGGTACTCAGTACAGTTGATCACATTTAAATGGAGTGCTTTAAAGCAAACATGTAGGCTTTTTAAAAAAAAATCAGAATATGTTTTATTACTAAAACTTCTTTCATTATCCACTATGTTTCTTTTTCTCCTTGTTATCTATTTTATGTGCTGTCTGGAGGTATAATAAAACTTGGATTAGTTGGCTAGCTTAATTGAAAAATGTTTTGAAATGAAAAGTTTAAAAGCAAAACAAAATATATTGAAAACCATTTCCATTCCAATTTCTTCTGTTAGTTCAGTTGTAAGAAATGGAGAACAAAAGCATTACCAACCAAGGCTTTTAGCGGAAACATAATTGCTTACACATCCAAATACATCAGCCAAGTTTGCTACACGCGATTAGGCAGCCAATTGTGTTGAAAATGTGCTTGCTCATTCAGGAGACCACACCCCAGGGCTCGCTCACTTTACATCCTTAAGTTGGGTTAACACTAGCCCATTCTCATTAGCCACTTCTTGGAAAATATAATGGGGCCACCAATAGTAAGAATCATTTGGGGCCAAACAAAAGACCTAATGTCTTCAACTCAGCCCACCTTGGTTAGGCCAGGAAAGTTTCCATCCAGTCTTTCCTAAGAACTCAAGTAGAGTCATTCTGTCAAATTATGCCAGTAATTAATGAAAGTTGTATGCCAGGCACTGTCAAAAGTGCATTATGTTTAAAAATGTATAATGTCAGAGAAGTGGATCAAATTCTACATTTTTTTAAAAAAGTTTACATGTCACCTAAAAATAGTTCAGTTTAAAGAGATACAGGGTCATATTATGTCTCAGGTACATTTCCCCATTATTGTTTCTCTACCTGAAGTTAATTTAGTTTTCAATTCTCAGGAAAATGTGTTGGTGACTTGGAAACCTAGCTTTCCTTGTCTTGAAATTCTTTGCTAACCATAACACCAATTTTTATTTTGAAATGGTCTTAAATATGGCACAGCTATTATACATTCCTTAATTTCATCCCAAATATCAAAGTAAAGCAAGATCAACTTTTTCTTAGTTTTCCCCTGAAAGTATAGAGAGAAATATTTTACAATAGCTGTGCTTTAGGTATTCAGAAGACCCAAGATGGCAGGTGAAGGTAACTGTCCCATTTTTTGGTTGACTAGAATTTAGCTATGTAATAGCCAATTACTTAACACATCATTGTTTAGGATCAATACAGAAGTGTTGGGATCAACTATATGTTGGAAGTTAGTTCTCCTAGGATAATAAGTGCTAAAAGTTCTCATTGCCAGTAGGCGACCACATAAAATGTAGGCAATGAAACCAAGGTGCTAGCTAGCCAACTAAGTGTAGCATGCCTTCCACTTAACAACTTCCTTTTTTAATTTTTTTCCTGGACTGTTTGATTTCCTGACTGCCGTTACCTTGGACAAAGCTGAATGCAAAAACTACATATTTGCATGTCAAGCTGACTGTTGGTTTCTGTATTAGTTTGTTGTTGCTGCTCTAATAGATTAACGCTAAGTCAGTGGCTTAAAACAGCACAAATTTATTGTCTTATATCTGCTCATCACAGGTCTCAATGAACTAAAATAAGGGTATCGACAGGGTGGTGTTGTCTTCTGGAGGTACTAGGAGAATATTTATTTTCTCATCTGTAATAGCTTTTAGAAGTCTCTCACAGTCCTTGGCTTGTGGCCTTCTCCCTCTATCTTCAAGTAAGCAAAAATAGATCAAGTCCTCACATCACTCTGCCCTCCTCTGTCTCCTTCCACTTACAAGTATCCTTGTGATTATACTGGATAATATATGTATTAAGATAACTAGAATAGTCTCTCTATTTTAGATGTAGCTAATTGTCAACCTTAATTCCATCTAGAGCCTTTGCTGTAGAAACTAACAAACTCACAGGTTCCTGGAATTAGGATGTAGACACCATTATTTTCCCTACCAGAGACTCCTTTTCATTTTGACTGATAAAAATTAAATATTTTCAACTAAAATTTCTGAAAGCTACCTATAGACAGTAAACAGGAAAACATTTCTCCCAGCCAACTCCATTTGTTGTTCATATCATTATCTTTAAATGGCTCTGCTAGTAGCAGACAGATTTTTGAGATTCAGTGATCTCTGGTTCCATATTGTCTGTATTCTAACTTCACTGAGCCCCTTTCCTCCCCACTTGCCTTTGTGTGGGCAGTGCAGCTCTGCTCTCAGTAACGAGCCCCTCTGCCACAGAGCAGACCTTTTGAAGAGTACCTACTTTTCATCATGCCAAAGTATGAGCTCACACACGTTCATACTTGCCTTTGTTCCCTCCAGGCTTCCATACCTCATGAGTTGCCTCTTTGCTTTCAGGGGGAATCAAGGTAGCAGACCTCAACAGCATTCTGTTTCAGGGGTTGAGGAGAGGCAGCAGAGAGGGGATTTAGGTTATATCCAATGACCACCTCTTTCCCGGGTTTGCCCTCACAGCAGCTGGAGGGCTTGGAGGTGCTAAGCCCTCTGATTTAGAACTACACAGGTCTGAAGGCTGAGCATTTTCTATGAAGGGCCTTCATCTTTGGAATTCCCTCTCCAAGGCTATTGACCTACATGGCCTGAAGTGAATTCTGTCTCACTAGTAAAGTGGATTTCACAGTTAATGTGGCCAAGCTGATTTGGATTATTTATTTCCAATGTTAGCCACAGTTGTAGAACTCTCAGATGCGTGCAGGAATTGAATGCATCTTTAGAAATCTCAGGAACGAACAGCACTCTCTGAGACACGAGAGGGATGGGTTGTAATCTTCCTTTTGTGTTGCCTGTGACTTGCTCTAATACCAAATCGCAACCTATCGTCTGTGTTAGTTCTTCCATGTTGTGTTTTGTCAAGCTAACCTACCTGACCCATTCCTATGTTTGATTACTCGACAGCAAATGAATGACAGAAAATGTAAATAAAGCACACGGTATATCTGCATATCAAGCCAGCTGTGCCGGCCTGTGTGGGGGACTGGAGTAGGGTGGACCTGAAGGAAGTTATTAGCTCTCCAGCAGGGGCAAAAAGAAAAGCCAGTTCTGTCAAACACGAATGCTGAAACAAAAGGAAATCACCCCGTCCCAGATGCTCTGGGCTGAACCTGCCTTCCTGGGGTCTTATTCTGGTTCAGAGATAGCGCTGTCCTTGAAGTGCTCTCTGTTGAGTGGCACGAGTCCATGGTATCAAGTAGTGTTTAAAATGCCTAGATTAAAAGCCTTCTGCACTTAATGTCTCAGCTCCAACAGGTATATAAACCAAAATGAACTTGCAAATTTCATTGAAGCTTTATCCTCTAGCCCAGGCTAGTCCCTAATGTCACAATTTCCACATTCCTGACAAAGAATCTTTTACTCTAACCAAGTTCCCGCTCACAGTTGGCAGCTGGCCCATCCAGCGGGGGAAGGTGACTTTTGTGGTGTCCTCACTCGTGCAGGGGTGCAGGTTAACACATCCTCCTTGGGCAATGAGGGGACTAATATTCTGTGCTTTGTTCAAAGCTCTGAAGGATCAATGTATGACATGTGATACTCGAATTGATGCTATTCCTGTCCTGAAAGGGAACTCCAGTTCCCTTCCAAGTGGAAGAGGTGAGGGGATTTGACTCTTGGCTCAGTACTGCCTGAGTAAATACTTTTTTTACATCAAATTTCAGCCTAATATGGTTTGAGGTTTCAATGAAAAAAGGTAGGTAACAGGTATTCTTATAGATTTTTTCTAATGTGAAGTAGATCATGGGTTTCAGGTACATTTAGACCAAACAGTGCATTTTTTTTTTTTTTTTTTTTTTAATAAATTCAGTAAGTGTTCAACAATATGTGGCCAGTGTGTTCATTAGCCTGGCCACCTCTCACAGGGAGCCCACTTCCGGTCAGGGTGCTCTTGGAAAAATCCTGGCAATTGTTGCATCACCAGCAGAATTTATGCACTTAAGAGGTGGTGTATTTGTAGACCCCGTAACTCCTACCTACTGAGTAGAATGGGTACAATTGCTTTGACACAGGAAATAGAAGCATTGATCTCAGTGTCCAGCTCTGCTGTTCTCTCCTGAGCCTCCACATTAGAAGAAAGTGGGCCTATGAATACAACAGGAGGTTATGTGGTCAATGATGGCTGAACTCAGAAGCAAGTTCAAATTGGACCTGCTCAACTGAATGAATCTGCTCAAGGCCCAGCAGTGAGTTGAAGGTCCTCTTCTTAGGGGACAGTTCTCTGCTTCAGGACCCAAAGAGAATGGTGACTGTCCAGGCTGTTCTCAAAGCTTGGTGACCTCAGCATTGGACCAGATGGAGTCTGCGGCTCATATACCTGAAGAAAGCCATTCAATATACACTGAGTCCTGATGGATTGAATAGCGCAGGATTGCTTTGACATTTCTTTCCTCAGTTTTACCGAGATGTAATTGGCAAGTTAAATGGTAAGATATTTAAAGTGTACATGATTCACATGCACATTGTGAAAGGACTCCCTCACTTAATAACACATCTGTTGATTGTTTTGTTTTGTAGCCTAACCCACCAGCCCCAGTGCAGTCCACCCCTGATACCCTGGCTTGGCTCACTCTGGCCCCTGCCACGTGCTTAGCCAGTGCCTGATCACATCTGCGGTTCATCAGGTCACATGTAGCTGAACTGACATGCTACTAAGCATGTGCAAAATATGTCTAAATCACCCATTAGGACTTTATTTCTTGTTAATTAGCAAACTTTGGCTTTCAGTGGTGACCAACCAACTTTTTTTTTTTTTTTTTAAAGTGTTCATCTTATGTATACAAGGCTTACAAGAACAGCCTGGTATGCTGTTGGCTTTGTCCTAGCAACTAAAATCAGTCCCCAGCACTCATCAGGGTATCTTGCTCTCAACTTTCACTCTGTATGTAATCTACTTCTGTGTTTTATGTAGAGAGAATTTGGTGTGTCCTGGGGTCATGATGAATCCAGAACCATGGTTTGAAACATGTTCTATTAACTCCACAGTCTGTATTTTCTGCTTTGACAAGTTCCATCATACCTTCACATGGTGCTCTCCACAAAAAGGAATCATAGTCTTCATTTTAACCTTTTTTGTGTGACTAGATCCCCCTGTTACTTGAATCATGTTGCAACTCAAGTTTGCCTCTCTAATGTCTTTTAACTTCCTTTGCTTTTAACAAGGTTCCGACAGCTGGATAGTATTTCTACAGTGGTCTCATTAGTATCTGGTTCAGAACTGGGATAATTTTCCCTGGTTTTTATTCTCTACATGTATATATTTTATCTGGAATACTTTATTGCATTATCTTATTGTAATTAGACTGGGCTAAAGCTTAGACATTTTCTCCTCCATAATTTTGGGACCCTTGCTTGCGTCTTTGTCAAATTATCATTGAGAATGCAGTCAGGAAGAGAGATTTTGTCCTTAGCTTTCTCCACCTTTCTCCATGTGGTTTTGCTGACCAAGTCATACTTAATTTAATTTCCTATTGTACATTGAAATTAGCTGCAACTCCCCCACAGTCTCCATTCACCTTCTAACCCCCTAAGGCTGTCTCTATTCCTGCAGTACGATTATACAGTTGTTCAAATGGAATGAATCAGATCATTCAGGTTGTATCTACACAGATAAACACTGGGCTGGGAGCTCAACTACAGGAAGAAGTTCTGAGACATAGACTTTAATTTGAAAATGGACACCATCTCTTTCTCCTTGGATCTTGATTGGGGAGGCAAAAGCGGCATGATTCCTGATTGTGTTTTTCACTGCATCCAATTCAGATCTACCTGCTCCATTTTGGCACCCTTGTTTTGTTTTGTTTCCCCTCTAGTTTCATGTGGTGACTCCCTAAGTACTGAGGTGAAATCTTTAGGTTAAAGCATACACCTAAATTTGGCATGCATAGGACTTACTGGCAAACACCTTGATTACCACAAATGTACAGCTATTGGCAGTGGATTGAGTTTTCAAAAAAATATATTTGAATAAGATAAACAGCAGCCTATTCTCAGTAGAAATTTTTCCTTAAAGGAACCTTTTAGTGAATGTAACTCTGATATTAATGCGCATCCTAATGGTAAGAGTGATTCCTGGTGGCTCAGTGGTAAAGAATCCATCTGCCAGTGCAAGGAGATGGCAGGAGATGTGGGTTTGATCCCTGAGTAGGGGAGCTCCTCTGGAGAAAGAAATGGCAACCCATTCCAGTATTCTTGGCCATGGGTAGTTTGGTGGGCTGCGTTCCATGGGGTCGTAACAGACTCCCACATGACTTAGTGACTAAACAACAACCACCGTGGGGAGGAGTCTTGCTGGCCCCTTGGATGTGCCCTCCTGTCGGAACCCCACGTCAGACTTTCTGGAGTCAAGGGTGTCTTCTTTGAGGAGGGAACTGAGACATGTGATTACTACTTCTCTTTCCCCCAACACTTTGAATGACTTTATAGAAGTCCAGAGAATAATAAACTCATAAACCTATTAAAATTCAGAGTTGAATGAGGGAGTAGAATGGACATAGCTGACAAAAAAAATTAGTGTCTGGGAAGGGTTATGATGGATAAATCATAATGGAGAGAATGATAAGTTATGGGTCAAAGGAAACAAAAGCAGTTTTACATAGCAGTTTCCCAGAGTTGGTAGATAAGGAAAATGGAACTGAGAGAAGGGGTAGAAACCATTACCAGGACTGAAACATTAACTGCAGAATGTCTACAATGACTTGCGTTGCTCACATTCATCTCTAAGCCTGCTTCTATTGCAGTGCTGTTGGTCCCCAGATTGAGATCAGAATAATAATCTGGTATAATAATCTACCAACTGTTTCTATCACATAACTTTTAGAAAAAACATTTTCTCAGTCTAGCTCAGATACACTTGTTTTTTGAATTACATATTTGTATGCTATACTAATGTATCATCAGTTCAGTGCAGTCGCTCAGTTGTGTAGACTCTTTGCGACCCCATGAATCGCAGCACGCCAGGC
The DNA here is from genome assembly GCA_006408695.1 of Aepyceros melampus. Classification (NCBI taxonomy): domain Eukaryota; kingdom Metazoa; phylum Chordata; class Mammalia; order Artiodactyla; family Bovidae; genus Aepyceros; species Aepyceros melampus. Next base: position 76,016 of record SJXQ01011901.1, read on the forward strand.
CTCCCTGTCCATCACCAACTCCCAGAGTTCACTCAGACTCACGTCCATTGAGTCCGTGATGCCATCCAGCCATCTCATCCTTGGTCATGCCCTTCTCCTCCTGCCCCTAATCCCTCCCAGCATCAGGGTCTTTTCCAATGAGTCAACTGTTCGCATGAGGTGGCCAAAGTACTGGAGTTTCAGCTTTAGCATCATTCCTTACAAAAAACATCCAGGGCTGATGTCCTTTAGAATGGACTGGTTGGATCTCCTTGCAGTCCAAGGGACTCTCAAGAGTCTCCTCCAACACCACAGTTCAAAAGCACCAATTCTTCAGTGCTCAGCTTTCTTCACAGTCCAACTCTCACATCCATACATGACCACTGGAAAAACCATAGCCTTGACTAGACGGACCTTTGTTGGCAAAGTAATGTCTCTGCTTTTCAATATGCTATCTAGGTTGGTCATAAATTTTCTTCCAAGGAGTAAGTGTCTTTTAATTTCATGGCTGCAGTCACCATCTGTAGTGATTTTGGAGCCCCCAAAAATAAAGTCTGACATTGTTTCTTTCCACTGTTTCCCCATCTACTTGCCATGAAATGAGATGGGACCAGATGCCATGATCTTCGTTTTCTGAATGTTGAGCCTTAAGCCAGCTTTTGCACTCTCCACTTTCACTTTCATCAAGAGGCTTTTTAGCTCCTCTTCACTTTCTGCCATAGTCTTCCCTGTTGGCTCAGAGGATAAAGTGTCTGCCTGCAATGCAAGAGACCCGGGTTCGATCCCTGGGTTGGGAAGATCCCCTGGAGAAGGAGATGGCAACCCACTCGAGTATTCTTGAGAATCCCATGGACAGAGGAGCGTGGCGGGCTATAGTCCACGGGGTCACAAAGAGTTGGACACAACTGAATGACTTCACTTTCACTTTCACTTTCTGCCATAAGGGTGGTGGCATCTGCATATCTGAGGTTATTGATATTTCTCCCTGCAATCTTGATTCCAGCTGTGCTTCTTCCAGTCCAGTGTTTCTCATGATGTACTCTGCATAGAAGTTAAATAAGCAAGGTGACAATATACAGCCTTGACATACTCCTTTTCCTATTTGGAACCAGTCTGTTGTTCCATGTCCAGTTCTAACTGTTGCTTCCTAACCTGCATATAGATTTCACAAGAGGCAGGTCAGGTTATATAACACAAAATAGAAAGTCTTAAAATGATGAGAAAAATTTTCAAATAGAAATCCTAATACAGGCCTACTTCAATTAATATTATAATCCATTTCTGAAAATGAGATGTTCTATGTGAAAATATTAATCATGAGAATATTCTAATTGAATAATTATAATTATTAATGAGAATAATTATAATTATCAACTCAAAGCTTCCAACCAATTTCTTGAAATGTAACTAAAACATAGTAAACTAACTATATAAAAGTAATAAACTCTTAAAAATGTAGAAGCCTGAAAATAGCACTTCCTGATATCTGAAAGATATAGTTAACAAATAGCTGCTTTTAGTACAGTAACATGTTCTCAACTTCACTGTATAGATGTTCTTTAACACTTAAAAGCTTAAAAAAAATCTATGCATGAGTCTAAGATTTTACCAATTATAATCAAATGTATCTCAAGACATTTCCATCATTTGGTTTAAAATGCATTGAGTTTGGGGGATTTAAATATTTTTTTTCTGAAAAATATTGGCCAAAAAAATGAAAATGTAGTATTGAGAGAGATGAATGTTTCTGAAGACTGGGTATTAAAAGAGGCATTTTGCCAGAAAATATTGACTGGGAAGACTGTACCTCTGTTTTCTTCCATAATCTTGAGAGAGCAACTTGTGTTCATTGAGGTGAAGTCAGCCACTTGGCAGGCTTCCTCTTCCTAAAGACACAAGGTGGTCTACCAGTGAAGCTAGTGTTGGAGCTGCCATCTCACATCAGGGCCTTGATCTTATTAGTACTGGTTAGCCTAGAGGGTATCCGTGCGCCCTCAGGCGAAGTCTGCCCATCCCCACGCCTTGCCACATACCGCAAACTGGCAGTAAATTCTCTCTTTCAAAGAAGAGTGTGAGTCACACATAGAACTCATGACAACCAGTGACAGTGACCTCAGTTGGTCATTCATTCATTCAATCAGGTGCATGAAGCCAAAACCATACATTAGCAATCACTAGAGGACAATTGGCAGCATGAAAAAGAAAGAGATGAGTGAGTGAAGACAGTAAACTCTAGACAATGAATGCCTTAAGGAAGAAAATAGTGTGTGTGTTTTTTTAAATTACTATCTTACAGAGAGTAAAGACAATAGTTTTTTTTTTTTTAATTACTATCATGTAGAGAGTGAAGAAAATATAGTATCCATTTAAGAAGAGACTGCTAAGAAAAAAGATCAATCAGAATTAAGAGAATTGATGAAAAAGCACAAAGTATAAAAGAAAAATCAAAAAGGTTAAAAGAAAAAAATGAATCATACAAAATAAAAGAGAAAAGAGGAAGAGACAGAGATATAAAATGAGAAAGAAACTTAAGGGCATAGAAGATAATCCAAGAAATAATAGATGAAATATTTATGTGTAATTTCTTGTATATTAAAATACTGAGAGAATAGTTTAGAACTGTTTTTCATTTGCTCATTTGAACAGGGAAGGGAGATGATTTTTTCTTGATTTGAACTGCAAATCTTCCAGGACAGAAGCCTGCTGCTGCTGCTAAGTCACTTCAGTTGTGTCCAATTCTGTGCGACCCCATAGACGGCAGCCCACCAGCTCCGCCGTCCCTGGGATTCTCCAGGCAAGAACGCTGGAGTGGGTTGCCGTTTCCTTCTCCAGTGCATGAAAGTGAAGTTGCTCAGTCATGTCCGACTCTTAGCGACCCCATGGACTGCAGCCCACCAGGCTCCTCTGCCCACGGGATTTTCCACGCAAGAGTACTGGAATGGGGTGTCATTGCCTTCTCCAGGGACAGAAGCCTAAGGATTCATACTAAGAGGGTGAAGGAGAAATTAGGAAAGAAGACAGACAACTTTTTTACTTTTTTCATTGTTTCGTGCCTGCTGTTAACCCTCAAGTTAGTGAGGAATATTCTAATTTCTAGAGAAATGTATTCCATTCTATAGTCTGAGGAGGAAACAGAGCTGTTGAGGACAAACCCAGCAACCTGTGCAAGGATTTCATTTGCTATAAGGAAACCAGGATTTATTGGGGCAGGTCAAAGTCGAAGGCATTTCATGGTAGATATATTTAATCAGAAATGTGCTCACTAATGTTCCAGGTACCCATTTAACTCTCTGCTTGGTCACCTTACCATCTCAGTCTCTAACCACTATTATCCAGGAAGGATGATTTAGCTCTCTGTTGTGGGGGAGAAATTTCTCTGGTGTTTGACAAGATAGTGGATGGCCTGAAGGGACTGTTCTATCAAATATCATGGACCATGCAGATCACAGTTCAAGGAGCAGAGTGTGATGGACTAAATGCCAGACATGCAGGAGTCTGCTCACATTCAAAGCAGTTCCAGGCTGGCTATGCTGGTCCTGGGTGTCATCCTGGAAGGCGGAATATCCTTGCAGAAGCCAGATCAATTCCAGGACAGGCCTGGAAGTCTAAGTGGGCCTTAGACTTAGAGACCACCCAAAGTTGTTTATGGTCATTGTAAATTATGGACTGCAGCCTACCAGGCTCCTCCATCCATGGGATTTTCCAGGCAAGAGTACTGGAGTGGGGTGCCATCGCCTTCTCTGTTGTAAATTATGGGAGGGTCCAATTTAATCTCCCTAAGGCCCCCTTCCCCACCAATAGGGCCACAACTGAAGGAGCCTTGAGATAAGACAGAAATATATGGCTGGCTAAATATATGGCATTTGTTCAGTGTTAGATATCAGAAGTTGTGCCACTTGAGAGATCTGAGTTTTCAAGTTCTCAGGAAATGAAATGTGTAATGTGCAGTAAGACTTATTTAAACTATTTGTTTTTTGATACATTTGAATAAACAATTAGAGCATTTTATTACCTATAGAGTAATTGTTACAAATATAATTTATGATCTAATCTTGCATATATTAATATAAATATAAGAAATTAAGAAAGACTATCACTTCTATGTATAGACAGTATCCTAAATTATGCTGTCTAGATTTGCTGGCATTTTAGGATTTGCCTTATAATGATGAGTTTTTGCCACCCTAAACTTATTTGACTGGTTAATACAATGAGAATGTTTAATATTTTAAAGGAAAAATACAGCATTTAGAAAGAGCTTTAGTTTTAAAGCAACAGGTCTTACAAAAACATTATGCTAACTCCATAGTCCAATTACTCTATAATGAATAAATATAATGTTACATAGAAAACAGAAGCAATATCAGAATACTTCTGAGTATATAAAAATGAAAAAGTTGTAAGAACGGTATGAGATATATTGAATTGAGAAAAAAAATTATTATTCCAAACACTTTAATTAAAAGAAATATATAACAGATTAGCCTTGCCATTACTTTCAGTAATTTTCAAAAAACCAACAAAAACTACATTATAATAATCTTCATATGTATTAATTTGTTAATTACATTTTACATAAATCAGTTTAAAACAGCTTAATTTGTTTAAGCATGGTAGAATTTCTAAGAATTCTACAAAAGAATACAAAGAATTACTAGCTAGGTTTGTTTCATTTCTGTGTGGTCCAAAAAGTATATGATAAGTAAGTTAATACAGATAATATATTATTTATTTAATCATTCAGTGCCCATATGTAAAGTTTTCAGATCTCTAACTTGAGTGTGAGTACAGCAAAGAAATCAGGCCTGAGAAAAGATATCCAAAGTAGATACTTTGCTCGTATCTGAATTGAGATATGCCACAGTGTCATACCCATATTTTATTAATTATCACATTCATTTTCTTACTGCATGATAATTTTAGATAATCTAAAAATAGTACATTTATATTGCATCTGCATGAGAAAATGATTTGGGCAACTGATTTTCACCTGAAGTGAAAGTCCACACTCATTCTAAAGTCTGAGTCTATTATAGTAACTTGAATAGTGTTCTCTCAAAATTCAGGTGCCTCTGAACTTCAGAATGTGACCTATTTTGATAGGGTCTTTACAGATATAATCAGATAAGTTGGATGGGGTCATATTGATTTAGGGTGGGCTCTAAATCCTATGACTGCTGCTTTTATAATTTAATAAAGTTTGAGTGCAAAATCTTTTCTATTAAAATTAGTTTCCCAATAGATACAAAGTCTTACTAATCTTGGTTATTCCTGTTCTCAGTTTTGTTTTGCTTTGAGGTTTTTGTTGTTACTGCTTTTGTTTTGCTTTTATTTTTGCCACATAACAGTCATTTCCTTATTTTACAGTAAAGCCCCCCATGTTTCCTTTTGAGAAATGACCATCCACCCAGTAACTGAAATTTTGCATGGACTATCGGTAGGGCTTCCTTCTTTCCTCTTTCAAGGAATGGATATGAGAGCCTGGCTAAGCTAGTTGGATTCTGTATCCCAAAACTGAATCTTCAGCAGAATGATACAAATGCAGAAAACGGTTACAGACAATTTATCCAAGTATTGGTGCCCTCAGTTTTTACTCTCTGAACACTCAGAAATTCCCTCATTCATTCCTTTTGTAGGCCTAGTTCTTTAGCTGACATTTCATCATTTTGTCAGCTACCCCAGAGCCTTCAAGTAAATTCAGATTCCTGTTGCTCGCACCCAACAAATCCTAAGTGATATCCCCACAAAGTCTTGTTAATTGTTCTGCATAAAATAGCTGCCCAGGGTAGAAGTCACAGTGTTCACAGAATCCACTCTGGCTAGTTCAAACAAAGAATTCCCAAGGGCTCATGGAAACTTTGAGAATGCAAAAGAAACATGCCCGTTTCTGACGCAAAACTGGCCTGGTGAGGAAGTTACTACCTCTCAGGCCAAATGGTGAATGCCAGATACATCATTTGCAAATATTCTCCCCATTCCTTAGTTTGCAGTTTCACTCTGTGAATTATTTCCTTTGCTGTACAGAAGCTTTTGTTTGATGTAGTCCCATTTGTCTAATTTTGCCTTTGTTGTTTATGCTTTTAGTGTTATATCAAAGAAATCATTGCCAAACCCATGTCAGGAAACTTTCCCCATGTGACTTCTTTTAGAGGTTTTAACAGTTCAAAGTCTTGTGTTTAGATCTTTAATCCATTTTGAGTTGATTTTTGTGTATAGTAAAAGATAATCATCCAATTTCAGTCTTTTACTTATAGATACCCCGTTTTCCCAACACCTTTTTTTAAAAAAAGACTGAGCTATATATCTTATAAAGAATTAATATATCCAAAACATAAGGAACTCAATAGCAAAAAAGCAAATAACCCTAAAAAAAAAAGAGGAGGGGGGCAAAGGACTTGAATAGCTGTTTCTCCATGGAAGACATACAGATGGCCAGTAGGTATATGATGATGCTCAACATCACTAATCATCAGGGAAATCCAAATCAAACCACGTGAGTTATCACCTTACACCTGTTAGGATAGCTGATTAAAAAAATCAAGGAAAGATAGCAAGTGGCAAGGACGTGGAGAAATTGGAATCCTTATATACTTTTGGTAGAAATGTAGAAGAGTACAGCTGCTATGGGAAATAACATGGCAGTTCCTCAAACAATTAAAAATAGAATTACCATTTGATCCAGCAGTACCACTTCTGAGTACATAACTGAAAGAATTGAAATGGGATTCTTGAAGAGATACACACTCCCATGTTCATTGCAGCTTTATTCATAATATCTAAGAGAGGGAAACAATAGAAATATCTACTAACAGATTAATGGATAAAGAAATTGTGGCATATACATACAGTGGAATAATATCCAGCTTAAAAAGAGGGGAATCCTGCCTGAAGGACATGATGCTAAATGAAATAAGCCTGTCACAAAAGGACAAATACTGCATGGTTCTTCTTATATTTAAATACTTAAATTCATAGAAACAGAGCATCGCGTTTTGGTACCAGGGGCTTGGGTGTTGTTCCATTGGGTATAAAACTTAAGTTACGCAAGATGAATAAGTTCTAGAAATTGTCTTTTACAGCAGCACCAGGACCTAATGCTGTACCGTGCTCTTAAATATTTGTTAAAAGTATAGATCTACGTAAGTGTTTTTATAGCAATAAAAAATAAATGTCAGAAATTTATTTTAATGTGTTTGCTCCTGCCACAGCCCCAGTGCAACTGCTGCATGATGTCTCCAACATAGTAACCGCTGGAAAGCGCTTACAGCGCTGATGCCATCCAGTATCCTTAGCCACCAGAACAAGCGAGACGGACTCAAGCTACAGGCAGCACCTATTTTGTCTATTTGTCAAATGGGGATTTGACCCTACTGGTGAGGCAGGGCTCTCTCATATCACGGACATTTCCCCCATGAACAAACAAAACAGCAAAGCTGTTCACAGAATGATGGGCAAATAAAAAAAGGGAGTCACCTTGAATCTGACAGGTGTTCACTACATCAAACTTTTAGTAAATGGATTGAAAACAACACTGTGATAGATTGGAGTAATAGCCCAGTTCTGTATCTCTCCGATATTGACTCCCTTGACATGTAACTCTGAAACTTTTCCCGCTACAGCATAAGTCCCCTGCCATACACTTGGGAGGTAGCCACATGACTCGATCTTTCCAGGATGTTAGCAGAAGGGACGGAAGCAGAGGTGTGAGAAACACGTCTGTGACTAGCTTTGCACTCTGGTGCTTTTTGCCACTGCAATGAGAACATGATGGCCACTCAAGAGGAAGTGAGATGCACTGACAGTCCAATCAAAAGCAAAGCGGTGGGGTCAGATCAGTCTTTCCTCAGCTGACTTGGATGTGAATATTTATTGCTGTATGAGACAGAGATTTGTGTTTTGCTTTTTTTTTTTTTTAATTGTTACACAGCAATTGCTACCTGTTACAAAGAATAAAAAGATAAAATTTGACTAAAATTAACATTCTTTCAGCACCCTCATTTCTTCCTGTAAACTTTATTAAGGCAAATTTGAAGACACATCTCATATGTTGCATGGAGGACAACTTCTGACTACTGATGTTTAAATTGGGGTGTCAATTCTTAACACCATTCGTGCTTCACATATGATGTACCTCTCTCTAAAAAAATAGATGAAGAATATTTCTAGGAAGATCTTCAAAATTTGGCTCATTATTTTCCATCTCATCCTCTACTTTGACCCCTGAAAAATTATCTTGTTTTGTCTTGGCTATCGCCCTGTGTTTAATCACACTACAAAAACAGAGACAAGTGGGGAGATCATTAGAAATCAGGATAAGAATAATTCAGTTCTACCTTATTGTTCAGTAAAACATGGTGACCTAATCCTAAGATTTTTTAGCTACTGTTTTGATTCACTGAGCTGTGACGGATTATGTCATCGGAAACTGTGCAATGACAGTGTTTCTCCAACACAACTTTATTAAGTGGTACTAGAATAGGGTCTAATTAAGGAGATTGTGAAGTTTCAAATCTCATCATTAGCACCAGTCACCATATTGTTTGTTGAAGATGCTTTCTTTCTGCCCACTGGAGTGTGTCCAGGTTAAAAAAAAAAAGGTCATTAACTATAATCCTTAAGATATATTCCTTATCCATCATCTTTTAACCCCACTTGGAATTAGGAAATAACCATTTACAGGTCTCAAAGTCACTTGTGACTGCTCATCAGGGTTAAAATACTGATAGCTGATTGTGACACAGGCATTACAGAAAGACTATCTCTCTATCCCGTCTTTGATCTTTTGAGATTTAATTAAGCTCAAGTACAAAGTATGATAGTGTCTGTAGAAACCCTCTGAATTACTCATCAATCAATATTTCTGGAAGAACTTTGTCAGACATTATAGGAGATGTAGAAAATTTAGCAGTTGTATTCTCTATGCCAGAAGAGTTTATAATTTGGTGAAGGCAGCAAGATCAAAATATATAGAAAGTTAAATTGGATTGTGACAATGATTCTTGTAATGTCAAAGGTCAATTTATGATTAGAAGCCAACTTTATGACATAGATCACTAGTCCTGTGGATTCAAGTAAAGGAAGGGACGATGATTGGATGATAAGGGAAGACACCCAGGAAGATAAGGACTTACGCAGAAACTTGGAGGTTGGGTAGAGTTTATTCGGTAAGGCTAAAGAAACAATAGTGCGGTTGAGAAATGGCTTGTGCTTACTCCATAAAATAGTTTTATGACTCCCTGAAAAGCTATAGGAAAATTATTTAGGTTAATACAGGTTGAATTGGTAGTTCAATAAAATCTATACTTAGCATTTCAAATGTTTACTATTCCATTACTTCTTATATTGTCTGTGTTAGTTTCCTAGGACTGTTATACAAAATACGCAGACCAGGGGGGCTTTAACAAGAGAAATTCATTTTCTCACAGTTCTGGAGGCTGGAAGTTTAGGATCAAGGTGCCAGCGGATTTGGTTTCTTCTGAAGCCTTTCTCCTTGCCTTGCAGATGACTGTGTTCCTGCTATGTCTTCATGTGGTTGCCCCCTGTACACACACACCACCAGTCTCTTTGTATATTCAAATTTCCTTTTCTAAGGACATCAGTTAAATTGAATTGGAGCCACCCTAAGGCCTAATATTAATCACTTCTTTAAGGCCTTGTCCTCAAATACAGTCACGTTCTGAGTACTGGGATTTAGGGTTTCACATATGAATTTTGGGAGAGACAGTTCAATCAATGGCACTATTTTTATCATTGATTACCAATCACATGTTGATAATTGGAGGAAAATATTAGCATTTTCCCCCATGAATTAAGACCACCAATGGGTGTCATGCCCACCCTCACCCACTTTTCTCCCAGACCACCTGTTACTAAAGTCCTGTCTCTTCATCTCATTCTTCCTCTGCCCACTTCAGTCCCAAACACTCTAGACTTTTCTGCCACTAATTCCTTTATAAGAAAGCTACTCCACCTGACTAACTACTAGACCATTGCTTTATACTGGAATCTCCCATGGATCTTTTAAACTTGTATTGTTAAGCATTTTGTTTAATTGGTATGTGGGAGAGTTTTTAAAAGTTCTTCAGATGAATTCTAATGTGCAGCAGAGTTGATGAACCACTGATGTAGGAGAAAGGAAGAGTCATTTTGCTATTAGGCAGTGTTAGGGATGTGAAGGTGAGGGGTTTATAATGGTAATTCTGGCTTGATGGAGTATATTTTATAATCATGAGAAATGATCCTACTCAAATGAATAGCATCAAACCAAATGAGATAGTTGTTTAGAACATTCAGAAGGCACCAAATAGATGCTATGATCCCAAGGGAAGTGGTTAATGGTACTTTGTGTATTATTTCATAAAGGCATACCTAGTTAAAATTTGGAAATGTTGATCTCTGTGTCCCCATAATCCCTCCCATAACCATCCTTAGTCAGAAAATTCTAGAATTGTTAGAGCAGGAACACAATTTTGGGATTCCTTCTGACTCCCAAACTGTGGGCTCTTGCAAATCAAAAAGGAAGGCCTCAAGAGTGTGGCACTTTGACTTTCTACCATGAATGAATATGGTAGAAAGTCAATAAAGGAAATATAAAATATCACAAAGAAGCTGAAACAGAGTCCAAAGACTTCCTTGCCCTTGGAGCCAAATCATACAGAGATTGTGTCATTGCTATTGAGCAAAGGCCTTCAAAGGATCATGGCCATCACTGACCCCATCCAGCAGGACACTATCCATGCTCTGAGCCTCTCTTTGCAGGTGTTAACATGCCCCTTTTAGATATTAACATACCCTCTACTAATGGCCCTGAACACTTAGAAGCCTGTCCCAAAACACAGTGGATGGGGTTTTTAACCCTCAATGGAAAAGTGTCATCTAAGGGAAAGTAAATTTAGAAGAGTCAGTTGAGAAAAAGACTAAAAAAGTATAGCCAGAGGAAATTGATCCTGAAACATCAGAGTCATTGTAAATAAGCACGCAGTAACTATCTTCACAGGGGTCTTTGTACTGTTGTGTTAAATTTACTGTGCTATAGAATAATGCAGAAAAAAGGTCTTCTCAGTTATATTCCCAAATTAATACAAACAAAATCAAACTGCCAATTACCCTAAATTATAAGAGCTGTTTTTAAATACACTTTTCCAAGGGCATTCATAGGAATTCATCAGAATAGATTCCTTACCATTTGAGCCACCAGGGAAGCCTGATGTAGGTAATAAAGGAAATTATTAAAACTTAAGAAAGGGCAGTATTATTGGTGGGATTGCTTCTTTATGTCAGAACTTTTTGTCCATGTGCAGGATCAGGATAGACTGCTCAAGTCAACTTGAGAATCTGTGTGTACTAAAAAGAAAAATGGAAGAATGTATTTCAGTATTTGAGTTCTGCATTTTTTATAAGCTGGCAAATATAATCAGCCTTCATGTTACCTTCTTTCCTAATTTCCAAACTGACAGTGGATAGTATACGTCTGGTTTTCTAGAAACATAAAGGAACTCAGCAGCAATTTCAGTAGAAATATTAGTTAATAAGGTGATAGTGATGGGAAGAGAAAAAATGAAGATCATTATAAAATAGAGGTCTATAAAAATCATGCCATCAAACAAACCATTCTACTCATATTGCTAGCTTTTGATTTCTTATGCCCTAAGTTTCTGGGGCCATATCAGTATTGAAGGAGAAAATGTTCCCTGGACTAGTCTTTATCATCATTTCTTCTTGGAAATATCTGACATACTTCTGTTCAACCTGTACATAAGTGCACAGGTTGGCTATGATGTTAAAAATTCTGAATTCAAAGTAAAAATGACAAATTTAACTTTGAGGTTTACTTAGTGCTTTTAAAATTTTTATTAGGAATAACACTTCTGCCTGGTCCACTTCATTCAGGAAAAAACACTGACTTCATCTACACTGCTCAGAACTAACTGCATCCCTCCAACTCCACTTTAGAAATGATTTATGCTTCAAACCTACAGAAACACCATTCATTTCTTCCTTGAATTTATAGAGCTGTAGTGTGGTATCCACAGATCAAGCTCCTGAAATCTCTCTCAATGCTCTGAATCTTCATAACCATCTTTATCTTCATTTAACTTAGAATGCTTATATGTTGCATTTTGAGTAGGGTTATCATTTGCTCTCCAGTGATCAGACCCTTGACACATTATTCATTTGTTGCTAATATAGTTTTCTTCATTTTCCCAAATTCACAGGTTATTTTTTCTGTTATAATTCAAACGTCCTTCTGGAAAAGCAGATTTGACAATTCACAGCAAAGCCATCACCTCACACCTTCTAAGAAGAATAGAAGAGTATAGAACACACCACATTTCTGAATAGTAAATGAGATCAGGCTTTCTGCTGCTATTAATAGTTTTTGTTTTAACTTGAGGGAAACTTTGTACATCCTTATTAAGATATTCAGCATAAATGGCTCCCTGGCAACTATAGATTGTGCTATCACTACATTAACCTTGAAACCTACCTAGCTATCAGAAAATAGCTTGCCCCTGATGACAGCACCTGTTGGACACTGGGTACTAAGGATCCCTTACAAATCAATACATTCTATTTTGGAATGAGTTTTGACATTTTGTGTAGCCTGCTTGGTGCTTTTTTATGTGAACTCGTTTATAGTAAAAGTGCCATCAGATTACATAGTCATGTATTAGTTGGCCAAATCAATTTTCTAGTTAATTAAGCTAAATGTTAATCTAGTATTGCTTCAGCCCAGTGTGGAATTTTGCATTTAACAGTGTTTTTTATTTCCTTGCCTGTCTTAGTTGCTCTGACTGAGGAAGCATCAAGACATTCCGTGATGATGAAGTGCATTTTGGCAATGATAGATCATTTTGTTCCCTCTTCCACTTTGTTTTGCTCTCTCTTGCAAACTCCTGCCATAATTCAGGAGCAGTGGACTACTGTCAGCTCGTATACTGCCATCCCTGGCAGAGCCGGCGGGCCATCCGTACACTGTTTTTCTGCCCGTGTCTAGCACTGTAGCTCCACATTCCCATATTGTCTTATATGTTTTTAATTGTTATCATTTTGTTCTCCAGATTATAAGGTTAGCAAAGTCAATTCAGTGGTAGGAAATATCTCCCTAAATCTCAGTGGTTTGACAGGACAAGTTTTGGGGGCTTTTTTGTTGCCTTGAAATCTGGTGGAGGTGAAGTGAACCTCCTCCGTCTTGCAGAATTATTGTTCAGAGCTCCTGCAGGAGGGTGAGATCTAAAAGGTCATGAGGGAAGTCTCTGAGGACTACGACTGCCTATGTCACTCTGCCCACATTCTGCTGACCAAAAGTCACTCCCTTGGCCACAGATAACCATGAGGGATCCTTAGAAATGCCATTTTCCTGTGGGCCCAGCAAGGGGCAATGGAATAGTAAATATATAGCACTTTTTGTGACACAAGGTCCTTTTGGGTTTTCATCCTCCTCTCCAGTTTTAAGATTGTATTTGACACATAGTGGGTAGTCAGTACAGGTTTATGAGGAATGGACTTTTTAAATAATTTTTTTTTTTTTTTGTGGATACCATTTGGTAGTATCCTATCAATGTTGGAAAAATGTAGTTAATTGATTTTTTTCCCTGTTAAGTAAGTAAGTAAGTAAAGTCACTCAGTCGTGTCCGACTCTTTGTGACCCCATGGACTGCAGCCCACCAGGCTCCTCAGTCCATGAGATTCTCCTAGCAATAATACTGGAGTGGGTTGCCATTTCCTTAATACCTAGTATTTAGTGCTGCTTCAATAATGTCAATTTCTTAGAATAAAAATGTAGTTTCCATTAAAGTAAGAGGAAGTCAGTGTAGAACTTTTCTTTTTAAATCAAAAGTAAGTAGCCAAAAGAAAAGCATTGTATACTGTATATATGCTATTCCTATTCCAACTTGGCCTGTTTCCCTATGGGTGAATTTCTGTTGAATCTAAATGGGTCATATCCCCTTTACTTATTTTTTACTAATATTATTAGCTTGGTGTGAAGTATTAATTGCTCTCATTATGATTATTGCTGAAATTATAAATTCATATTTTACACTGAGTAGTAAATGTCATTTTACCATGAAAAAAACAGTTTTGAAAATATAATTTTCTCCTATCAATCCACATGAATTACACTTGATTTTTTTCCTTACGTATCTGAATGTCAGTTGTTTATATAGTTCCAACTAATACCTTGAACTTAAATTTTTTGTCTTGACTCTTACAGTTCTCAGGTCACATATCCTCTGACTATAATTCCTTAGTTCAAATTCTCAAGAAAATAAATGATTGACTCAGATGAGCAAAAGTTCATTGAGGTGGGAGAAGGGAGGAGAGGAATAAGGAGGAGGGTGATTGGGAAAGATGGATCCTTTGGAGCTAATGTTGAGGGTTGCTTTCTGTCTACCTTATGATTCAAGTTACTCTGACTCTTGATGTCACTTTATTTCTTTCATTGAAGTATAGCTGGTTTCCATTGTTGTGTTATTATCAGCTATACAGCAAAGTGATTCATTTATGTATCAGTTCAGTCGCTCAGTCGTGTCCAACTCTTTGCGACCCCATGAATCGCAGCACACAAGGCCTTCCTGTCCATCACCAACTCCCCAAATTTACCCAAACTCATGCCCATCAAGTCGGTGATGCCATCCAGCCAACTCATCCTCGGTCGTCCCCTTCTCCTCCTGCCCCCAATCCCTCCCAGCATCAGAGTCTTTTCCAGTGAATCAGCTCTTCGCGTGAGGTGGCCAAAGTACTGGAGTTTCAGCTTCAGCATCATTCCCTCCAAAGAAATCCCAGGGTCGATCTCCTTCAGAATGGACTGGTTGGATCTCCTTGCAGTCCAAGGGACTCTCAAGAGTCTTCTCCAACACCACAGTTCAAAAGCATACAATTATATATTCTTTTACTTTATAGGTTATTTTAAAATATTGAATATGGTTCCTTGTGTTATACAGTAGGTCCTGTTGGTTATCGGTTTTATATGTAATACTGCATATATGTTAATGCCAAACTCCTAACTTATCCCTCCCCATCTTTTCCTTTGGTAGCCACAAATTTTCTATGTCTGTGGATCTATTTCTGTTTTGTATGTAAGTTCATTTTTATCATTTTTTTGATTCTGCATATAAGTGATAACATAGTATTTTTCTGTCTGGCTTACTTCAGTTAGTATAATCTCTAGTTCATCCATGTTGCTATGAATAGCATTATTTCATTCTCTTTTATGGCTGAGTAATATTCATTTGTATAGATATTCCACATCAATTTGTCTGTTAATGGAAGGTTGCTTCTATGTCTTGCCTATTGTAAATAGTGCTGTAATAACACTGGGGTGCATGTATCTTTTTGAATTATGATTTTCTTTGGATATATGCCCAGGAGTGGGATTGCAGGGTCATATGGTAGCTTTAGTTTTAGTTTTGTAAGGAACTTCCATACTGTTCTCCATAGTGGCTGCACCAATTTACATTCCCACTAACAGTGTAGGAGGGTTTTTTCCCCCTCCACACCCTCTTCAGCATTTATTGTTTGTAGATTTTTTGATGGACATTCTGACTGGTATGAGGTGATACCTCATTATAGTTTTAATCTGCATTTCTCTAGTAATTAGTGACATTGAGCATCTTTTCATGTGCTTTTTGACTATCTGTGTATCTTCTTTGGAAAAATGTCTGTTTAGATCTTTTATCAATTAAAAATTTTTTTTTACAAAGAAAACTTTATTAAGACACATCATATTAAGACACATCATCATTAAATTACTGACAACCAGTGATTAAAGAGAAATTCTTACATGAAGCAAATAAACAAACAAAAACCTCCCATCCCAAAAAGACATGCTATATAAAAGGGAACAAAGATAAAGATGGCAGCATATTTCTTACCCATTGAAATCATAACTTTCCTCCCTCCCACAAGTACTTCTGTTTACATTTACCATGCTTTAGTTCTTTTCTCTATAGCACTTTTTTTAAATTCTTTAATTAATTTTTATTTTTTAGTTTGTTTTGCTTTACAATACTGTATTCGTTTTGCTATACATTGACATGAATCAGCCACGAGTGTTCATGAACTCCCAATCCCGACCTCCACCTCCCCCCTCCCGCCCCACACCCTCTCTCTGGATTATCCCCGTGCATCAGTCCCAAGCATCCTGCATCCTGCATCAAACCTGGACTGGCGATTCATTTCACTTATGATATCACACATGTTACACTGCCACTCTGCCAACTCATCCCACCCTCTCCCTCTCCCACAGAGTCCAAAAGGCCGTTCTATACATCTGTGTCTCTTTTGCTGTCTTGCGTACAGGTTTATCATTACCATCATTCTAAATTCCATATAGTGTGTAAGTATACTGTATAAAGCTCTCACTGTTTGCAGAATTAAAAATTTTTTTAAAAATTCTGGGTGACTTGTGAGGGTCTAGTCGTCATTCTCTGTTCTTGATTTTCAGTAGTTCCATAATGTGGTCAAACCTTTCCTTACTTGCTTTCCATTCCA
Organism: Aepyceros melampus; assembly: GCA_006408695.1. Classification (NCBI taxonomy): domain Eukaryota; kingdom Metazoa; phylum Chordata; class Mammalia; order Artiodactyla; family Bovidae; genus Aepyceros; species Aepyceros melampus. Next base: position 92,489 of record SJXQ01011901.1, read on the forward strand.
CCTCTCTCCCCCGACCACTGAGAAAGTACTTAGAAACATCGATCATGGACTCTCCAGGCAAGCAAGCCAGGTGGAAAAACTAAAGCAGAATTGAATAAAGCTCTCCAGTGACAGAAAAGATTCAAATTATACTCAACAGGCCAGTCTAGGCCCTATTTCCTTTCAAAATTAAGTGCAGTAATTTTCCATATACTTAGCTTTTTAAACATAAATAAAATGAAATTGGAGGAGGTAGAAAATATTTCATATTAAAACACCTGGGTATTTAATAATCTAAAAAATGACTTTTTGAAGATTATTGACACAACAGCTAATAGTTGAAGATTTTTCTTTAAACTGTTTTGGTTGAGTTATGTGTTTCTCAGTGTTGATTTCTTCATTTCTTATTTTATTTTCCATTCACTCCTGTCTGCCTTCATGTTCAAATCCCAAACTGGTCATTGTTTGAAAGAAATCCTGCCAAAATTAAATGATGGCTATGTAAAAAGACATTAGTAACTCTGCTCTGCGAACGTATAGCCATTCCCTGCAGGGCCTCTTGTGTTCCTTCCTTCTTTTTGGGCAAAACTGTGTATCTGAAAGGCACGAAGCAAAAGCTTGTCTGTAAAGTTGACTTCAGCAGCAAGACTTTGGCTGCATCCAAATTCACTGTCTTGAAATTTGGCCTAGTCGGGTTTGTATTGCTTTTATGAATATACAAAATGCTTAACATAGTTTAAGTGGAAAGTATATCAAAGAAGGTAGGGCCATGTGGCAAGATGATCAAAAGTGCCATTGTGAGAACCTGTGAGAGCTCAGAATCTTCACAGTGCTATTCCATATTATTGGTAGAAGCACTGCTGAATTTCCATTACAGTAAGAAAATGCCTGAAATGGAATCTGTTGAATCTGAGACAGGGAGTTTAAGAAGCACAGCTGACCAAGCAAAGGTGAGGCAGGAAGGGAGTGATCTCTCTAAAATGCACGCCTGACCATGCTTTTTGGGGCTTGAAACCCTTCAGTAGCCCCTCATCACTTACAGAATAAAATCTGATTTGCTTAGCCTGATATATAAGGCCCTCCAGGATCTGACCCTCATACCTATGTCTTGCTTCATCTGTTGCCATTTCCACTTTGTCCTTCGTGGTGTTAAGGCCATGGAGTACCTGCATTTACTTCCCACTCCCGCGGGTTGCCGTCCCCAGTGTGTCTTCACACACTATTCAGATTCACGGCTCTGAATCTTTGGTCATAATTTTTCCTCTGCCGGCAGTGCCCTTTTCAGCTTGTTCCGTCACCACCTATCTTGGACATCCCTAGCTCAGTATTTCATCCTCCAAGATACCTCATTATTCAAATAGTCCACTCTTGATGCTCACCTAGCACCAGGGGCATCTCTCTCTTGGCTCTTAAAATATTACTGTGAAGTATCATTATGTGCCCATCTTCTGTACTAAACTGTGTGGATGGAGAAATAAAGCTGGTAGAATACAGTTTCACTGAGTACAAAACCACATGATTTTCTAATAAGGGTTTTAGAAAGTCAGTGTTATTTCTTTTATAGAACCCCCAGGAGCTGAAGTATTCTTTACTCATTCACAGTCTTCTAGAAAGACATCCATGTTCCACGTAAGTCTCTTCAGGGGGCCCATTTAGTTAAACAGTGAGGAGATCTCCTTTGTAAAAATTGTACTTGATGAAGTCAAATAGGCAAAGCTTGTGTTGGTAATGTTTCCTCAGAAAGGTAAATAATAAGAGTTTTCTGCTCCAACTTTATAAATGGAAGCTCACAGTTAGAAAATACTGTTTACCCTTCTCATAATTACCCAGCCAGGACCTGGTTTTCCCAGAACGATATACTGAACAAATTGCACATAATACATACAAACATTCTGAAAATGCTGCAATTTAGAACAGAAACACATTTATGTCTCAGAGTGATGCCAACTAGTTCTCTGGTGCTTTTTTGTTAAGCATAATTGCACTTCTTCACAAAAAGCCTGGAGAAGGGGAACAAATGCTTGGCATATTTCCTTTGGTCTTTCAGCGTGTGCGTAATTTATTTGTTTGCCACTGAGAAGCACTGTGTTTTTCCTGCTGGGCACCGAGGCAGTGTGATAGGTACTACAATTTCAGTCACATTTGCTTGTACTCAGGCTCGTGGGTTGATGAAGTTGGAGTCAGTGTTCTAAGTCTGCATTTTATGTTGCTGGGACTTGACACTGTTTCATCTCTCCTCCAGTCCTGTTTCAACAGTGCCCAGTTGGGACTTGTCACAAAGAAGTCTTCCTTCCACAGAGGTCAGGGATGCAATGAGGTCACACAAAGGCAGAGCTCGAGTGAGAATCACTCAGAAGCAAATCTGTCTCTGAAGGTGTGGGCAGTGATTTTTTTTTTCTCCCAAAAAAGGAGAGAATTTAAGCTTTGCAAGCTTTCTCAAATCATGTATTATAAGCTATATTTTATGAATATGCATTATGTTACCTCTTTTGAACTTCCTTGAAACAAATTCTCATAAATAAACAAGGAATGTACCATACTAACTGACAGAGTCATTTAAACTAGATGCATTGTGCTAATGGAGTGAAAAGAATAAAAATTTTCAAGGGCTTCAACCCTCAATTTTAATACATTTCATGGAAATCGGATCAAGCCCTAATTGCTAATTCATCTGAAATTATTAAAAAGAGATTTCAATTACATACCACCATTGAATTTTGATGTACCAAATTAAATTAGGACACTAGATTGTATCTTTTCTTAAATCCAGACCTATTTAAAAGCCTTTTCCTGTAAATTCTGAAAAGGAACTTTGTGTTCAGTTATGTTGCTATAAAAAAAAAATCCCAGCATTAGTACAAAATAGTAGGCTAAATCTCTTAGTGAAGATTTTTAATGACATTTCAGTGTTCCTCTTATAATTACTCTCATCTAAGATATCCCATAATGATGTTGGACACTCTTGGTTCAGGCTCACTGGCTTGCTTCATTAGCATGTCATTCCCATTCCACATCACAAGATTTAATTGTAATGCCGGATATGCACAGCTCTCCACAGAAGTCTAATCAAAGTGGATTCACTTGTATTATTAATATCAAAAATCAGTCCACTTGCTATTTTTATAAATAAAAGAATCCAGATACATAAATCAGCTGTCATTTATTAGCATGTTACTGGCATATCTGCCAGACATATGAGCAGCCCTATCACAGTTCCTTAGGATTATTTTCATCAAGATTAAAACCCTTCTACATTAAATATACATACTAATTCCTCCATAAAGTAATCAGATTACAGAGCAGGTGACATTGTGTGCTGGAATTCAAATGATTTGCAGTAATGAGCTGGAAAGGTGTGCTTGGAGTCAGACAGAGGAAAGGCAAGAGGAAAGACAAGGGAAAAGGAAGACTTTGGTCTTAAATTTGGGCTTGCATGTAGGTTGTTTTATTGTGTTGCTAACTTCTGACTTATTTATTTTTTAATAAGTAAAGACTCAGACAAGCATCCATGATACTTAGCAACCCATGGTGTCAATCATTTATATTATCAAATGCTACATGCTTCTCATTTATTAGCTTATCTAGTCTTCTTTGTCCACATATCATCTAAAGACAGGGCAGGGAAATATTTCCTGTGGTCGAGTGGTCCTCAAAGATCAAGGCCTGTGGACATTTTTGCTGTTCAATGGGAGTGTTTTATCTTCTTACATTCTCTGCCTTTTTGTTCTTGAGACTTCATTCCTTATGAAAATTCAATAAAACACGAATAATACACCAGTACACAGCACAGCTACTCTTACATTCATGAAAAGGATTATAGAATAATACTGTGAAAGTGAAATGAAATGGCTAAAGATTGGCTCAAAGCGTGTTTTTACTTCTCATGGCACTTGGAAGCATTAGTTTGAAAACTCCCTTATGGTTTTATGGATGAAAATGCAAAAGCATGTGACAGCACCTTGATTTTCCACTTTATTTCAAAATATTTTTCTTGGCATGTTTTGTAAACAGGAATCCCCAGGTTGTTTCACATACACACATACACGCGTTCATGCCATATATACAATCACACTATACACACCCCAACGACTGATCTACAACTTGGAAAGAAGTTAAACAGTTAGAGCTAGACTCCCCTAGAATAAAGAAATAGACTCAGTTCTCTTGGGATTGTTGCCTTTGCAGGTGATTTTATTTTTTTTCATTTTAAATACTGGGTTACTTTTGCTCTGTTACATAGTAACAAAAAACATATCTGACATACCCTCATGATTTTCAAGTACCTCCTTGTATACTTTGTATTCTATGTAGTGTTTGTATACGTATGTATAGTGTTTGTGATATACATATATATACACATATACACATGTGAATATGTTACTTCCTACTGCATTTGGGGCTTCAATTTATTATTCAATAAGAATGCATAGTTTAATGTTCCTCTTTTTGATTAAATAACAGGTGCTTTCTTTAGGTCAATTTTGGATGCAAAAATTACACCTGAACATACATCATCACCACCTTTCCTGCCTCCTGAGAAGCAACAGTTAGGACTGGACATGGAACAGCAGACTGCTTCCAAATCGGGAAAGGAGTACGTCAAGGCTGCATATTGTCACCCTGCTTATTTAACTTATATGCAGAGTACATCATGAGAAATGCTGGACTGGCTAAAGCACAAGCTGGAATCAAGGTTGCCGGGAGAAATATCAATAACCTCAGATATGCAGATGACACCACCCTTATGGCAGAAAGCAAAGAGGAACTAAAGAAACTCTTGATAAAAGTGAAAGAGGAGAGTGAAAACGGTGGCTCAAAACTCAACATTCAGAAAACAAAGATCATGGCATCCGGTCCCATCACTTCATGGCAAACAGATGGGGAAACTACGGAAACAGTGAGAGACTTTATTTTTTGGGGCTCCAAAATCCCTGCAGATGGTGAGTGCAGCCATGAAACTAAAAGACACTTGTCCTTGGCAGAAAAGCTATGACCAACCTAGATAGCATATTAAAAAGCAGAGACATTACTTTGCCAGCATAGGTCTGTCTAGTCATGGCTATGATTTTTCCTGTGGTCATGTATGGATGTGAGAGTTGGACTATAAAGAAAATTGAGCACCGAAGAATTAATGCTTTTGAAGTTTGGTGTTGGAGATAACTCTCAAGAATCCCTTGGACTGCAAGGAGCTGCAACCAGTCCATCCTAAAGAAAATCAGTCCTGAATATTCATTGGATGGACTGATGCTGAAGCTGAAAGTCCAGTACTTTGGCCACCTTATGGGAAGAACCGACTCCTTGGAAAAGACCCTGATGCTGGGAAAGATTGAAGGCGGGAAGAGAAGGGGACGACAGAGGATGAGATGGTTGGATGGCATCTCTGACTCGATGGATATTAGTTTGAGTAAGCTCCAGGAGTTAGTGATAGACAGGGAAGCCTGGCATGCTGTGGTCCATCAGGTTGCAGTTTCCAACACAACTGAGCAACTGAACTGATACATTGTCACACACCTGCTTGGCAGATTGTGGTGAGGATAAAGTGATACTATATGAGAAGCAATTTTTTAAGGTATAAAGTTCTTAATAACCGATACTGTGATCTGCATTATAAAAATATAATCTCTTTACTGTAAAGGATTTGCCTACAGTACAGGAGATCTGGGTTCGATTCCTGGGTCAGGAAGATCCCCTCGAGAAGGAAATGGCAACCCACTCCAGTATTCTTGCTTGGAGAATTCCATGGACAGAGGAGCCTGATAGCTACAGTCCTTGGGGTCACAAAGAGCTGGACATGACTGAGCGACTAACACTTTGTTTATGTCATGTGTGACCCATTTAAACAGAGCATCTTTACTATGGTGCAGAGTTAAATGGGACAACTTTAAAATAACCCATCCTAAACACCCAGCAAATTAAAATACTGCATTGCCAACAAGGAATATATACACATACGTACACACACACACACACACACACACACACACATGAATATGCACTTTATACAGCATTTGGGCCTTCAATGTATTATTCAGTAAGAATGCATTTGACCTCATATGTTGATGACTCTCTTTTTTTCAGAAACTATATTCCATGGCTAGGCTAATCAAACTGTGTACAGTTCATTTGGAATAATTTCTCATCTAATTCCTTTAACTGTTTGGAGACAGAAAGTGGGCCTGCCTTTTGTAGAATAAAAAGTAAACAGCAGCTCCCTTTGTATGATAAGCAAATAGAAAGGCTAACAGCTAATATGCTGATTCAATAACCATTTCGATATTATCCTTTTAACTTACAGACATCCTCGGTATATTTTAAATTATTTTCATCAGCCAGTCAGACATGGCTCAGAAAAGCAATAGGAAAAGAAAATCAAGAAACAACTATGGTATAATTTATCAAGAATGAATTATTTTATGCTGATTATTTATAAAGGGTCTAGAGTTTAAGAGGGTATGTTGATGTTGATTCTAAAAACTAAAAACTTAATGGGCCAAATAAGCATTAAAGAGGAAAGAGAGCCAGTCCTTCTGTGGTCACCTTCCATTTACATTTGGGAGCAAATGTAAACCCTATTGGAGAAGTGGACCACCACCTCATCCAAGAAATATGTATATTGTTAGCATATTCAGTTAACATATTCAGTTAACATATACAGTACTCATTTTGGCTTACTTCAGCATCTCTAATGGAAAGTAAAAACAGAGGCATTTTGTTGTTATCATTTTTCAAAAATCTCTTCAATCCTTCAATAAAAAATAAAAAAAAAAATTTTGTAATGCCCCCCCACCAATCTCTTCCTGTTACCTTTTGAAAATTAAAATTCTCTGGGAAGTGTGTAGTAAGTAATATACTTCTGTGACATACACTGGATATAAATTGAGTTTCATATTTATCTAGAGAGCTTTCTGGGTGGCTCAGGGGTAAAGACGGAGAAGGCAATGGCACCCCACTCCAGTACTCTTGCCTGGAAAATCCCATGGATGGAGGAGCCTGGTGGGCTGCAGTCCAGGGGGTCGTAGGAGTCAAACATGACTGAGCGACTTCTCTTTCACTTTTCACTTTCATGCATTGGAGAAGGAAATGGCAACCCACTCCAGTGTTCTTGCCTGGAGAATCCCAGGGACGGGGCAGCCTGGTGGGCTGCCGTCTATGGGGTCGTGCAGAGTCGGACACGACTGAAGCGACTTAGCAGCAGCAGCAGCAGGGGTAAAGAATTAGCTTTCCAATGCAGGTTCGATCCCTGGGTCTGGAAGATCGCCTGAGAAGTATCCTTGCCTGGGAAATCCCATGGGCAGAGAAGCCTGTGGGCTACAGTGCATGGGGTTGCAAGAGAGTCAGAAACAACTGAGTAAATAAACAACAACAAATTTATCTGGAGGGTTTTTGTCAGAATAATGAACATGTTGCATTAGCCATCATCCTTTTATACATTCCTGGAGCAGAAACAAGAAGGAAGAGTGGGTGGAATATCACCAGTGCAACAGTTTTTAAAAATCTGATTTAATTTTAGCTGTGCTGGGTCTTCATTGCTGTGCAGGGTTTTCTCTAGTTATGGCCAGTAGGGACTACCCTCTAGCTGCAGGACGCAGGCTTCTCATTGTGGTGGCTTTTCTTGTTGCAGAGCATGGGCTCTTGGGCACTCAGGCTTCAGTAGTGCAACTCCTGATCTCTAGAACACAGGCTCAGTATGGCCTCTGGGCTTAGTTCTGCAGCATCTGGGATCTTCCCGGACCAGGGATCAAACCCATGTCTCCTTCACTGACAGGTGTATTCTTTACCACTGAGCCACCAGGGAAGCCCCTGCGTTTTTATCATGAAGGTTACCAGATGGGGCCAGAGCATACTGACTGCTAAGAATTCAACATTTACAAGGAACCTTTCTCATCAACAGTGGAATCTTTGTAGTTTAGAGACTTATCCACTCATTTATATTTTCACTACTCCCTAACAATCAGAAGGAAGTGGGAGAGTTAATTTCAGAGATTACAAAAACATTTGAACAACTATCACTATTGAGGCTGCTTCGTGCTTTCTGCTGAGCTTTAGGTAGATCAGCAGAATGTGCCTCCCATCCCCAATAGGCACAGCTTGGACATACACTGCTGGCAACCAGATGACTTGTTGTGAAGAAAAATAAACCTCTGCTTCCTGGTGAGGAAGCCCTGGATGAACTCACTTCAGAAGATTATAAGTAGCTAGTTCCAGAGGAGGTATTGGTGTATATTCTTGAAGGTCGTATGTGTTCTGAAAAATCTTGGGGTCTGCAGAATCTTGCCATACAGATAAAGGGGATTGTGGGAAACCTAGGATTAGGGAAGATACTCAAATCATGGACTTAATAAGCAGAGCACTAATACCAGAAACAAAATGACACAATCCTAATAAAAATTCTAGCATAGTTAAATCTCTCAACATTTACACCAAGCATAGTAGCCAGTCAGTTCTTTGTATTTTTAAAATGTTAAGCTTGTGCTTTCTCTACGAAGAAACGCGTTTTGGGAGGACCTTTGCTTTTAAGCAAGATTATTTTAATTAAAATCTGGTTCAGGGCTTGGACTTCTTTGCAAATCCATTGTTTTAGTGCAGAGAAGAAGTCCCACAGCTTCATTATCTACACTGTGGCTTTGCCAGTTATTTTAAATGAGGAAATGCTCAAAATTCTTGAAGCCATGAAACCAGTATCTACTTTCCTAAAGAAAGTCACATTTTTAGTTTTTCAGCTTTTTCCTTAGAATCTTAAATTGTTAAGATTTTCTATTTGGTTGTATCAAAGTTTGCCTGTGATTTCTTCAAAATGTTGTGCTGGGTTACACACTTTCTCAGTTATATTGTCTGTTCCTTTATTGATCTTTTGTGCAGAAGATAATTCATGTTAATTCACATAAAGAACCAAGAAACTTACCTTGTAGCCAGTTGTGCCTGGACCACACATCCCTGGCAGAATGCATTGTTTACCTGGTTTAATCAAATACCACCCTTTTGGGGGAGCATTTTGTTTAAATACTTTGGCAATTAATGTATTAGTCAATTAATGTATTAGTCATTGAACTCAGGGTGTTTGTTAAACATATAATGTTCTAAACTTTTTAGTTCCGAAAGATACTATTAAGATGTTGTTGTTCAGTCGCTAAGTCATGTCCACTTCTTTTGTGACTCCATGGACTATAATCCACCTGGCTCCTCTGTCCATGGAATTTCCCAGGCAAGAAAACTGGAGAGGGTCGCCATTCCCTTGTCCAGGGAATCTTCCCAACCCAGAGACTGAATCTGCCTCTACTGCCTTGCAAGCAGGTTTTTTACTACTGAGCCACCAGTAGTACTGAGCTCACTAGTACTCCTTGTGAGTTTCCACACAAGGAGTAACAGGCCTGAAGCCCCAGCCTTAGCAATTTAAGGCCTTATTTTATCAATATTCTGATAAAACCATATTAAGAATATTTTTCTCCAGGGTGGTAGTCCTGAATAACTCCAGATTGCATAAATCTAGTTTTCTCAGGATAATCACTTTGAAGAGTTCTTTAAATTATACTTTCTGTGGGATAAGGAGCCCTGGATTTTATTTCTCTACATTGTGTTTGTCAGCATCAGTAATGTAGTGTAGTTGTTGATCAGGGGAACTTTCTTGACTAGCCAGACTTGGAACCTGGCAGGTGGGGGTGGGGAAGGGCATAATTGATTGCCTCATCTATTTACTTTTCTCTCTGTTGAGAATTAACTTAGATATCAAGTCATCAGGGAATCCAAGACAAAAATTAGGCATATATATCAACCTACATTGCCCCTAAGTTCCTTCTTGCTTGTGTCAAACCACATTGCCTCTGGATTCTTAACACATGCATGTCCTATTTGCCCTGAATTTCACTTAGGACCTCTGAGCTGAGGATTTTCCCCTCTGAGTTTCCTATTTTATAATTACTAGAAAATATGCATTTATAGATGATGATGTTAGGAAGTGATCAGACTCAGTGGTGGAGGTTAAAAACATGATCAAAAACAATCCCACACCACTAGAAGGATTTTGAAGTCGCCAATTACTCTCTAACAATTTCTACTTTCTAAATTTCAAAGACTGTATGCCTGTATTTGTGCTAAATTGGCATAGTTTTAATGTTCAGTCCAAGTGAGATCAACCACTTAGAGTGCTAAAACGCATTAATTTTGTAGTGAAGACCATTCATTATTGCTTTAGTCATTCTCCATATGTTTGGGATTCCAAATATCTACCTTGAGAGTTTCCGCACAAGGAGTAACAGGCCTGAAGCCCCAACCGTAGCCTTTCCCCTAACAGAGTCCTACAAAGAGATACCTCATATGTGACTGGAAGACAAACTTCAGTTGTATTTATTGAACTTCCTTTGTCCTGTTCTTTCTTCCACTCCATTTCTCCCCTTCCCACAAATGCTGCCGAAAATAGACTCTTGAAGAAGCCTTGCTAGTGCTGTGAGAAATGAATGCTTCTGTCAAGGGTGTCTTCTACCAATGCTCCCTGAGTTTCTGTCATTGTAGCTTCAATGAGGTGCTGAACTCTGTGCAGATCTGAGGAAAACAATGTCTTCCCAACTCTGGACCACAAGTGATCTCAGAGCTACTCCCAGGCTCTTTATAGGTCTGACCCATCTGCTTCTGAATCTGAAACCTTTCCTCAAGGGAGATCAAAATAGTACGTAGGTGCTTGAAAATGTATAATGCCTTTGCATTTCCCTCCATGCTTGCTTCTCATCACATCTACCACAAAATTTTTTATTCTTTCCTCCTACAGTTAAAAATAGTCTCTCTTCATGAAAATGGAAACAAAACAGAATGAGAGTGTTGATGGTGGCGGCCTATTGTACACACTAACGACAGAGGGTGTTTTGTACTGAATGCTTCACAATGTACAAGATCTTTTGTAGATGCTTTACTCTCCCAATGTCACAAAATTACTCATGATCCAAGAGTAAGAACGATGATAATAGATTGTGCTCATCTCTTTATCCTACACTATTTGCAATAATAATACAACTCTCAAGAGTAAGATAGTGATACTTCTGATTTTCTGTGGTTTAGTTAACAATTGCAGACTATTCTCTAGGAACCAGGGAGAACAGAAAAATATGATGCTTAGTTTTAGTATTCCTCTAAAAATTATTTCATTTTTTTCCTGATCTAATTTAACCACTCTGTTTCCTGTTTCATTTTTTTTCTTCCTTTGTTTCTTATCATTCACCTATAACTCCCTATTCTGAGAGGTCAGAGATAGAGGACAATGTACAAATTTAGGAAATGATAAAGGTGGCCTTTCAACACATTGTGGAAAAGATGGATTATTCAATAAAGGGTACTGGGACAACTGGCTAGCCATTTGGAAAAAAGTGAAACTAGAGCTTTGTCTCACTTCTCACTCACAATAAATTCTAGTTAGCTCAAGAATTTGAGAAAAAAAAATGAAATCATTAAAGACCTGGAAAGAGCATGGTGGTTAAAAATGGTTTAGGGCATGTAAGCATAAAACTGAAAAGTTGTAAGTAAATGTATTGATAGGTTAGACTAATTAAAACAATAAAAATTATTTACCTAGACAAAATAGTTTGAATAAAATAGAAAGAGGAATAAAAGACTGGAAAATATTTGTAAATTGGAGGGTAATGAAAATAATTTCTGAAAGTAGTCATGAATAGGTAATTTACAGAAAGAAATTCAAATGGGCAAGAAACATAAAAAGCATGCTTTTTAGTTAATAAGAAGTAATAATAAAAATCAAATGAGTATGATAATGAGATTTTTTTAATCTATCAGTCTGACAGAAAAAAATTAAAGTTATTTCAAATCTGGTGTTGAGGAAGGTTTGGGGAAGCAGGCATTGGTCTACATGTTGGTAGAAATAAAAATTTGTCCAGTCTTCCAGTAGAACAACTTAAAACAGTTTGACTTCAAGGATTTATTCTGAAGATATAATGCAAAAATATTTACAATTCATGTGTAAAGATGTTATTTGAAGGCTATGTTATATTGACACAAAATCTGAAAATATTTTCTATATACTTTATGGGAAAATGATTAAAATATTATAGAATCCTATACAGTAGATTATTATGCAGGATGCACAAATGCTTTGCATATTAGCTTCTGTGAAGTGGGGCAACATAACTAAAGGAGAGTCCAGTCCTGCTAGACCTATTCTTTTCCTTTTCTGATGCAGTCTTATAAGGAAAATGTAGTTATGGAGAGTGGGGTTGAGAGCTCATAGATGGAAACAAATGAGGAAAAGGTTGTTGTAAGGATTATTACTGTGGTCTTTGTGATATTAAAAAAGAAAGTTAAGAAATTAGGTTATCTTGAAATTGCTTTTGATTGCTCACCTCTCTTGCTGGGATGACTGTTTTAAACTAGGTATATGTTGACATCTTTATCAGAATTACATAGAACTCATTACGTTACCATATATAAAATAGATAGCCAATGGGAATTTGCTGTATGTCTTAGGGAATTCAAACAGGGCTCTGTGTCCACCTAGAGGGGTGGGATGGGAAGGGAGAGGGGAGGGAGTTTCAATAGGGAGGGGACATATGTATACCTATGGTTGATTCATGTTAATGCCTGACAGAAAACAATAAAATTCTGTAAAGCAATTATCCTTCAGTTAAAAAATAAATAAATTTTTTTAAATGACAAGAAAAAAAATGGAGATAAATTTCCTTTTGTAAATATGAGAAATTTCAGGCCCATAGGGTTTACTCTTAAAGCACAGACCTGGGAGTATAAACCAAATGTTTGTACCTTGCCTCAGCATCGTTCCTGCAGCCCTTCTCATAGCCCAGGGAAAATTAGTCAAAGGACTGAAATTCAGAGAGCCTGAATTTTCCAAAGGACTACCATTTTCAGTTTAATATGCATATATATTTATTATTTAAATATGAAGGTAAATATTAAAACACTAATCTCCCTGTCAAGTTAAACACAATAGTCTTTGTCTAAAATGCAATCATGTTGAAAATTGATCGTTAAGATTAATAATCAGGTAACATGATTTGCAAACATTAAAAAATTGCAAGTAAAAATAGGAAAGCATATCTTTTATGCTTTACCCAGATACATTGTTTAAGTATTCTCTTTATGCCATGAAATTCAAACTTTTGGTCTTACCAACCTCTGGTCTCTTAAAAGATTTGAGACTCCAAAGAACTTTTGTTTATGTGAATAATATCTATTAATATTAATAACAAAATAATTTATAGGTAAATATCTTTTAAATGCCTATTAGTTCAGTTTAAAATAGTAGTTATATATATATGTCATTAACATTTTCTATGAAAAACAACTGTTTTTTCCAAAACAAAAAAGAGAATGTTGTTATTTCACATTTTTCTCCAAAATGTCTTTCAAGTCTAGATAAATAGAACATTTTCATACCTGCACATCTTACAATAAGTTGAATTGGTCAGCTCTGCACAGATATATAGTTAGAAAAAAGTGAAATATTTTGTTAACCTTTTCAGATAACTGTGAGTATTCTTTGATATTGCACAAAAACTTGGTAGTGGTGGTTTCTTAAAAAAGCTAGATATTAGTTGCAATGTATAACCTGAAAAAAAGTCAATGAAATTTCCATATTGTTACATTGAAATCCATTAATCTATCTCATACTTTAAATGAATCTTTTACCTGTATATCTATAAAATCATGCACTGATCATTAAGAAAAGTTTGATTTATTGACTTATGTAGACCTTCCAAATTCTTTACATTATGTGATACCTATTAAAAAAAAAAATCATATCACCAATGTTGCTGATGTCTTCAGGAAAGACTTTAAATGTTGATAAGCTGTCAAGATCATAGTAGTGAATGCAGATCTTTTAAAATTCAAGTTTTCATTTAAACTGAAATTTTGTCATTGGCAATAACCACTGTCAGGTATTCTCTTTGACCTAATAGGTTATTTGTGGTTATTTCTGAGAAAGATGGGGCTTCCCTGGTGGCTCATATGGTAAAGAATCTGCTTGCAATATGAGAGATCAGGTTCCCTGGGTAGAGAAGATCCCCTGGCAAAGGGAATGGCTACCCACTTCAGTATTCTTGCCTGGAGCATTTCATGGACAGAGGACCCTAGTGGGCTACAGTGTATGGGGTCATCAAGAGTTGGACACAACTGTGAAACTAACACAGTTAAGAAAATATCTGCCAAATATCTAATCTGGGCTTCCGGGGTGGCTCAGATGGTAAAGAGTCTGCCTGCCTTGTAAGAGACCCGGGTTCAATCCCTAGGTCAGGAAGATCTCCTGGAGAAGGAAATGGCAACTCACTCTAGTATTCTTGCCTAGAAAATTTCATGGACGGAGGAGACTGGTGGATTACATTCCATGGGGTCCTAACGAGTCAGACAGGACTGAGTGACTAACACAACATCTACATCTGAATAACCATACTTAGTCTGATAATTGTACTTTCAAGTAAAAATGGGTCATGAAAAGGCAACCAAGTAGGCTCACGATGGTGTCAAGAGATCACCATAGCACCTCAATATGCAACAAAAGTGCTTTCGTGTGTTTTTCACATTTTATCACACAAAACATTAAAAAGCCATGTACTCAAGGTATTAATTTTACAAAATTAATAATATATTTAATTAAATTAATAATAGTTATTATTTCATCAAGGCCATCCTCAAATGAAACTGGCTTTTATTGTTTCTGTGATTTACCTGGAGTGTATGATGGTTAAAACAAAAACCAAAAACAATGGCTCTTGGTACAATTTAGTGTCACTAGTTGATTTGTGCTAAGGTCCCAGCAGTTTTATTCATGTCAGTGTTTTTGCACCATCAGTGCAAATGTCAGCACAGTAAAACAGACCAAAAAATATCTTAGTATTATTGTAAAAATAGTTTCAACCCCTGGAAACTCTTACAAGAGTCTCAGGAAGGAATCAAAGGCTGCACTTTGAGAATCACTGGTTTATCATAATCATAGGTGTTAAAGGTGAGAGAGTGATAAGAAGTGCTATTTTAATAACATGGTGGTGGTGATATGAAAATAAAGGTCATTACCGAAATGTAAAAGCTGACAGTAATCAAAATCTACATTTGCTCAATGGTGTTTAATTCAGAGCTATGCAAAAGTTCCCTTTACAATGGAAACCACTTGGTTTTTGGGTTTTTAGACTTATCTTTTCTTCTTTGAAATTATTTCTATATAACCTTATTTATGATAAGTCAGTGGCTTCCCTCATAGCTGTCAGTAAAGAATATGCCTACAATGCAGCAGACCTGGGTTCAATCCCTGGGTCAGGAAGTTCACTTGGAAAGGAAATGGCAACCCCTCTCCAGTATCCTTGCCTGGAGAATCCCATGGACAGAGAAACCTGGCAGGTTCTAGTTCATGGGGTTGCAAAGAGCCAGACACGACTTAGCAACTAAACCACCAAGAGTTCTTTAAAATACAATTATTGCTATAGCATGTGTGTTGAAGACACACTGCGATGACAGTAGGCATTTGTCAATATGACAATAGGCATATGGTGTTCCTTGAATCGGTCATCACCTTCTTCCTTCTTGTGACAATGAAGCAAATATTCCTCCTAGTAATATCAGGTTAGTATTACTAACCTCCTATTAATACTGCCCCTATCAAGCCCAGATTCCATCATTTCCCAAATTCTCAGTTATTTCATTTTCCATAATTGTCTTATTCTTGTAATGTAAAACTCCATACATTGGGTCATCTCTATCAACATATAAACATTCTTTCTTATCTCTTGTCTTAGAAGAAAAACAACAGCAACAAAGAAAACCCTACCTTTTCACCATCTTCTCCGCAATTCAGATTTCTCATCCTTGAGGCTCTCTATTCAATTCATTCTTATATGATACCCACCCTGGTATGCTGCTACCCTTATCTTACTTAAAATCTCTCCTGTCAAGGACACCAGAGACATCCATGTTGTCAAAGCCAATGGTCACCTGTGTTCCTATCCTTACTCTTCCTGAGTTCTAAGAATCACTCAGAACAGTGTACAGTATCTTTCCCTTGTTTCTTCTTTTGAATCTAGCAGCCCCACTCTTTATTTGGTTCTCTTCCTCATTCACTGGTGCTTCCTGACCAGTCTCCTTTGCTTTCCTATCAGACTGTACATATGGGCTTCTTGGGTCTAAGCTCTTTCCTTTCTCTGCCCTCTCTCCTTTAACCTACTCCAACTTCGTCCTGATGGTTCCCACATGCAGCTATCCATCCCAGGCTTCCTCTGATCACCATCCTCATGTTTTCAGCAGCCTTCATGACATCACTCTTTGGACCTCAAAGACTTGTAGATGTCTCAAAATAACATGTTCAAAAGATAGATAGATTAATTTATTCTGCTGCAGAACTGTCCCCTTTCATCTTCTACATTACAGTGAATGACACTATCTTCTACACAGTCTTCCAGCCAGACTCTTAGGCATCGTCCTATATTCTTCCCGTTTCCTCAAACTCATGTCTTCAATATTCAAAAATGTTGCATATTCAATTAACACCTAGGTTAAGAATGTCAAGTTCTATATTCTGTGTATTCTGCAGTGTAAATTATTTTCACATAGTCTCTGTTTATTTACAAGATCCTGGGACTTTATATGGAATTAAAAATACATAGCCCGCTTGCCCCTCGGCACTTTTAGGTCATAACTTACAGAGTCAGTGATGCTAGTGCAAGTCTTATTTTACGAAGAAGTTCCAGAGTTCTGCTCCCTAAAATGATCTGATTGTGCCAGTATACATTTTTTTCATAAGTAAGAAACAAAATGGAAATTGTGATACTTTTTAAATATTTCTAATGTTTTTATTTCTTACATACATATGTTAGACTATAACAAAGTAATCTTCATAGCCACTGCCTCAACACTCCTACTTATCTGAAACCAAGCTGGTAACAAATTGCTTCACTCTCTATTAAGCATAGTGAAAGCAGAGAGACATCACAGTAATCTTCTAGAACTAATAAATGACACCATTTGTGCCTCTTTTCTCTCTAGCACCACACTGCCCTTGATTTTTAAACAATTGCCACTCTTTATTCTTTTCACAGTATCTAATGTTTCTCCTCTTAAGTTTTGTTTCAACATTGATATTTCCACATTCTATCTGAGAGGCACAAAGCTGCAGATGATATAAATAACCTCACATAGATTTTTTGGATCAATCTCAAAAAATAACTTCTAAAACTCTTTAAACTGCTGACTACTTTTATTTAGTCTTCAAGTGCTGATAGATGAATGATAAATCTATTAAAGGTAATTATTTGGCTTCCACATATTCCCATTGATGTTAATAGATGTTTAATTATGCACTGTGAGCATAGAAAACAAGGGTGGGCAAAATAAATGTTGGCATGTTCTCTTTCTTTGTGTATTAATCATTGGTGGTACAGGCTTTCTTCTCACAGCTTCTTGCTCTGTGAGTTTGAACTGCTTGTTCAGTCTTTCACCACAAAGCTGAGGAGAGTTTTATTATTTCTGCTTCTAAAGAACAAACATTTTGAATTTTGTTACAGTCATAAGAATACAGACTAAAAATGTTTTCCTCTCTGTGAATCAGAAGCTGATTTTAAAAGATGCAGTTATCGTTAAAAAATCATGGTTGGACTTGGAGAATATTATGCTTAGTGAAAGACAAATACTGTCTGATATCACTTATATGTGGAATCTAACATAAACACTAGTAAGTAAAAGAAAAAAGAAGCAGACTCACAAATATATAAAACAAACTAGCAGTTACCAGTGGGGCAAGGGAAGGATGAGAGAGGCAAAATAGAGGACTGAGAAGTACAAGCTTCTGTGAATAAAATCAACTATAAGGATATAATGTAAAGCACAAGGAACATAGTCAATATTTTGTAATACTTATAAATGGAATATAACCTTTAAAAATTGTGAAAAACTATGTTGTACAACTGAAATTTACTTAATATTGTAAATAAAGTATTCCTGAATTAAAAAAATAAAAAACCTTAAAAATCTTAACTATTATTATATTAGAATATGGGTGCTATCCTATAGAGATGTTAAATGGATATGTGGCATTTCCTGACTTTAGTATCAAATACAACATCTTTGTTTTTCAGGAGATGATTTTCAAATGCTTACAAAGTAGCTTGACCAAAAAAAAAAAAAAAAAATGATAATGATGACACTAATTTAGGAACAAAAGATACTCCAAAATAGCTTGGTTGAACTTCATAAAATTCTTAAATGACAATCATTAACTAAAATATTTTCCCTAGTATTTGTAGTATGCCCAATGAGTCAAAATTTTAGCTAATTTAAATCAGTTTGAAAGCAGTTGTTAGTTAAAATCAAGTAGTCAAATCAACTCAGAGGTTTGCTTTCTTCATTATAGGAGTAGGTCACAATAGAAAAGTTGCTAATTCTGCACATGCACAGATTTTTAACTCCATGATACATCTGTATCTATAAGCAGAAAATAAACTGGAAGAATATTTTAAGAAGCATGTCGTATGGCCCAATAGTGAGGTAATAGCCATCAAGTTCCTCTGTCCATGGGATCTCCTGGGCAAGGATCCTGAAGTGGACCATTTCCTTCTCTAGGGGATCTTCGCAATCCTGGAATCTAACCTGTGACCCCTGAGTTGGCAAGTGGATTCTTTACCACTGAGTCACCAGGGAAGCCCAAGTCTTAAATACCCATATGCAAAATTAAGGACCATTTACCAAAAGGAGTTTTTAATGACATTTCAGTGTCTTTATATATTGAGGACAAATTGGGCAGATGGTCAGCTGATTATTCAGAGAAAATGACTAATGTGTCTGGACACCAGAGGAACAGTGAACAGAAATGATAGTAACCTAGGTGCAATCCACCAGCTAGGTCTCATAGACTCATTTCAATATATATTGTCAGCTCCGAAGGCAAAGCTTCTTCACACAACATATATATTATTTATTTTGAAATATGGAGATCTCCAGCTGCTCTTTAAGGGGAATCTCCTCACATGGTGATGGAAAGACACCTGGGCTAAGCATGCCCAGCGTGCCAAGGCAGAGATGCCTCAGAATGCAATAAAAAATAGAATCCCTTCTTGGTTCTTTTATCTCTCCTTTGTGTTAAGTCTATTTGATTTTGCTACCAGTGTGGCTTATCATGTTCTGAGTGCAATGAAAAATAATTCTGTGAATATGTGCTCAATATATAAAGGAGGTTTCAAACCAACAGGGGCAAAGGCTTTTTCACCCTCTCTCCTGTTTTAATTGTCTGAAAGATATGCATAAACTGTCTAGAATCACTATAAGAAGTGTGCAAAGAAAGGTCCTTGCAAGTGTTCTCTTTGCTCTTTGCCCAGGAATGGACTGTCCAGAGATGAAGGGGAAGAGGGGAGCCTAAAACACATCAATCCCAGAAATCTCTGGTAAGCAGTAACCGAGGGCAAAATAACGTGAGCAGACTGACATAAAGTGAAGCTACCTTGCAAATTTAGGGTTCAGTTCTCTTTGCCCACCTCTAGTTAAAAACCAAACAATTTTTTTCACGTAGCTTCCAATTGCAGAGCCTGTTGAAAACTCATTATCTTCAAATAGGATTACACTCCGTTAATATGAGAACATGCATATTACAATATCTGGCAAAAATCAAAAGTTCCAATTTGCTCACTACATGTAAATCCAATTCAAAATATTTCCATAACATATATCTGCTGGATGTTACACTATTTGTGTGTCACTCCGGAATGGATTAACTCCATGACAGGCTAGGCTCAGTTTTTCTGCATTTGGTGTTTTTAAACAGTTTATATTTGTTATCATATCAAAGACAGGCTTGCAGTTTTCAAAAGGAAGAAGAGAACACAGCGCCCAAGGCTCCTCCAGCATTACATTTCTTATTCCATTTTATCTTTCTTGGTTTTGACTAATGTCAGTAACAGCTACTGGTAATAAACTGCTTGTTACAGCCTGCTGTTGCCTTGAAGCCTGCCTTTGATACATTGTCAGCCAATCGGAAGCATTTCCTGATTACATTTCCAAATTGCTTGTTTATTGATTGAGAGTTAATAAAGCAAAAGACAACTTTACAGCTTAAATTAAATGAAAGTTTCCTTTGATGTTCAAATTATCCAATCAACCAATATGCAGTGAAATGTAAGCATTTGAAAATTTTATCTGAAAAGAAGTAAAAAAAAATTGTATGAGATGAATGGATCTCAGTATAGACATGGTGGCTAAGTGCTAATGAAAAATATGTGCAACTTGGCATACTGTGATTTCATTTATTTCCCAGGCAAAGGAAATGGTGTTGTTATTCAAGCCACCCCACTTCCCAAACCTGAACAAGGAACAGTACTCTAGGATGTCTGCTATTTGGTTGGCAATAATTTCTTAAAACTGGAACCACTCGAGTAAATATAATGAATTAGATTAAGCTTTATGAATTTACTAAAGTTCTGACGTTTAAAAATGGTAACACAATTTGGGCTTCCCAGGTGGCTCTAGTGATAAAGAACCTGCCTGCTAATGCAGGAGACATAGAGATGAGTGTTTAATCCCTGGGTTGGGAGGATCCCGTGGAGGGGGGCATGGCGACCCACTCCAGTATTCTTGCCTGGAGAATCCCATGGAAAGAGAAGCCTGGTGGGCTACAGTCCATGGGGTCACAAAGAGTCGGACACAACTAAAGCAACTTAGCAAGCATGCACGACACAATTTAGATACTATCTTTGGAATATCATAGTTGTAGCTGTTTTGATGACACATATAGCCAGCTTGTCATGGAAAAGAAGTTGCCCTCTTCAAAATTTTTAGTAGCTTTTGACATTCCTTCGTCAATGAGCCAGCAAGCCCTTATGAATATAAGGAGGAATCAGATGTTTCTGTCAATGATGAAAATAGATAAATATTACAAAGGTTTAACAGCACCATGACTCACAGGAGACCAGCACTTCATCATGTGTGACCTATAAGCTGCATGTTTGATTAGAGAGAAAATAGGGTTCCTTAAGATCGTGGGTAAAGTTACAAAGAGAGAGTTTTTATTTCTCTTGATTGTGTTAAATTACGTGAAAAGAAAAGTAAACAAAATTATATAAGCAGTGTTTTAACAAATCTGTTAAGTAAAAAGAGAGAAGAAACTTTAGTCAAAAGTATGCAAAGAAATACAGTAAAATATTAACCTTCTGTTTAAGGGATATAGTAAAGGTGTTTTTTTGGTAATTATTTTCTTTATTTCTTTTTTTTTTTAATAATGAACATGCATTATACTTAAAATGGGGGAAAACATTCATTTAAAATTGAAGTTAATTTAAAAAATGTGATTTTCTTAGCTGTTTCCTCAATCGTGAAATGCTTTGGTAGTTAAATATCTTGGGAGCATTGGATATGTTACCTAGATGTTTGAAATTACTTGCCAAATATTTGAGCTTCTTGCTTATGTTGCTGCTGCTGCTACTTCCTCCCCCTCCCCTTCCTTCTCTCTTCTTTTCCTTCTTCTTCTTAATCCAAACCTCTCCAAAGACAATTATTCAGTCTATGTTATGTTTCTGGATGGCCTAAGAAATGTTAATCAGCTGCAAAAGAAAAGTGACCAGTGTCAGCCCTTGACTGACCTCCATCAATCTAGTCATTTGCTACAGGCAGTCTTCAAGATGCAGTGTGACCATGTCTCAGCTGCTTTAAAACTCCAGCTGTCTCTCTTTATAAGGCCCTGCAGAGCCTGCTTCCAGGCCTCTCAGCCTCTTCATGGGCCACCCTGGCCCCTTGGCTCCAGCAACAAGGGCTTCTTTTGGGTCCTCTTATTGCAGGAATTTACTTCTGTCAAGTTCATGCCTTTAGAATTTCACTCAAGAATTTCTTCTTCAAGGAAGCCCTCCCAGACTTTTAGTTAACTTTAGGGTCCTATGTTACTTGCTGTCAAAAATGTTTCTGCCCTGGCAGTGGCACTGTGTAACTGACATAGCTGCAGAGCACAATGCCTGGCATAAAGGAAGCCCTAAATAAATGTGCTCAAGGAGTTAAGGAGCCGTAAGTGAGAGAACAAGTGAACTAATTGCTTAACAAAGCTAACCTCTAATCCTCTAGATGTTTTCCTGAAATGTATAGAATGATTCACATAGAAAACTTCCATTCAGCCATTCATTAGTATTTTCTTGAGTATTTAGGTGCCATGGAACACTTAATTACTGTAGGAGATGAAAAGATGGATTTGAAATGGGTTTTGTTCTAGGAGGTCATGATATGAATCAGCATTTTCCTTTGTCCAGGTCAGTTGATCTTTGATCAAAGCATGAATGGATGCTTGAAAGTGGAATTGTGCTTCCAGTTCAGTAATTGTGTTCATAATACTATACATCCAATTTTGTACCAAATTCAAGAATTTTAGTCTTCATTTCTCTTGCCATTTACTCCCCACCTTCTCAACCTCAGGAAACCTTTAGCAACCCTGACAGCTTCCCTCCAAAACATGTTTTAGATCCATCTAATTCCTTCTGCTTCCCCTGCAGCCGCCTGTCTAAGCAGTGTCATCTCTTTGTCTCTCTGGGCTCCTACTTGCGTTTGCTTCTTTGTGTTTTGTTTGCCACCCAGTCAGCCAGAGTGGCCTCTCTAAACAGGATTCACATTAAGTCATCTGCCTGCTTACTGTCCACATGCCTTCACTTTCTGCTTCTGAGCTACAGTGCCCTGCCGTACCTGCCTGGTCTGATCCCATGACTGTCACTCTCCCTCTCCATCGTGGCTGCCAGCCAGCCACAGACCAAGCTTGTCCCCACATCAGGGCCCCACAGGCTTCCTCACATCATTTCACAGGTGCTGGCTTCTCTTCATTCAGATCAGAATTCACAGCCCAGCTCTTTTGAGAGCCTTGTCTAGAGCAGCCAGCTTTTTTTTTTTCCCCACTAACCTGTCACCCTTTTGAATTTTCTTTAGAGCATTTATCACTATCCTCCCATGGATGGAGGAGCCTGGTGGGCTGCAGTCCATAGGGTTGCTAAGAGTCGGGACACGACTGAGCGACTTCACTTTCACTCTTCACTTCCATGCATTGGAGAAGGAAATGGCAACCCACTCCAGTGTTCTTGCCTAGAGAATCCCAGGGACGGGTGCGCCTGGTGGGCTGCCATCTATGGGGTCGCACAGAGTCGGACACGACTGAAGTGACTTAGCAGCAGCAGCAGCAGCAGCAGCAAAAATAACCAGTTTATTTATTTGTTAATTTTTTAGAAAATTCTACTTCTCCCTTGCTCGCTGCTCCTCGACTACAACGCCCGCTGTGGCGTGTGTGCTTTATACATATTGGTTGAAAGAGTGAGTAAGTGAATGAACGAAGAGCCTGCACATTCTCAGCAGGTCTCTCTTGGTTGGTATTTGAGATTGAGCTATAGCCTGACTTTCCTTACTGCCTCCCTCCATCACCCCCACCCTGGTCATCAAGTCACCTTACAGGTCCTACTGGTTCTGTGAAGCCTTTCCCAACACTCTAGTCTGGAAACATCATCCCCTTTTCCGTTGTATATAATTTATTATCCAACTCAGGTTACTTTTGAGAGTGAAAGGAAGCATTATGAGCACTTGTGCAGGGGCAACAGGCGTATCCTGGGATGGTCCGGGGAAAACTAGGCTATGTGATCACTCTTTATTTGCCACTTGCTTTATTCTTTATTGTTACTTACTACATTCAGATCAGTAGTGCCAAGCCCTTCTTTTTCTCTGTTGCATTATGTAATTTACTTATTTGGGGGAAATTTTCTTAAAAGAGATTCTCTTATGCATCATACTGGATCTGATGATTGTTACCATCAGCTAATTTCAGAAAACAAGAGACAGTTCTTTTAGATAGAATCCTATGGCAAGACTTGGACCAAGTCATTAAATCCTACAACCGTTCCTATAGTCGGGTGACCCTGTGCAGAGAGATCAAGCCATTTTTAGTTAGTTGAATACTAAGAATTCATTGAGATTGCCTGGGAGCTCAGACGGTAAAGAATCTGTCCGCAATGCCAGACATCCTGGAATGCAAAGTCAAATGGGCCTTAGGAAGCATAACTACAAACAAAGCTAGTGGAGGTGATGGAATTTTGGCTGAGTTATTTCAAGTCCTAAAAGATGATGCTGTGAAAGTGCTGCACTCAATATGCCAGCAAATTTGGAAAACAGTAGGGGCTACAGCACTGGAAAAAGTCAGTTTTCATTCGAACCCCAAAGAAAGGCAATGCCAAAGAATGTTCAAACTTCCACACAATTGCACTCATCTCACGTGCTAGCAAAGTAATGCTCAAAATTCTCCAAGCCAGCCTTCAACAGTATGTGAACTGTGAACTTCCAGAAGTTCAAGCTGGATTTAGGAAAGGCAGAGGAATCAGAGATCAAATTGCCAACATCCACTGAGTCATCAAAAAAGCAAAAGAGTTCCAGAAAAACATCTATTTCTGCTTTGTTGAATGGTGGGCTGCCATCTATGGGGTCGCACAGAGTCGGACACGACTGAAGTGACTTAGCAGCACAGCAGCAGCAGCAGCAAAAATAACCAGTTTATTTATTTGTTAATTTTTTAGAAAATTCTACTTCTCCCTTGCTCGCTGCTCCTCGACTACAACGCCCGCTGTGGCGTGTGTGCTTTATACATATTGGTTGAAAGAGTGAGTAAGTGAATGAACGAAGAGCCTGCACATTCTCAGCAGGTCTCTCTTGGTTGGTATTTGAGATTGAGCTATAGCCTGACTTTCCTTACTGCCTCCCTCCATCACCCCCTACCCTGGTCATCAAGTCACCTTACAGGTCCTACTGGTTCTGTGAAGCCTTTCCCAACACTCTAGTCTGGAAACATCATCCCCTTTTCCGTTGTATATAATTTATTATCCAACTCAGGTTACTTTTGAGAGTGAAAGGAAGCATTATGAGCACTTGTGCAGGGGCAACAGGCGTATCCTGGGATGGTCCGGGGAAAACTAGGCTATGTGATCACTCTTTATTTGCCACTTGCTTTATTCTTTATTGTTACTTACTACATTCAGATCAGTAGTGCCAAGCCCTTCTTTTTCTCTGTTGCATTATGTAATTTACTTATTTGGGGGAAATTTTCTTAAAAGAGATTCTCTTATGCATCATACTGGATCTGATGATTGTTACCATCAGCTAATTTCAGAAAACAAGAGACAGTTCTTTTAGATAGAATCCTATGGCAAGACTTGGACCAAGTCATTAAATCCTACAACCGTTCCTATAGTCGGGTGACCCTGTGCAGAGAGATCAAGCCATTTTTAGTTAGTTGAATACTAAGAATTCATTGAGATTGCCTGGGAGCTCAGACGGTAAAGAATCTGTCCGCAATGCCAGACATCCTGGAATGCAAAGTCAAATGGGCCTTAGGAAGCATAACTACAAACAAAGCTAGTGGAGGTGATGGAATTTTGGCTGAGTTATTTCAAGTCCTAAAAGATGATGCTGTGAAAGTGCTGCACTCAATATGCCAGCAAATTTGGAAAACAGTAGGGGCTACAGCACTGGAAAAAGTCAGTTTTCATTGAACCCCAAAGAAAGGCAATGCCAAAGAATGTTCAAACTTCCACACAATTGCACTCATCTCACGTGCTAGCAAAGTAATGCTCAAAATTCTCCAAGCCAGCCTTCAACAGTATGTGAACTGTGAACTTCCAGAAGTTCAAGCTGGATTTAGGAAAGGCAGAGGAATCAGAGATCAAATTGCCAACATCCACTGAGTCATCAAAAAAGCAAAAGAGTTCCAGAAAAACATCTATTTCTGCTTTGTTGAATATGCCAAAGCCTTTGACTGTGTGGATCACAATAAACTGTGGGAAATTCTGAGAGAGATGGGAATACCAGACCACCTGACCTGCCTCCTGAGAAATCTGTATGCAGGTCAGGAAGGAACAGTTAGAACTGTACTTGGAACAACAGACTGGTTCCAAATAGGAAAAGGAGTACATCAAGGCTGTATATTGTCACCCTGCTTATTTAACTTATATGCAGAGTATATCATGCGAAATGCCAGGCTGGATGAAGCACAAGCTGGAATCAAGATTGCTGGGAGAAATATCAATAACCTCAGATATGCAGATGACACCACCCTTATGGCCGAAAGCAAAGAACTAAAGAGCCTCTTGATGAGAGTGAAAGAGGAGACTGAAAAAGTTGGCTCAAAACTCAACATTCAGAAAACAAAGATAATGGCATCTGGTCCCATCACTTTATTGCAAATAGATAGGGAAACAGTGGAAACAGTGTCAGACTTTATTTTGGGGGGCTCCAAAATCACTGCAGATGGTGACTGCAGCCATGAAATTAAAAGATGCTTACTCCTTGGAAGAAAATCTATAACCAACCTAGACAGATTATTAAAAAACAGAGATATTACTTTAGCAACAAAGGTCCATCTAGTCAAAACTGTGGTTTTTCCAGTGGTCATGTATGGATGTGAGAGTTGGACTATAAAGGAAGCTGAGCGCTGAAGAATTGATGCTTTTGAACTGTGGTGTTGGAGAAGACTCTTGAGAGTCCCTTGGACTGCAAGGAGAACTGAGTCCATATAAAGGAAATCAGTCTTGAATGTTCATTGGAAGGAATGATACTGAAGCTGAAACTCCAATACTTTGGCCACCTGATGCAAAGAACCGACTCATTTGAAAGACCCTGATGCTGGGAAATATTGAAGGTGGGAGAAGGGGATGACAGAGGATGAGATGGTTGGATGTGATCACCAATGTGATAGACACGAGTTTGCATAGGCTCTGGGAGTTGGTGATGGACAGGGAGGCCTGACATACTGCACTCCATGGGGTCACAAAGAGTCAGACCCTAATGAGCAACTGAACTGAAGAATTCGTTATTTTCTTAATTTTTATTTTTGTGATATAAAGGGACTCTCTCTTTTGGCCATTTAACTATCAAAATTATAAGTGTTGACTTTCTGGTGACAAGGATTGAAATTAGACACATTGGAATTTGTTTATGAAACTTTTTTTTTTTGTATTACAGTAGGTAGTTGTAATAATTCTTATACTGGATAATTTATAAACTATTATTATAAGATGAATCTGAAAATAAGTCCAGTCACCCTTGCTTCTTAATCATGCATTAAGAAATGCAGGGATAACAATTAGAAGTATTTTGAAAACCAACTTTTCAAAAAATGAAAATACCTCTAAAGCTCCTGCCAGTACGTTCAAAAGCAAAATGTCAAAGGAAATATGAGTTAATGTGTTTTTACTTGTATTTTTATATACACTTTTTCTGATGACTTTGAAACTCTTTAAAAGTATTATCTGATAAAAGAATTGTTCTAGTTATTAGTATATATTGAATGATTTTAACTCCCATATCTGTTTTTATGGTGGATCAGATTTGCTGATATATAATGGCATTTGACATTGTGTATGTCTGTCTTGAAGTTGTCTGAATGGAAGAGAAAGAAGTGATGATGAGCAGAAGGAAGAGGATAACAAACACCTTACAATATTTTCAATGTACAAGACAGTGATCTAAGCATCTTACATGTCTTAAACGATTTCATAACACAATTCTCTGAGGGAGAGTCTATTATTGTCTCCATTTTGGATGAGGAAACCAAAGCCTGGAAAAACTAAGGTACTTGTCCAAGATCATACAGTTACTAAGTGATAGAATTCAGATTCAAGTCCAAGTTTGTCAGGGGCCAAGTTCTATATGGTTTTTATTATATCACATTCATTCCCAGAGAGTTTAGACTTAAGTTCCTTATTCAAAGGCAATGTCATCTAGAAAAGCATATTACTACATGGATCCGGAGAAGGAGAGTGTGGTTAGATACTGTCAGACTGGCTAAACTCCAGGAGATGGTGAGGGACAGGGAAGCCTGGCATGCTGCTGTTCATGGGGTCTTAAAGAGTCATACATGAGTTGGCGACTTAACAACAACAATTAGATTGCACTCAGCCATTCAATTTGTAAATGTTTCATGCCATGGTATATCATTTGAGATGACTTTGGCTGTAATCAACAGAATGCCTAGCAGTAACTTAACCAATTGGGGCAGTTATTTTCTTTTCCCTCTTCTTCTTTTTTTTTTTTTCTCTTGGTCACACAGCAAGAATGCTAGAAGAAGGTGGTAACAGTAATGGTTTGGCAACTCCAGGATTCCAGAGTGCTGGTTGTAGAAACTTATTTCTCCTCATGCTCACATAATGGCTGCAGTGGCACCAACAAAATATCCTCATATGACAGCAATTAAAGGAGGAAAAATAGGGATTTCTTCTCAGTTCCTTCCTAGAATCTCTGTTTCTGTGAAAGAGGAAAACATTCCCCAGAAGCACCCTAGAATATTTCTCCTTTGTAACTCATTGCCTAGAACAGTGTCACAAGAGCATAATGAATATTTGGCCAAAGGATTAGCTTTATTGACCAAATCAAGATTCAGACCCTAATGCTGGGCACAGTGATATCTGAAAAACTTTGGTGTTCCTTGTATAAGATAAGAGACCAGAAAAGTCTGCCCTATATTTGCTCCTGAGACCAATACAACAGGAAAGGCAGAGAGCCACTACTATATAAATTATTGAAAGAGAAGTTGTGACTTGTCCAAATTTGTACATACAGATCAAGATCGAAGTTCAACCCAGAATCTATGGGCTACTTCAGTGGTTTTCAAACTTAGTGCCTCAGATTTCTACATAAGTTTCATTAGAATGTCATTTTAAAACTCTTAAGTGTGTTTCTTTATAATGTGATTAAAAATACAATGCATGTGTAATTTTGTCATATATCAAAAGCTGACACAAGGAAATCCCTCCCACACAAACCATGTTAGCTTGTGCTGTCAGTTAACTTGATTTTTTGTTGTGATTATTTTCAACCTCGGAGTAAACCCCCTCGTACCATCTAATCATGAAGTCTCCTGGGATTGTTCTGTAGTCTATTAAAAGCTATTTGTAACCATTTGTCCATGTTAATCTGGATTTTTTTCAGTACTGGACAACCACTGTAAGATAATCAATTGCGTGTTGACAGTGATCTAAGACTACAGCACGTGCAAGCAAATTTGAAATAACCTCTAATTTGAAGTTGTTGCATGTATCAGAACAGCTAAATTATTCTCTTGAACTGACTTACCTATCTCTCTGAACCCTGCTTACCTCTCGAGCCTCTTTTCCCTGGCTCTCCCCACTTGAGAAGCATCTGCTTCAATGCTGTGGAGACTTTTCTAGCCCCAGAAGACTTTCTCATATGCCATGTCCTCTAGCAAGCATTCTTCTTGGTATTCCAGTTAAATGGTACTTTGTTCCCTAACCTCTCCATTGAGTTTCACATTGCTTATGTACACTCATCATTTTATAATTATTTAATCCACAGCTGTCTTTTCTGCTAGGCTAAGAGCTGTCTATGGGCAGCAACCATGGATGTGCCATTCACATCTCTCAGCACAGTGCAGCCTCCATAGATGTAATCAATCATTTTTGAAGGAATAAGTGCTACATGTATAAACTGAATTTAGATGGGATATTGATTAAAAAGCATAAATGAAAATTTTTTCTGTTTTTTAACTAATTAGATCAGAAGATGGCAAACAGTGAAACCCACAAATGTATTAAGTATACAACTAGATGTAAATTTCCATGTATTATATGTGGTTAAACTCCATCCACATGCAATAATAAAACACTTTTAGCACCCCATAGCTTTCCTAGTAATCACCCTAGTCATTTGTTGTTGTTAGGTGCTAAATTGAGTCCGACTCTATTTGCGACCCCATGAACTACAGCATGCCAGGCTTCCTTGTCCTTCACTGTCTTCCAGAATTTGCTCAGACTCAATTCCATTCAGCTGGTGATGCCATCCAACTGTCTCATCCTCTCTCGCCACCTTCTCTTTCTGCTCTCAGTCTTTCCCAGAAGTCTTTTCCAATGAGCTGGCTGTTCGCATCAGATGGCCAAACTATTGGAGCTTCAGCATCAGTCCTTCCATATTCAGGGTTGATTTCCTTTAGAACTGACTGTTTTGATCTCTTTGTAGTCAAAGGGACTCTCATGAGTCTTCTCCCACACCACAGTTCAAAAGCATCAATTCTTTGGTGCTCAGCCTTCTTTATGGTCCACCTCTCATATCCATACATGACTACTGGAGAAGCCATAGCTTTGACAATACAGACCATGATCTTAGTGTTTGAATGTTGAATTTTAAGCTAGCCAGAGTTTTCCCTCTCCTCTTTTACCTTCATCAAGAGACTCTAGTTCCTCTTTGCTTTCTGCCATTAGAACGGTATCACCCTAGTAATACTCACACCCTATCATCCCATTCTCAGAGGTAAACACTGTTCTAAGTTCTCTCCCCATCAGTTGGTTTTTGCCTGTTGTTAAATTTCATATAAGTAAAGATTTTAAGTACGTATTCTTTTGGGATGTTTTCTTCCACTCAATATCTATGAGCCTGTCCATGTCATGTGTAATGTTTTGTTATTTCAGTATGTTCTTTTGTATAAATATACTATGTGTAGTTCTCAGTTTCTTGTTGATAGGTATCGGGTTTTGTTCTCAATCTAGAGCTATAATAGAAACAGATATAATGAACACTCTTGTAGAGGTCATTCTGTGGACATTTGACAAAAGAACTCTGTTTTTTTCCACCCATGCTTAGAAGAAAAAATGAATCCCCGTATGCTCTATTGATGTTCTAAAATATCTTTTCAATTCTTAAAAACCAAAAAGAAATAGAACAGCATTAGATATTACTTTAACAATAGACAAAAATCCTAACTGAAGACTGGGGCAGAAGTTAGCACCCTGTCACAAATAGAAACAAAAAAAAAGAAAATCTAATGAAATGGGAAAACTCATTATAGATGGTAATATACCTAATAAAAATGTGTCCACAAAAAATGTATACAAAAATGTTTATACTAGCTTTATTCATAATGGCCCCAAACTGGAAAAAAAAAACACAAACAAACAGCAATTACAATCTTCAAAAGATTCTGCACAATTTATTTGGGGAAACGTAAGATTCTGCCGGAGAAGGCAATGGCACCCCACTCCAGTACTCTTGCCTGGAAACTCCCATGGATGGAGGAGCCTACTGGGCTGCAGTCCATGGGGTCGCTAAGGGTCGGGCACGACTGAGCGACTTTCACTTTCACTTTTCACTCTCATGCATTGGAGAAGGAAATGACAACCCACTCCAGTGTTCTTGCCTGGAGAATCCCAGGGTCGGAGGAGCCTGATAGGCTGCCGTCTATGGGGTCACACAGAGTCAGACACGACTGAAGTGACTTAGTAGTAGTAGTAGTAAGATTCTGCTCTCCTGAGAGTGTATCAACAATTCCTCAATTGTCCTAGATTCTAATAATGTCCTACATTTATATAGAACTTTAAAATGACAAATTTCACATATATCACATAGCTAATAACTGGCAGAACAGGAACTCCAATGCAAGACTTCTGATGCTAACTTTAGTGTACTTCCCCATCACATCCTGATTACACCTCATCAGGAAAAGCAACACTCAACATGATTACTTATGACAAAGTGTATTTAATTTTTAACATTTTTAAAACTGGGTTTTCTACTTTGGAGGGTTTTTCTAATTAGAAATAATTAGTTGCGTGTGCCTTCTGATCTACCCTTGTCAGTGGGTCCCAACCTTTCCTAGCTCATGCCTTGCCAATCACCTATTAAAGAGCTTGTTTCTTGTTCACACAAACTTTTCTTTTCACTAGGAAAGAAGTTTCTTCTTGTTTGTCAATTAACGTTCTGTTACTGGTGTTCTCATTCATGGTAAATTCAGCCGAGCAAAAAACTACAATCATTTGTATCTTGGTAGAAGATTTCTCAGAGCTTTTAAATTGCCAATGAACCTGGTGACTATACAAAGAGCAAGCTAAGTGACTATGCTTCCTAACTATAGCATTTAGAAATTTCTAGAGAAAAAATTGGGGAAACTCCTTTCTAGACTTTTGTTGATTATCTCTTGAAAGTGTCACTTTAAACCAAGCCATTCCCACAAAGCTTTGTTAATTGACTGCCTAGAAATTCTTCCAGAAAATGATGTTTATGAATGATAAGGACCCTGTGTTATATGTTATACCCCCTTTCCAGATAGATTTTTCACCTTGACTGGAATTATCAGGACTAAACTGAAAATGACTGATGGAAGCTCAGGCACTATGCTGGCAGAGGAGAAATATGTGGTGGGGTTGGGAAGAAGCTTAAGCCAGAGCCTCAGCTGCTAAGGAGTAGAGACCCTGGAGCCTGGCTTGTTTCCTTTTAGAGCCAGATGTGTGTGCTCAGTGCAGAAAATGGTGAGAAACATGAACTTGCTGCTGCTTTGTCATCCTAAGGAGCAGCACATAATATTTATCTTTTCATCTACTTTGACTTGAGCCACCAACATATTCAAGCTCTCAGGGGGGAAAATTGCTTTCTACTCTCATCTGTGTAGAAAACATTTTTTCTAAGCTTTCAGTCAGGGTCATTTGGATGACAGAATTCAACTGCAAATAGTTTTGTTTATTTTTATCAGCCATGAAAAAATCACTCTTTATTCCATCTGTAGTTGGAAATTTGGAGTCAGGTTCATTTCTGCAAAAATGTATCACTTTATTTTTTTTTACTGATTTGTTGTCCCCTCAAGTATGAAAAGATTCTACTAGTACCTGTAGAACTGAGCTGGGTTTTTTCCCACTTTGGTTCAATTGACATGCTAATTCCATGTTGATATATGTTTTAAATGGATATGCTATTGCCTCCTTAATTTAGAGTTGAAATAATTTCTTATTCTAGATATATTTTAAAAGGAAGGAAAACAGCCACTAAAAATGAAATCATTATTATTTTATTTTAAAAGGTTTAACAATCTGGGCATTGGGCTATAGAGTGACTTTTATACTTTAAAAATACATTTTTGGTATCCCAGTTTCTTCAAAATGAAGATGCTGTATTCATATGTATAAAATACATTTTACACTTGTAATTATCTTTGCATCTATTCCACCTGTTAATATTTTTGTTTCCAAAACAAGAAAGTACACTAAGAGTGATTAAACAGTATGTAAATTATATGAGCTTGGAGTCAGTTCTATCTTGTTTTATGACACTAATTATTTCAAGTAGTGTGACTGGCAATATTAACAGCACGTTTAATAGTCTGGAACAAGACCGCTTAGGATTAAATTCTGGTTCCACCCCACAACCAGCTCTAATTTGGGGTTGGTTATTTAATTTATTTGGGCCTTAGTTTCCTCATCTGTAAAAAGAAGGATGTTTATAGAACTTGTTTCATATCTCTACTATGAGAAATCAGTTAGGTTAATACAGATAGGGCTCTAACAATAGCTACTCTACATAAGGAAAGTCAGTAAACAAACTGTTGTCATCATCAACATTATTTAAAGGAGGCAATAAACAAACTGGTCCAGTTATATGACCAGATAATTTATAGACTGGAGAACTCAAGAATAAACATTTGAAAAGATGTTAACCCTCACTTCTAATAATCAGAGGCATAAATATAGAAATAACAGTACCATTTGTCATGCATCCAATTGATGATAATTTAAAAGTCTGAAAGTGTCAGAGGATTCCAGAAAACAAATCCTTACATACTGTGAGTAGTATAAATTGGTGCAGTCACTGCATAAATTGGTGCAGTCACTTTGAATTGTCAAACAAAATTGAAAATGCTCATAGTTTACAATCCAGCATTTCTGCTTGAAAGATATATCTACTGGAGAAAACTCACACATAAGCACAAAGAGTTATGTGTAAGGATATTTATTATAGCACATTTCTTAAAAAAGGGAGACAATCTATATGTCCACTAATAAGGGAGTATATAAATACATACATATGTCATGGGTTTGTTGCTGATTAGTTGCTAAGTCATGTCCAACTCTTTTGGAACCCCATGTAACCTGCCAGGCTTCTCTCTCCATGGGATTTCCCAGTTGAGAATACTGGAGTGGGTTGCCATTTCCTTCTCCAAGGGATCTTCGTGACCCAGGGATTGAACCCATATCTCCTGCATTGGCAGGCGGATTCTTTACAACTGAGTCACCAGGGAAGCCCATCATGGATTGCTATATAGCAATTTAAGAGAAATGAATTGGTGAGTTTATGCTGAAAAACCTGAATGAAATTTATGGCCAACCCAGTATTTATACTACAACATGGATCTGTCTCAAAAATAGGAAATAGACAAGTTGCAAAATGATATATACTGTATAATATTACTTACGTAAGTAAATAGTCACATAAAACTATACTATGTATTGGTAACAAATCATTTTGAAATTTTATAAGTTTAATTATTCAGTGACCTGGGATGATACACACCAAATTCATGGTTGTGTTGTTTAGGTAAAAGGAGAATTGGAAATGGGAAGGAAAGAGGCAAAAAAGAAAGAGGACTTAAATTTGTTTCCTTTATTAAAATAAAAAGGCTTGACATATAACTATATAAATAAGGTTAATATTTGACACGTGTTGGTGGTGAGTACACAGGCCTTTATTGTATATGTCTCTGAATATTTCTGTATTTTAAAACTTTCTCAAAATGAGTGTATCTAGACTAATGTTTAAAAAGATACTCTTTCCCCTAAAAGGTAGGTACTATAAAAATGTCAATTGATTGTCAAAAAGGGAAGAAATGACTTGTTATTTTAAATTAATAAAGGATGTTGAAACACAGTCTGTTTGGTGAGATCCTTAAGATCAAAATCTTGCTTTATTCATCACTGTCCACTTAGCCCACAGCACAGTACTTGGTATATATAGATTGATGCACAAGTAATTGTGGTTTTATATTGTTAAACTTTGCTGTTTGATATTGGAATATATTCTTAAATAAATGCCATTATGTTATACATCATTTTTCTCTCTTTATTTTTTTTTTTTTACTAATGACTTATTACTTGCTGTTTATTTTATATTTATTTTAGACTAGGGAAATGATGTTAACCAAAAAACAAATTTGAGTGATTTTCTTATTTAAGTTCAAAATGGGTCATATAACAGCGAAGACAATTTGCAACATCAACAATGCTTTTGACCCAGGAACTGCTAAGGAATGTACAGTTCAGTAAGTTTTGCAAAGAAGATGAGAGCCTTGAAGATGAGGAGCACAGTGGCCAACCATCTGAAGTTGACAGTCACCTTGAAAAGACTGTTGAAGCTGATCCTCCTAACACTGCAGGAAAGTTGCTGAAGATCTCAACATCGACTATTCTATGGTCACTTGGCATTTGAAGCAAATTAGAAAGGTGAAAAAGCTTGATAAGTGGGTGCCTCATGAGCTGACCAAAAGTAAAAAAAAAAAAAAAAAAAAAAATTAGAACATAGGCAAAACACTCTCCAGCATACATCACAGCAGGATCCTCTATGAACCACCTCCAAGAATACTGGAAATAAAAGCAAAAATAAACAAATGGGACCTAATTAAACTTAAAAGCTTCTGCACAGCAAAGGAAACTATAAGTGAGGTGAAAAGACAGCCTTCAGAATGGGAGAAAATAATAGCAAATGAAGCAACTGACAAACAACTAATCTCAAAAATATACAAGCAACTCCTGCAGCTCAACTCCAGAAAAATAAATGACCCAATCAAAAAATGGGCCAAAGAACTAAATAGACATTTCTCCAAAGGAGACATACAGATGGCTAACAAACACATGAAAAGATGCTCAACATCACTATCAGAGAAATGCAAATCAAAACCACAATGAGGTACCATTTCACGCCAGTCAGAATGGCTGTGATCCAAAGTCAACAAGCAATAAATGCTGGAGAGGGTATGGAGAAAAGAGAACCCTCTTATACTGTTGGTGAGAATGCAAACTAGTACAGCCCCTACAGAGAACAGTGTGGAGATTCCTTAAAAAACTGGAAATAGAACTGGTCATAGAACATATGACCCAGCAATCTCACTGCTGGGCATACACACCAAGGAAACCAGAATTGAATGAGACTCATGTACCCCAGCGTTCATCGCAGCACTGTTTATAATAGCCAGGAAATGGAAGCAACCTAGATGTCCATCAGCAGATGAATGGATAAGAAAGTGGTGGTACATATACACAATGGAGTATTACTCAGCCATTAAAAAGAATACATTTGAATCAGTTCTAATGAGGTGGATGAAACTGGAGCCTATTCTACAGAGTGAAGTAAGCCAGAAAGAAAAACACCAATACAGTAGTATACTAACTCATATATATGGAATTTAGAAAGATGGTAACAATAACCCTGTATGCGAGACAGCAAAAGAGACACAGATGTATAGAACAGCCTTTTGGACTCTGTGGGAGAGGGAGAGGGTGGGAAGATTTGGGAGAATGGTACTGAAACATGTATAAGATCATATATGAAATGAATTGCCAGTCCAGGTTCGATGCGTGATACTGGATACTTGGGGCTGGTGCACTGGGACGACCCAGAGGGATGGTACAGGGAGAGAGGAGGGACAGGGGTTCAGGATGGGGAACACATGTATACCTGTGGTGGATTCATGTTGATGTATGGCAAAACCAATATAATATTGTAAAGTAATTAACCTCTAATTAAAATAAATAAATTTATATTTTAAAAAAAAAGAAAAAAAATCCTTGTTTTGAAGTGTTGTCTTCTCTTATTGTATGCAACAACAAATCATTTCTCAACCGGATTGTAACATGAGATGGAAGTGGATTTTATACAGCTGGTGATGACCAGCTCAATGGTTGGACCAAGAAGCTCTAGAACACTTCCCAAAGCCAAACTTTCACTACAGAGTGGTCATGGTCACTGTTGGTCTGCTGCCTGTCTGATCCCCTGCTGCTTTCTGAATTCCACTGAAACCATTACACCTGAGAAGTATGCTCAGCAAATTAATGAGACGCACCAAAAACTGCAAGGCCAGCAGCTGGTATTAGTCAACAGTTCAGTCGTTCAGTCGTGTCCAACTCTTTGCAACTCCATGGACTGCAGCACGCCAGGCCTCCCTGTCCATTGCCAGCTCTTGGAGTTTACACAAGCCCATGTCCATTGAGTCTGTGATGCCATACAACCATCTCATCCTCTGTCATCCCCTTCTCCTCCCGCCCTCAATCTTTCCCAGCATCAGGGTCTTTTCAAATGAGTCAGTTAGTTGCATCAGGGGGGCAAAGTATTGGAGTTTCAGCTTCAGCACAGTCCTTCCAATGAATATTCAGGACTGATTACCTTTAGGATGGACTGGTCGGATCTCCTTGCAGTCCAAGGGGCTCTCAAAAGTCTTCTCCAACACCACAGTTCAAAAGCATCAATTAGCCATCAGAATGGGTCTAATTCTTCTCCAGAACAACACCTGACCTCAGGTCACACAACCAGTGCTTCAGAAGTTGAAAAAATTGGGCCACAAAGTTTTACCTCTTCTTCCATGTTCACCTGACCTCTCACCAACTGACTGTCACTTCTTGAAGCATCAGGATAACTTTTTGCAGGGAAAATGCTTCCCACAACCAGCAGGAGGTGGAAAATGCTTTCTAAGAGTTGGTGGAATCCCAAAGCATGGATTTTTATGCTGCAAAGATAAACAAACTTATTTCTTATTGACAAAAATGTTTTGATTGTAATAGTTCCTATTTTGATTAATGTTTCTGTGCCTAGTTATAATGATTTAAAATTCATGATCTAAAACCAAAATTAATTTTTTAACAAAATAATAAGTTCCAAAATCCTCTATTAAAATATCCTGGACTATTATTTATCTAAGATATAAGAAATACTCATTAATTACTAAATCAATAAGATAACACAAAATGGAAAGAAACAATGAGATATCATTTTAAAATGTTAGCAAAAATTTAAAATTACAATACCCAGTGTTGTTGGAGATGTGGGAAAACTGGCAAACTCACATATTCCTACTGACAATTTAAAATGGAAAGCACTTTGGTAACATATTTTTAGAGACAAAATGTCCCTTAATCCGGTAATATCCAATTTTTGAAAATATATTCTAAGGAAATAATCCAAAGGTGAAAAGGACTATTGTGTTTATATTTACCGCAGGGTTACTTATCATGGAAAATGGGAATCGGTGCAAATGCTCGCTAATCACCAAGTGGCTAATTGAATTATGGTATAAAAAAGTGTTAGAACATTCTGTAGCTATTAACAGTAATTATGAGGGTTTGAAGACAACCTGGCTGAAATATCTGATACTCAATTTTTTGTTAGAATTGATTCATCTAGTGGTTATAAATATATGGGTAAAATTTATGAAATTATGCTAAATGAAAAAGCAGGCCATGAAAAAGAGTGTATGTGTTCCTGGTATGAACTATATAAAAATCATCTATGCAGACTCCCTGGAGAAGGAAATGGCAATCCACTCCAGCACTCTTGCCTGGAAAATCCCATGGACGGAGGAGCCTGATAGGCTACAGTTCATGGGGTCACGAAGAGTCGGACACGACTGAGCGACTTCACTTTCACTTTCACTTTCATGCAGACTCCCAAGATGAGAAGAGAAAATTAGGGGGAAAAGTATTTTTCCCTAATAGTTAAAATCTATTTTTGTAGTGTTTTAAATAAGAAAAAAACATTTTCTGTTATCAGAATGCCTATTGCATATCTTCTATCATGAAATCCAATATGACAAAATAAGAATGTTCTTAGTTGATAGTTCAGCACTTAATATGAAATATAAAAATGGACAGAAAAGCTTATATTTACCTTGAATATATACTCTAATTAAATCTTAAGAAAGAAAAGTATTTGACTTCTCTCAAATGATTTGGGCATCAGTTTATGACAAATAATGTCAAACTGGTAATTTTAGTTGTTACTTGTGTGTTTGGTTACATTTTAGAAATCAGTACCCCTAGTTTTTTTGGAAACTGTGAAAAATTTTCTACTTGGAATACCTCTCTTCTCAATTGTTTAATTTGCTTATTGTACTCCACAGAATACAAATGTGTCTCACAGACAGTTCCTGTTATGAAGTTCCAAAGTTTTGAGGTACATTGGCTAGTGGGACCAGAGAAAGACATGATTCTTTTCAGCATAAATATTGTAAATAATATTAAGATGCCTAGGGGAAATGCTCTTATTTATGTATTTTGTGAGATCACTAGAGAAAGAATTATGTTATCCAGTATTAACTGAAGTAGAGAAATGAGAGAGGAAAACATATGCTTTATACTTTAAATCTGAGACAGAGACAGACCAATGGAGATTTTCAGAAAATGTCATCCCCAGATGATGCCTCTCATTTGCACATTACCTGGGAGAGTATCGTGCAGCCGCATATTCTCAGCTGTTGAATGTGTTCTGCTCATTTTCCAGTGGGGAGGATGGGTTTAATGCATTCTCAGCAGTATGTACTTTTGTCATTTCTGCTGTTTCTGTTTACCTGTCTTCTTGCTTATTTATTGTTTGCACTTAGCTTGCCCTGTAAGTGGTTCTGAGGATTGTGGTATGAATGGACGATACCTGTGCAGCCATAAGCTTTACAAATCTCTCTCATTTCATTTTTATACTGGATCTGTGTGGGGGAATCATTCCAGCTTACCCCTTTTCTTCAATTTGATGACATTTTCTAAAGAGCCATGCATATTTAAACAATATAAAGGATATGGGTGCTTTTTTTCTTTAATCAAATTTATTGAAACCTGCCCTTAGATTAGGAGAAAGCAATGGCACCCCACTCCAGTACTCTTGCCTAGAAAATCCCATGGATGGAGGAGCCTGGTAGGCTGCAATCCATGGGGTCACTAGGAGTCAGACATGACTGAGACATTCACTTTTCACTTTCATGCATTGGAGAAGGAAATGGCAACCCACTCCAGTGTTCTTGCCTGGAGAATCCCAGGGATGGGGGAGCCCAGTGTCTGCCATCTATGGGGGTCGCACAGAGTCGGGCACGACTGAAGCGACTTAGCAGCAGCAGCAACAGCAGCTGCCCTTAGATTCCCAAATTCTAACGAGTGATTCTGTCCTCCACATTTAAAACCAATTCCTCTTTCTCCTCACATAAAAGACAGTGTGAGTTCAAGGTCTTGGGCAAGTCACTAAACCTCTTTTTAGACTCATCAGTAATATGAGAGAATTGGATAACAAGAGTCCTATGGTTCAATGAAAGTTCAGTGATTTCCAAAAACCTTCTATTTCATGAGCTTTCCAAAGAATAGCTGACTCTGAGAGATGGTGTTTGGTGAATAAATACTTAGCAAACAGTTGGAAGACAGACATGGGAAACAACCAGAGCCCTGGTTATATCAATAGCCACGAGCCATATTAATGATTTTGGAGGGAAGCTCAGCAAAATGCTAATTTATTTAATAAATATTTAATAGCATATTATTTCAATAAATAAATTAGTGTTTACACAGTAAAGAATACAAATGTCTTATGCACACATTCTTGACCCACTTCCATAGTCCTTCTTGGAAATTTCCCAAAGAAATTTTTTAAAAAAGATCAAAATATTTCTGTTTAGAGAAGTTTGTGATTAGTGGTTAAACCTATAAAATAATCCATTGGTTTGTCCCTCCTATTTGAGAATGTTTAATCATCTTTGATATTTGCTTAAAATTAGCACTCTTAAATGTACATTTGTATAAAATCTTCCAAATCATGAAAGATTTATAATTTGAAATGTATTTGGATTATTCTCTAGTTAATCAGCTGGATAAAAATTAGGAGTGCTGTAACTAGAACAATTAATTGAGTTGATCTGAGTGTTATAAAAAAATGAAAAAATTCATGTCATGTTTTGATTCCTTAAATGAAACTAAAAGCCTGTTCACTATCACAGAATTGATGTGATAAGAGAAGCCATGTGTATCCTTTTCCAGAGCCCAGGTTAATAGTTGAAGCACAGATCAGAAGAATGGGGTAGGCTGGGGGTTGTCATGAGTGGTGCTTGTTATTAAGGCTATCGTTGTCCCTTTATGTGCTTGTGTAGATTAACTAACTCATGAAAGATTCAGTTATCATTCCTAAGAAGTGTGATGATTAACTGTCACTTGCCATTCAATTCAGCAACTAGATGTAAATGCTGATTCTAGTGGTGTATAGTGGCAAGGTCCTACCTGCCAGGGAGAGGTGACAGGCTGGGTGGGGAGGGTATAGGAGTGCCAAAGTGGGCCAAAGAGTGGTGTGCCCCAGACACTGACATACCTACAAATGGTTTGGGAGTGAAGCCAGTCAGGTTGATTGTGCACAGTCATGACACGCTTCTTTCCTAAGAGGACTCTCATTTGTTCACATGTCCATACTCCTTGTGGCCATGCTTTTTAGGGGAGGTATGAAGGATTGCTAGCCCCTTGTGCCTGCCTTTTTCTTTTAGTTCACTGAGGCCTGGGAATACCAAATAGTTTGTGTCAATGAAGTACAACACCAAGTTGCCTTGAGGATGGAGTAGGATGGCGGTGGTACTGGTGTTTCTGGGAAAGGACTTCCTTAATAGAGTTTCCTTACTGCCTTTATTGGGCTTAATCCCTGGGTCGGGAAGACCCCCTAGAGAAGGAAATGGCAATCCACTCCAGTACTATTGCCTGGAAAATCCCATAGACAGAGGAGCCTGGTAGGTTACAGTCCATGAGGTCGCAGAGAGTTGGACACGACTGAGCAACTTCACTTCACTTCACTTCACTGCCTTTATTCCTGTAGGATATTGAGCTGGGCATATCATCTCTGCTTCAGGCAACAGTCTTGTGAGTGTACACATATTGTTAAGTTAAAGGAGTTGTGCACGAGAATCATCCTGCTCAGTTTTGCCTTAACATGGTCTTTTTAAAATGATTTTTGTGAGGTCATGGATTTTCTCTTCTTGACTTCATGGTGGGACACATGTTGACATAGTTGCCATGTGAAAGAGACATTAAATACCTATAGAAGTAAAAAAAATTTTTGTATATTATAACTGACATTTTTAAAATCTCAAAAGAAAATGTACCTTAAAAAATCACATATAAAAATAAAATTATTTAAAATTAAAATTAAATACTACCAAAATGGAGTAAAACTAACTATGCTTCAAAGTTTTGTGACTGTTCATTCAATAGCAGTTCTCTGATTCCAGTGATCCAAGTGCCTGAAGACATAAGAATTAGACAACTTTTTTATGATAGGAAGTAAACTTTCAAGTACAGGAGACACTACTGAAAATATATGAACTAAGTTACTATTAAGTATATAAAATATTTCCAAGATCTTTTTGTTGCTGACATATACATCACACTTAATATAATCTAGAAAGCCATTGATTTTTAAAGGCAGTATTCTTATTTTGAAGTAGCTATAGTTATTTCCATTTCTGTGCATTATTTATTGCTTAAATATACCACAGTTTATCCATTCTAATATTAATGTCTGATTAGATTATTTC
The DNA here is from genome assembly GCA_006408695.1 of Aepyceros melampus. Lineage (NCBI taxonomy): Eukaryota > Metazoa > Chordata > Mammalia > Artiodactyla > Bovidae > Aepyceros > Aepyceros melampus. The sequence goes on from SJXQ01011901.1 coordinate 134,751, forward strand.
CATTTTTTGGCTACTACACATATTATTACTCTGAGCATAATTTTGCACACCTTTGCACACAAATACACATTTCTGTTGGGTATTTTGGGTGAAATTGAATCTTCAGATTAAAATAGTTGTTACCAAACAATTTTGCAAAGGGGCTATACTAGTTTACTCCCCTACCAGCAATGTAGGAGAGTTCCATTTGTTCTTTATATTGTCTTCCAAGCTTTGCACAGTGGCAGTATCAATCTGGTTTATCTGAGCCACAATTATTGCTAATTGAAATCTGTATTGTCTTTTGAACATTGATATCATATATAACTTCTTTCACTTTATGGCTTGCCTTTGTTTTTCTTTTGATAAATAGAAAATGTGAATTTTAATACTGTGTAGCATCAATCTTTTGCTTTATGGTTAGTGATTTTTGTCTGTGCTGTGTCAGAAATCTCTGCCTCTCAAAGTTCAGAAAGATAAACTCTTATGTTGTCTTTTATAAATTGCATTGTCTTACCTTTTACATTTAGAGCTTAAAAAGCTGTAATTTATTTTTGACCATGATGTGAGCTAGGGAAGAATCCAGTTTTATTCTTTTCCATATGGATATCCAATGACCTTGGCATCCACCTGCAACTCAGGAGACCAAGGTTCAATCTCTGAGTTGGGAAGATCCTCTGGAGAAGGAAATGTCAACCCACTCCAATATTCTTGCCTGGAGAATTAAATGGACAGAGGAGCCTGGCAGGCTACACTCCATGGGGTTGCAAAGAGTCAGACACAACTGAGTGACTAATACACACAGATACACATCCAGTGATCCAATACCACTTCTTAAAAAGACCATTCTTTCTCTCATTGCACTGCAGTATATGAATCAGTGACTAAATTTGGACAGACTGACTATTGGAGTCTATATTCTGTTCCATGGTAAGTTTGTCTAAGCTTCTCACTTTTTCATACCGCACTCACTATTGCAGCAACATAAATCTTGATGTTTGGTATTATTAGGTCTCAAACTTTAATTTGTTGTTTGTAATTGTTGGTTGTGCTCATCCCACTTATTTCCATATAACTTTAAAAATCACCTCATTGAGACCTTACAAAACAAACACTCATAGATTTAGAGAACTTATGGTTGTCTGGGGGAATAGTTAAAGAGTTTGGGATGTTAATGCATGCACTGCTGTATTAAAAATGGATAACCAACAAGGACCTACTGCATAGCACATGGAACTCTGTTCAGTGCTATCTGGCAGCCTGGAAGGGAGGGGAGTTTCAGGGAGATTGGATTCAGGGTATATGTCTGGCTGAGTTCCTTCACTTCACTTGCAACTATCACAACATTGTTTGTTAATCAGGTATACTCCAGTACAAAATAAAAAGTTTTGCTTAAAAAAGTTACCTCTTTGACACACAAAAAATGTTGCTAGGACTTTTTCTATTAGACTAAGTTGAATCTATACATTACTATGGGAAAAAATAGAATTTTTACACTAGTAAGACTTGTAACAGGCTTCCCTGGTGGCTTAGATGGTAAAGAATCTGCCTGCAGTGCAAAGCTTCTAACATGAAAATTCATACATTTCCATTAATTAGATCTCCTTAATTTTATTCAGTAATGTTCTGTGGTTTTTCTTTTTGTAGATGTCTTGACAGTTTCTAAGGTTTATTCCTGGAAATTTGGTGGGTTTTTTGTTATTGTTTTAAATGATGTTATTTTATTTAATTTTTATATTAGAGTATAGTTGATTTACAACATTGTGTTAGTTTCAGGTGTACAGCAAAGTGATTCAACTATGCATATAGCTGTTCTTTTTCAGGTTCTTTTTCCATATAGGTTATGACAGAATGGAGAAGGAAATGGCAATCTACTCCAGTATTCTTGCCTGGAGAATCCCATGGACAGAGAAGCCTAGTGCATTACAGTCCACGGGGTCTCAAAGAGTCGGACATGACTGAGCGACTTCACCTTCACCTTCACCTATGACAGAATATTATGAGTTCCCTGTGCTATACAGTAGGTCCTTATTGATTATCTATTTTATATATATATATATATATATATATATATAGTGTGTGTGTGTGTGTGTGTATATATATATATATATGACCTCCAAAATGTTAATTTATCTCATCAGTGTACCACTTAGTTTAATTGTGTTATTCAAATTTGCTATACACCTAACACTTCACTCTTTTTTTTTTTTCCTGCCTACCTGTTCTATCAGGTGGTAAGTGGACCAAAAATCTGCTGAAAGTTTTCTGGCAAATGTAGCCTCAGTTCAGTTCAGTTCAGTCGCTCAGTCATGTCCGACTCTTTGCGACCCCATGAATCGCAGCACGCCAGGCCTCCCTGTCCATCACCAACTCCCGGAATTCACTCAGACTCACGTCCATCGAGTCAGTGATGCCATCCAGCCATCTCATCCTCGGTCGTCCCCTTCTCCTCCTGCCCCCAATCCCTTCCATCATCAGGGTCTTTTCCAATGAGTCAACTCTTCACATGAGGTGGCCAAAGTACTGGAGTTTCAGCTTTAGCATCATTCCTTCCAAAGAAATCCCGGGGTTGGTTTCCTTCAGAATGGACTGATTGGATCTCCTTGCAGTCCAAGGGACTCTCAAGAGTCTTCAACACCACAGATCAAAAGCATCAATTCTTCTGCGCTCAGCCTTCTTCACAGTCCAACTCTCACATCCATACATGACCACAGGAAAAACCATAGCCTAGTAATAGAGAAACAAACTAGGAAACTTCAATTAGTTCTCCTAATTGAATCCTAGGCTATAGATTTTCAGAGCCTTGCACTCTGTCCTTATTTATTAAAGTGGTAATTTGTTTCCCATTTGGCTAATATTCCCTGTGTCTGAGCTCCCTTGATGTAAAGCCCTGAGAGGGAAAATAGACAGTGAAACACTTAAGGATTCTAACCCCTCTGTCCTCCAATCCACTCAACATTGTATTTGTAAGAAATATTTCTCAGTTTTTCAAAAGATGTCATTCTTGGTTGTACGATATAGTTCTCATTAAAAGATACTTAAAAAGACAAACATTTTTGCAAAATATTCATTGTTGTCTTTGAAAGTATAGATTATCAATGTCTTATAATGTTATAAAGTTCTTATTCTAGTATGAGCTACACTCTGTAGCTGTGTACATCTACTGTATTTTCAACGTGGTTAATGAAATGAGCCTTTGAAAATCCTATGTACTGATGCAAGTTGATGTAAAGATCAACAGGTTAATAGGATGTCAGTCCAAGCTCATACATTCATCAGAATATTTGTATTGTTCTCAGAGGTTTAATGGAGATCAAGATGTTCTATTAACATCAAGTGGTATCACTTCAAAGAAATGGCCTTTCTGGTTATTTCAGTTTGTGTACCTCTTCTCTCTCAAAGAGTTAAAAGAACTCCCTGGGCTGGCTCTCAGGAGGCTTTGTTTGTTTGGTAACAGTGATACTACTTGCAGATAAATCTGTATAAAGCAGCATGCTGACAGTGTTCAACATTCCAGATGGCAGTTTATCGGAAGGTCTTTAGGGATTTTATCCACACAAGGAGTTTCCAAAAGAAAACACACCAAGAGGTGGTGGAGCAGACTGGGATAGGTGTCACAACTGATGAGGTATGGTGTGTGAGGCGGTGAGTAGCATCACAGCCCAGACCTGTCAGCATTTCTCAAAAGGTGCTGTCAGCATAATAAGATGCTAGATGCTGAATATCAGAAAAATTACATTGGGAGTATTCAAGTTCGACAAATTTAGACATGTGGACTGGACAAAACAGAACTGGTTAAATGTCTAAGGAAGGGAGAGCTAGAGTGGCTGTTACTGAGAGAACACAGAAAGAGACACGGAACTGAGAAATTCACACTGTGGTTAAATATCTCAGATATACCAATAATGTTGTTGTTTAGTCTAAGTCACGTCCAGCTCTTCTGCACCCCTGTGGACTGTAGTCTGACAGGGTCCTCTGTCCATGGGATTTCCCAAGCAAGAATGCTGGAGTGGGTTTCCATTTCCTTCTCCAATGCAGGAAAGTGAAAAGTGAAAGTGAAGTCGCTCAGTCGTGTCCGACCCTTAGCATGGACTGCAGCCTACCAGGTTCCTCCATCCATGGGATTTTCCAGGCAAGAGTACTGGAGTGGGGTGCCACTGCCGCCTCCTGCACTCCTGAGGCTGTGCCATTTAGGTCGTGGAAACAAACTGAGGATTGGTACTTTGCATGTGTATCTTATGATCTTCTAAAGCAGTGCCATCCAACAAGTCAGTCATCTGCCACCGGCACCTGTTAAATAGTTGAAACATGGCTGGTCTGAATGAAATGTCTTGTATGTGAAAGATACAGGATACATGTCAAAGACAATGTAAAAAAAAGTCAATGAAAGGGTTACTCAGTCATGTCCAACTCTTTGTGATCCCATGGACTGTAGCCTGCCAGGCTCCTCTGTCTATGGAATTCTCTAGGCAAGGATACTGGAGTGAGTAGCCATTCCCTTCTCTAGCAGATCTTCCCAAACCAGGGATCAAACTCAGGTCTCCAACATTGCAGGCAGATTCTGAGCCACCAGGGAAGTCCTTTGTCAGGAGATCTTTCCAACCCTGAGATTGAACCAGGGTCTCCTGTATTGCAGGCAGATTCTTTACCATCTGAGCCACCAGTAAAGTAAAAGCAAAACTGTCAGCTAGCTCATTAATAATTTTATGTTGATTACATGTTGAAATAATGATAATTTGGTTGACTTGGGTTAAATAAAATGTACTATTCACATTAATTTCACTTGTTTCTTTTCATTTTTTCATGTGGCAACTAGAATATTTCAGAGTACAGAGGCGTAGTTGGCCTTTGGGACCTGTGTGATGTTTCTCTTCCTGACACTGTTTTAACCAGCTCCCTCCACCAGCCGCTGAGGGGGAGGAGAGCAGCACCTACCCTGACCTCTGTATGCTCTCTCTCTCCCCTCTTTCTCAGGAGACAGTTCAACTCAGGACAGGGCAGGGCCAGCCTTGGGCTCTTCTTCTCCTGTAGGGTAGCATGGACAGAGGCTTTTTTGGGCAAAAGAATCATCTTCCCTAAATTTATGGAAAATACTATGATTTAATTTTTTGGCTTGATCTTTATTATGCCAAAAAATGCAGAAAATTCTCTTTTCCTTGCCTTCCCATGAAGCCTGGCTTTAAAGTTTTATTGTCTTTGACAGTCAAAGCTTTGTAGTAGCTCAGGTCTTCCAGCTGGTATTTGCCCTACCTCTGAAATACCCAAATTGTGTCCTCCTGTCCTTTTGCTTTTCTTGATTGGAAACCTATCTATAACATATCAGTTCAGTTCAGTCGCTCAGTCGCGTCAGACTCTTTGTGACCCCATGAATCCCAGCATGTCAGGCCTCCCTGTCCATCACCATCTCCCAGAGTTCACTCAGATTCACGTCCATCGAGTCAGTGATGCCATCCGGCCATCTCATCCTCGGTCGTTCCCTTCTCCTCCTGCCCCCAATCCCTCCCAGCATCAAAGTCTTTTCCAATGAGTCAACTCTTCACATGAGGTGGCCAAAGTACTGGAGTTTCAGCTTTAGCATCATTCCTTCCAAAGAAATCTCAGGGCTGATCTCCTTCAGAATGGACTGATTGGATCTCCTTGCAGTCCAAGGGGCTCTCAAGAGTCTTCTCCAACACCACAGTTCAAAAGCATCAATCTATATATAATATTTATATGAAATATATATGTATAATATATTAATGATATCCTACAGTATTACACAAAAAATACTGTCATTATATCAATATTATTCCACTTTTTACCTAGTGAGATTTTTGTAATCTGAATTTTTCTCTTTAAGATTGTAACTTGAGGGAAGCAGGATGGCCTGACAAGGACAGGATGTAAAGGAATATCATGATTGGAAACAAAAAAGTTTCCATTTATTCCATTTACATCTGTGATCCCCTCCCTCAGCCCACCCATGATAGGAATTCTGATTCTTCGCTATCCCTACCCCCTCAAACTCCCACCTCTACAGTATCACTCGTGGAAGTAGTATTCCAAAGCTGTTGACCCAGAAATGATTTGTTTTTGCTTGATTTGAATAGCTCCCGACACTATTACCAGGGCTTCCCTGGTGCCTCCCTGGTAGCTCAGATGGTAAAGAATCTGCCTGCAATGCAGGAGACCTGGGTTCGATCCCTGGGTTGGAAAGATCCCCTGGAGGAGGGCACGGCAACCCACTCCAGTATTTTTGCCTGGAGAATCCGCATGCACAGAGGAGCCTGGCAGGCTACAGTCATGGGATCACAGAGTCGGACACGACTTCAGCAGCTGCAGCAGCAGTGTGTGTCCTGAGGGTGCGCCGCTTCACTTTGTGCTCATAAACGTTCTCCTCAAACCACGGACACTTTAGATGGTTCAAGTGCTTCCTGCAGTAAACTCTCCAGGCTGTGGAAATGAGTTACCCTTACCTTCTGTCAGTGGACATGAAAAACTGAATGGCAGTGGAGAGAGGCCCAGGGGAAAGGAAGCTAGCCTAGGAACCGTGGGTTTGAGTAGAACATTCTAGTCCTGGTCCAGGGAAGAATGGGACAACAGCAGGGGTCCAGATTTCCAGCTAGAGAGGAGCATGAGGAGGAAGACAGGGTCTGGTCAAGTGATGCCAGGCTCTGTTCTTTCCCAGGGTGCCTGATCCTGTCTGCCAGTTCACCCGTGAGTGCGGAACAAGTCCCCTTCTTTCTATCAAGTAAATACATAAAAAGTGGTTTGGACAGAAAGTAGACCACTTCTCTGGGCTGCAGGGAGGGAAGTAGGGAAGAGAAGTTACTGTTTAATGGTCTGGAGTTTCTGTTTGAGATGATGAAAAAGTTCTGGAAATGGAAAGCGGGGAGAGTGGTGGTAGTCACACAACATTGTGAATATCCTTAATGCTGCTGGGCTTAAAAATTGATAAAGTGGTAAATTTTATGATATGTATTTCTTAGCACAATAAAAATTGTATGTATATATATGTGTGTATCTATATATATGTACATATAAGGAATTCTATAAAAATAAAAATGTTAAAAATGTGGTTGAGATTCATGGATTGCAAGTGCTAAGTGGGCAAAAACTGAACAGCTGCTCATATGAAAGGAATGGAAATGGCAAAGAGGAAATGTCGCAGGAGGAAAAGATGCAGCAGATGCTTACAGCAGCAGCACAGAGGAGCTGCGAGACAGCAAGTGACCCCCGGGAGAGTCCAAGCTGAATGACTAGAGGAGCCTCCTCCCATCAGAAATATTTAAGTCAGTAATTTGCAATGGATTGAGTAAAGCCTGAGAAAAGTGCACACACTTTGCCAATAGGCGGTACCTGTAACACTTCAGTGTAGGAACTTATTTTAAAATGAGCACATTGAAACTGTCTAATAACATCAATACCAGCTGTCTCTGCAGCAAGAGTAGTTTTGTAACACAGATTGGTTGGCTTCAAGCCTAGGAGGCAAGAAACCCAAGTTCCTTTGGTGTTTGACCCATGTCTCACACCCTGTGCAATGTTAGTACTTACTGCTCCTGTCTCAGGTTGGGGCATGAATGAATTCGGCTTCGTTTGACAATAATTCAGAAGGTGGTGCTTCTATACAATTGTACAATTATTAGATTTCTATCTCCAAAATATAATTGGCAGTGCATGCATCCAATATGGCTCTATCAGTAGACAGCAAAAGATAAGGTAATAACAATGTGATGTGAGCAGAGAAAATAAGGAGGAATGTAAGATTACCTGGTGAAAAAATATTAACTGAGATGATTAAAACATATGGCACAGAAATTGTATCCTTTTACTCAAATAGAGTGTTTACTATGACAATCTCCACACCGGCCAATAACTCCAAATAGCTTTAGGAGATATGTTGTGGAGGGAAATAAGTTTTCCCTCTGTGGCTTTATCATGGAGTCAGTACTACTCTTAGCCAGAGGCTGTCCTGGCTTCATAAATACAGAACTTTTGCAGGATAGCATTGTCTCCATAAATGAGCTTTAGAAGGTTGTCAAGGACATAATCACTTGACAGAAAAATTCCATACTACAAGTACCAACTTGCCCAAGTACTCCCAAGGCTGCCAGCTATAAAATATGTTGATATAAAACTGACAATGCTAGCCAAGGCGTGCAGGGAATCATTGAGACACAGTGATGTTCGACAGGGAGCATACAAAGACAGACATCCTAAATCGGACTGGCCCAAATCGGGAGCACATTTCACAGCTTCCCCTCTTTCAGTGGGACAGTCCTTAAAGTGCTGAAAGGGAACCCCGACTGCCTGCAGTCCTGCACCTGTGATCCTAGACTACTGGATGGGACCTGGGAAAGCCTTGTTGTGTTTTCCTGGTGCTTGTTATTAGTATCTTTCCTTTCATCCTCTAACACTCCCCCCCCTCACCATCATCCTCATAAAAGACAGGAATCTGCTTGGGTTTAGGCTGTTCCTACTCCTCCTGCTTTCAGTTCAGTTTATTCAGTCACTCAGGGGTGTCCGACACTTTGCAACTCCATGAACTGCAGTATGCCAGGCCTCCCTGTCCATCACCAACTCTGGGAGTTTTCCCAAACTCACATCCATCCAACCATCTCATCCTCTGTCAGCCCCTTCTCCTCCTGCCTTCAATCTTTCCCAGCATCAGGGTCTTTTCAAATGAGTCAGCTCTTCATATCAGGTGGCTAAAGCATTGGAGTTTCAGCTTCAACATCAGTCCTTCCAATGAACACCCAGGACTGATCTCCTTTAGGATGAATGGTTGGATATCCTTGCAGTCCAAGGGACCCTTGAGAGTCTTCTCCAAAACCATGGTTCAAAAGCATAATTCTTGGGTGCTCAGCTTTCTTTATAGTCCAACTCTCACATCCATACATGACCACTGGAAAAATCATAGCTTTGACTAGATGGACCTTTGTTGACAAAGTAATGTCTCTGCTTTTTAATATGCTGTCTAGGTTGGTCATAGCTTTTCTTCCAAGGAGTAAGCGTCTTTTAATTTCATGGCTGCAGTCACCATCTGCAGTGGTTTTGGAGCCCAAGAAAATAAAGTCAGCTACTGTTTCCACTGTTTCCCCACCTACTTTACATGAAGTGATGGGACCGGATGCCATGATCTTAATTTTCTAAATATTGAGCTTTAAGCTAACTTTTTCACTCTCCTCTTTCACTTTCATCAAGAGGCTCTTTAGTTCTTCTTCACTTTCTGCCATAAGGGTGGTGTCATCTGCATATCTGAGGTTCTTGATATTTCTCCTGGCAATATGGATTCCAGCTTGTTCTTCATCCAGCCCAGCATTTCTCATCTTGTACTCTGCATAAAAGTTAAATAAGCAAGGTGACAATATACAGCCTTGACATACTCCTTTTCCTATTTGGAACCAGTCTGTTGTTCCATGTCCAGTTCTAACTGTTGCTTCCTGACCTGCATACAGATTTCTCAAGAGGCAGGTCAGGTGGTCTGGTATTCCCATCTCTTTCAGAATTTCCCAGTTTATTGTGATCCACACAGTCAAAGGCTTTGACATAGTCAAAGCCTCCTGCTTTACTGCTTCCTAACTTCCTTTCCCCAACCTAGGGCATCTGGCCTCACTTAAGTGATGGCAAGAATGGTGGCAACCTGGCTCCTTCTAATTCTATTACTTCTACCGCATAACATTATCCCCACTTAGATTTCTATCTCGTAGAATACTCTTAAGAGATGAAGACAAAAGCTAAAATCTGGAGTTGTTGCCCCTACAAAATGCACGTACACAGTTCTCACTAGTGTCATATTCATAGGTAGTGTGTGTCCACAGTGACACACTATATATTGCTGTAACATCACATTTAAGACATGCCTCTTAGGCTAAATTCACTGTACCATATCTTATAATGTGGCACAGGACTCTTTAGAAAAGACCCATTTTATTCTTTCCCTTCTTTGCTTAGTTGAATAGCTATTTCTAGCTTTTTCAGCCATCCTCCTAATCATTGCATCCCATGTCAATAAAGAACAAGAATCTAACATTCACTTGGTGGATTCTTGAATAATTCTGAACCCCTCCTTCTTTGTTACTTTCCAAAATGTTAAACTCATAAAACATAGGTCTTCTGATTCACAGCTGGATGTGCTTAACCCAACCTAGAAGCCTGTGCTTTGTGCTTTTAAATTATTTAGACCTGACAGAGAAGTCTGAATCTGTTTCATCTTCACCTTGTCTTTTTTAATATTTTTTTTTCATCTTACAGTGTTCCCATTAGTCCTCATGGGCATGCTTATGGGCTAATATAGCCCCAGAAATCACCTTCTGGCATTGAAAATTCTGCCTTGGGGCTTCTAAAGCACTGGAAAGTCTGCAGGGACCCCTCTCCTCCAGGCCAGTTGAGTCGACTCCCTGGATCTTTAGAGGAATAAGAAACGCACCCTGACAGTAATTCCCTCCATCGTTAACGCGGGTGCTGCATGCCCGCAATTGAATGTTACATGTGGATTTTAGTTAATATTATTTCAAACATACACATTCATACTATTGGAATGTCCTTCTTTCCACTGTAGGTGCAAAGGTGATATGTGCTCAGTTAAAAGGGACTTGCGCTGTAGCAGTGAAGCAAATGAATAAACACTATTTCGTGTGATGCTGTTGGGACAGAGGCCTGGCAGCGTGGTGTTGCCATGCTGTCGCAGGTGCCAGAAGCCCTGCCCTCTGCTTGGAAGACCTCAGGCCTTGCTGGATGACACAAAAACTTCAAACCAAGTATCAGATTCCTCCGATGCTTAGCATACCCTCTTAAGATAGTCTTCTCTGAGAAAGCAGACATTTCTGGTCAAATTAGTTTGCATCTGTATGTGACTTTCAGTTTGTCTGGAGATGAAAAATCTCTGACCTCATAGAAACAAAGAAACCTTCTTCAGGAAGAATACATGTCTGTTGCTTTATCAAAACTCTGAGGAAGAACACAGATCAGGTATAAAATGTGACCAGAATCCCTTCTGCTTTTCTCACTGCTAGAACCACACATGGCCCTCTGGGGCTGGTCTGCTGTGTGGGGCAGAACTCACACTGTGAAGGCTCTATCATCTAGGATTACTGCCCTTCAGACATCAGAAGACTGGCCCTATTGCTTGTGTGCACAAGTGACTCTGCACAAACCTCTGCTAGAACTTTCTGTAGGATACCAAAACAAAACAAACTGGGAATTACATGTTAAAATGTTTGCTAAGTACTTGAGAAGATGCCTTCATATAAAGCTAAGTGGGAAAGAAAATTTACAAAACAGTTTGTGTCATATTATTCCATTTTTATTTAAAAATACACACTAAATAAAAGACTAAAAGTAAAAACAACAAAATGTTTATAAGAGCTCTGCCTGGTGATATGAAAATCATCATTAGTTTCTTTATCCTTCCAGTGTTTCTTTATGAGAATAAATGCAGATATAATATCAATATAGTCTTTATTGGAGTATTGTTTAACAATGTGTTAGTTTAAGGTGTACTGTGAAGTGATTTGGTTACACATATACAGATATCTGTTCTTTTTCAAATTCTTTCAGTTATTACAGAATATTGAGAAGAGTTCCCTTTGCTAAACAGTAGGTCATTGTTAGTTATTGATTTTAAATATAGAAGCCTATACATGGCTGCTATTCCCAAACTCCCAATTCTAAAACCCCAATCTATACCTCCCACACCCACTCCCCTGGTAACTATAAATTCATTCTCTATGTCTGTGAGTCAGTTTCTATTTTGTAAATAAATTCATTTGCATCATTTTTACGATTTCACATAAATAATATCCTATGATATTTGTCTTTGGCTGACTCACTTAGTTTGATAATCTCTGGTTCATCCATGTTGCTGCAAATGGCATTATTTTGTTCTTTCTAATGGCTGAGTAATATTCCACTGTATATATGTACCACATTGTCTTTATCCATTCATCTGTTAATGGGCATTTAGGTTGCTTCCATGTCCTGGCTGTTGCAAACAGTGCTGCAGTGAACACTGGGGTGGATATATCTTTTTAAATCATGTTTTTCTCTGATATGCACAGGAGTGGGATTACTGGGTCATATGGTAGCTCAATTTTTAGTTTTATAAGGAACCTCCATGCTGTTCTCCATAATGGCTGTACCAACTTACATTCCTACCAATAGCATAGGAGGTTCCCTTCTTTCCAAGCCCTCTTTAGCCTTTATTATTTGTTGACTTTTTGATGATGTCTCTGCTTTTTAATATGCTATCTAGGTTGGTCATAGCTTTTCTTCCAAGGAGCAAATTAAAAGACACTTGCTGCTTGGAAGAAAATCTATGACCAACCTAGACAGCATATTAAAAAGCAGAGACTTTACTTTGCCTACAAAGGTCCATCTAGTCAAAGCTATGTATGGATGTGAGAGTTGGACTGTAAAGAAAACTGAGCACCCAAGAATTGATGCTTTTGAACTATGGTGTAGGAGAAGACTCACAAGAGTCCCTTGGACTGCAAGGAGATACAACCAGTCCATTCTAAAGGAGATCAGTCCTGGGTGTTCATTGACAGTAGTGATGCTGAAGCTGAAGCTCCAATACTGTGGCCACCTCATTTGAAGAGCTGACTCATTTGAAAAGACCCTGATGCTGGGAAAGATTGAAGGCAGGAGGAGAAGGGGCCAACAGAGAATGAGATGGTTGGATGGCATCACCGACACAATGGACATGAATTTGAGTAAGCTCCAGGAGTTGATGATGGACAGGGAAGCACTGATGTGCTGCAGTGTATGGGGTCGCAGAGAGTCAGACATGACTGAGTGACTGAGCTGACTGATTCTGACTGGTGTAAGATGATACCTCATTGTAGTTTTTATTTGCATTTCTGTAGTAATAGTGACATTGAGTATCTTTTCATGTGCCTCTTGAACATCTGTATGTCTTCTTTGGAGACATGTCTATTTAGGTCCTCTGCCTATTTTTTCATTGAGTCGTTTATTTTTTTTAATTATTGTTTATGGTATTCTTTGCTGTGTAAAATGTGATATATATTCTTTTTTAAAATATTTTTTGAAATGTGTTCTTATTAATCCTCTTTTTTACACAAAGGATAGCTTACATTTTTACTGGATTATTCTGTGTGAATACAAACAAGTTCTAAACCTCAAGGGCTTTCAAAGCACACTCCTTTTTCACTCACTTGATATATGGGGAGCTCTGCTGCTGGTTGTAGGTAAGCTTACTAAGTTCTTTTTCTGGGTCCGGACCAAAGGAGCAGCTTCTGTCTGAGACATGTTCTTCCTATGGCTTGGGCAGAAACAAGAGAACTGGGAGAAATTCATGATGCCTTAGGGAACTCAGACATGACATGCGTCACATTACTCCGCTGGCTGCAGCCTGTCACATGGCCAAGCCCAACATCAGGGATGCATTATCTTACTGGAGAGCAATGCTTTGTACAGTGTTTTTCTTAATAGTATGGCCTCCGGATGTACTCATGTGAATACAGAAAGGGCTCCTTCACTTTGTAAATAGCTACGTGGTACTTCATGTGGATATGCTGCTCTAGCTTATTTAACCACTCCTCTATTGATGGGGATTTGGGCTGTTTCCAGTCTTTTATAATGTCAAACAGTGTTGAAATGAATAATCTTGTCCATATGTAATTTCATATGTGCTCAGGTGTATGGTAAGATAAAGGCCAAGGCTCCCTAAGAAAAGAATACTGATATACAGTGGCTTAAGGTTGTTTCCTTGAGGTAACAGTCCTAAGGTGCAGGGTATGGGGAGTCCAATGTGATAGTATGTGTTTCTTGGGATCATTCAAGGGTATCTAAATTCATTTGGGTGGCTGTAGCAAACCGCCATATAGACAGGGTAACTTGAACATCAAAGATTTCTTTCTCACTGGAAGCTGGAAGTTCCAAATCAGGCATAGGCAGATTCAAGGTCTGGTGAAAGCCTGCTTCTTGGTTCATAGACACCTGTTGCCTCGTGTATTCTCACATGGCAGAGAGGGCAATGGTGCTCTCCAGGGCATCTTTTTAAGGGCACTGACCCCATTCATGAAGGCTCCACCCTTATGACCTGATCACCTTCCAAAGGTCCTACCTCGTAATACCATCACATTGGCAATTAGAAATTCAACGTAGGGATTCTGAGGGGACACAAACAGTGCATAGCAAGAAGCTAGTTTCCTTCCATCTCATTCCTCCAACTTTTCTCAAAATCTTAGTCTGCATGATTGAAATGATCATGAACACATCCATCTTTCAGGTCACAGGAAGGAAAAGTGAGGTCATTGAGAAGTACATGCCCAACCCGGGAGGACCCAGTCCAAGAAGTGGCGAATGTTGTCCCATCATGCTCCAGACCAAGACTTAAAGACACAGCTACCACTAGCTACAAAGGAGGATGGGAAATGCAGCATGAAACTGGGCAGCCATATGCTAGATACATTCTTTCCTCAGGAGAAAGTGAGAACAGGATATCCCTAAGCGAAACTCCTAGGAACAGAATGAGTGCCTCAAAGGATAGATATGTTTGTAATTTTGGAATACAGTACTAAAGTGTACTCCATAGGAGTTGACCATCTAGTATTCCCACCAGCACTGTAGGACAGTCTGTTTCTCATCTTCCCTCTATGACACAAAAATGTGTTGTCAAACTTGTGTTTGTATTTTTTTCTTTTTTACCAATTTACACATAAAGCTATCTTAGTGTTGTTTGGATTGGATTTCTCTTATTTTGAATGAAATTAAGAATCATTTCATACATTTTGTGTTTCTTTTTCTAAGAATTATCTCTTCTGATCTCTTGCCTATTTTTCTACTGGATTGTTAGTCATTTGTCTGTGATATAAGTTGCAAGTATTACTTTACCCCCAGCTTTTACTTGTCTTTTGACTTTTCATAGGATTGCATTTGTTACCATGTTTGGAAATCTTTTCCCTTCTCTGACTCTAGTGTCTAAAGACATTTTTGATTGTCACAAATGGGAAGACAGGTCGACAGGTATCTGGAGGGTAGAGGCCAAAGATGCTTTTATAGATCCTACAATGCCCAAGAAATAATCCTACAATAAGAAATTACCCAGCCTGGAATATTAATACTGCTGAGTGGAGAAACCCTGTTTAAAGGAACCAGCTCATGATTTTTGGTAATAACTTAGAACATGTCATATTCTACATTTAAATCTTCAATCCATTTAGAATTTATCCTGCTCAGTAGTATAAAGTGTACCAGTTTATCTTTTCTAGATGAGTTCCCTTCAATTATTACTCCATGTTATCTATTGTTATGTAACAAAATACCCAGATCTTACCATACTAAACACTAACATTTATTGTGATATATAGATTAGGAGTGTGAGAGTGACTTTTCTGGGTGACTCTGGCTTAGGATTGATCATAAAGTTGTAGTTCAGCTGTTGGCTAGGAATAGTCTTTTAGAGGGTCAAAGATTTGTTTCCTAGATCATTCCCTTGGTTGTCAGCAGGCTTTGGCTTCTTACTCTCCGTGGGCTAGCAGCCCCAGTTCCTCACCACGTGGTCCTCTTCATAGGGTACATGATGGTCCTCATGATATGGCATCTGGCTTCCCCAGAGAGTGATCCAAACCAGAAAGAGAACACCTAAGACAAATGCTGGAGGTTGTATGTTTGTTTGTTTTAATAGCACAGTCTTAGAAGTGACATGTGATCCCTTCTGCCATATTCTATTTATTAGAAGTGACTAAGTCAAATCCTAACTCAAGGACAGGAGTTAAGCTCCATCTCTTGAAATGAGAAGTATCAAAGCATTTGTGGATATATTTCAAAAACTACCACACTCTGCTTGTCAGTATGCTTCCTGTGTTATATACTTAATTCCCAAAAGGACTGTGCTAATTTCTATAGTTAATGTGCATTGCTTCTGACAAATTTTTACTAGGTAATTTAAAAAAATCATGCCTCTGTCCATATTTGTGCTCAGGGATTTGTTCATTTTCACAAACTATTTTGTGCACTTCTAGTAGTATGGTGGGTCAAATGATATTATGGATGTGAAAGTACTTTGCAAACTCTAAAAGAAACACATTACCATAAAATTTTATTATTATTATTTTTGTGTGGAGATATAGCCAAAAAATTCCATATTAGATTTCCTATTTGATTTGCTGAAATTGGTTCTTGGATCCAAGTTGGAATGTAAGTTGTGGGCCAGTTGTGGAATTTTCCATCATAACATTTCCTCTGGATTCAAACTGAACTGAAACTCTATCCAGGAAACAAACATAAAATATGTCAACTAGTTGATATTCACTGAGTCTTATCTGCCTCTTCTAGGGGTGTCAGTTTATCTTTTATATTGTTTTTTGGGCAATCACAGTTTTTACAGGTGTGTATAAATGTGTGTGGCTGTATTTGGATATGAAAACAGGAATGTGAGACTCTCACATGATAGAACACCAATAGGATTTGCTAAAGATCTGTTGCATAATATGAGACACTCTAGTGAGCATGTCATCCAAACTTCTCTAAAGTTCTGTCCATAGAATCTTTCCCTGGTTCTGTTGAACTGTTTTTGTTTTTGTTGTTTGTTTTTTAATTGCATTTATATTTTTAGATGCAAGTAATCCAAGGACATGTAATGCTTCGATCCTACTGATAATTGAAGCCTAGTTGAGGAGGAAAGGATAAAAGAAAGAGTAATAACTTAGAGATGGGCAAGGAACCAGGAAAGGAGGAAACAAAAATTGAGATGAAAAACATTTTCTTTCATAGGCATTCATTGCAATTATTAACATATTTGGATTTTAAAAATATGAATCTCCAGTTGGCAGTCCGTGTGCTGGATTCAACACACAGACATGCTTTGTCTGACCAAAAATCTGTTGAAAAATGTGGAGATTTCCTTAAAAATTGCTGACTTTCCTTGAAAGAACTTGAGTATCTCACCATTCTGGGTCGACATGGTAGCAATCAATAAGAACTGAGTAGGGCCTTCACTTTTAGCTGGGGTGAGAACCATCCAGTTTGCTACTGTCTCCACCAGTTTTTTATTCCTCCCCATTGCTGAGGTTACATAGTACTTGCCGTTTCTCATCTTTCTTGCATCTTTCTTGTTATTCATGTAGTGGGAAAACATTCTTGTGTGTACTTGAAAGCCTCATAAAAGTGGGACAGAAAAGCCAGATTAAAAGGACCACGTATTTTAAGAAAATGACTAGCAGCTTCAGAGTGGGCCTCTACCCTGTGGGCATTTGAGTGGGCAACCCCAGAATTCAACAGGGCTACAGTCTGTAGCATAATTTCAGTCCTCTGACAGTCTGTGTCTGTGTGTTCCTAACATCACAGGCTGCTCAAAATTATAGCAGGCTCTTTGCATCTGATAGCTTGCAAGGTCTTTCTTTAGAATACTTTTAGTGCCACACCTTGCTGCTAGGAGGAAGGCATGTATGTGCACAGAATTGTGTTTAAATTGCAGTGACGGTTTGTACCAAATGAACCACATTCTCCATCACATTCTTCCTCTATCCATTGGTGCTGACCTATCAAAGGAGACTGCCTTTGGATGCAGATTGAGGGTTTTCCATGTGCTGTTCTTAGAGGCAGATAGGTACAGGAGCCTCATCCATTTCAGGTGCCATCATTGGAGCCTATATATCCACTCTTTTCAGGCTTCCTGGCCCTGCCATTTTTATTAAGGATGCTTTGGGTGACGGGAGTCAGGGACTGTTTTTGTAGGAAATTCTTCAGCAGAGTGCACCCAGAAGAGTACTTACAGCATCACCCCCTGCTCCTTTCAGAAGACTCAGTTTCCCTTGCTCAACTCCTGCTCAGCTGCCAGAGGGGGATGAGGGACACAACCTTGCTCACATTAATGAATGACTGATTATTCCCTGAGGGACAGCGGCAGTGTCCCAGGCACCTCATATATGAAGAAGGATGCTCACTTCATCCGTCTCTGCCTCCCTGCCCAGTCTAATTTGACCCGCTGTTTCTGAGTTTGGGCAGGCCAAAATCTCATGTAGGTTTAGTTTCTCAACAAAAGCACATTCTGTTATTCATGTGGCCACTGGTGGCTTTTCTATCCTGAGTAGAAGATAGAGATCAGGATAATGACACTCTCCCCCACCCCCGTCCCAAATCTTCAATGAGCACAACTAAAATACTCCTAAAGATTATTTGAACCACACACAACAGAGATGCTGAAGGCAGGTTCACTGTGGACACACAAATGTGTTTTGTTTTTCTGTTTTCTTTGTTTTAATCCTCTGCATCGCAATAACATCAGCTTAACAAAATAGGAATTTATTTTTTCCCTTAGCGAGAAGTCAGATGTCATCAATTGCTAGTGCCCTGTCTTTCTGCTCCCCCAGCACTGGCATGTTGCTTTCATTCTCGTGGTCACAGGAAGGTGACTACATCTTCAGCCTTATCTATGCGTTCCAGTGAAGAAGAAAAAAAGAAGAAAAGAGAGATGCCTGTATTGGTAAAACAAAAACTCTCCAAGAAATCCCAAACAGAGTTTTCTTATATGTCACTGGTCATATCTATGTCAGTGTAGCCATCTCTAGGGGGAAGGAAGCCTTCTAGAGTGTTTTAACTGAGTGTATTTTTGTCTTCCTCTCTCCTACAATCTGCCTGTGTTATATGAATAAAGAAGGGATATGAAGACAGGTAACTAGCAGTGTCTGTCCATTCTTATTAATTCCAGAAAAACACATAAGCATATTTTGGCAATTATTTTTCCCCTATTTCCTTTCACTCTTAATTTCCTACTACCTAATGCCTCCTTTGAAATAGGAGAGTCACTGCTCTGTGGAGGTATTTTGGGTGTTTACAAAAATGTGGTCAGTGTAATAGCTAAATATGAGACACTTAGGGGATCTGGCCATTCTCTGAACCTTGTGTCTGTACAGACAGAAGTGGAATGAAGCTGCATTGTTCTCTTCCAGGCACGCTTCCCAGCCTAAGAGCAATTTTGATATTCTCTGTGCTAACTGCCCATTTCTGATTCTCCTAAACATTTCCCTTACCTTCTCTCAGATCAGTCAAAGGCTGAGTTTTCCTTTTTTTTTTTAATCATTATTAGTATTGGCTTTGGGACGATAGGCTGTGCAGTGTGCAAACACAAGCAAAGCAAATACATGACAACGTGAATAAATTCATTTAAAGTAAACTACATTCTCATAATTACTTTCTTGGCTACTCAGCATAGTTGTTTCTCCTCAGGCAGCATGGATAATCATGACTATCATTACTGCTCATATCATTAACATTAGTCATAATAGCATTTGTTGAAGACCTTAGATATGTCATAGCTCTGTAAAGAACATAGCTGGGACCCAGATGATGGGCTTCTACTCTAAAATAAATATGCATAGGGGCTTCAAAATCCTAGGAGGAAATAATACATTCTTTGTAGAAATCTTATGACTGGTTGCATGAAGAACGCGAAAGTCGCTCAGTCGTGTCTGACTCTTTGTGACCCCATGAACTATACAGTCCATGGAATTCTCTAGGCCAAAATACTGCAGTAGGTAACCTTTCCCTTCTCCAGGGGATCTTCCCATCCCAAGGATCGAACCCAGGTCTCCCACATGACAGGTGGATTCTTTACCAGCTGAGCCATAACCAGTGAAATTAGACTCTTCTAGAATTACATTTGGACACTTGGATATTTTCCTAAAAGTTAGGTGTGTTCAGTTAAAGCCAGATATTTAGTCAAACCTTTTGGGTGTCAGCCTGTAACTGAATATTAAGCCATCAGTGCAACCAGATTCCTGGATATTTTGGTAAAGCCAGAAAGTGAATGAAGAGATAAAATATTGGCAGGTGGATGCTTGAGAAGGTGGAGAAAAGAGCCATTGGCAGAGGTGCCATTATCTGGATTCCAATCAAACTCATGTGTAGAAATCTCCCGATATATTGCTAAGGTTTGAAAGTTGGAGTTCATTATTTTTGGAAAGGGGGGTACCTTCACTCACAGTGGGAAAGTTTGGAGCTCCTTTATACCAGAGGTTGATATCCATCTTTGAATTTTAACACCCAGCCCAAAGTAGGAATGTATACTAAATGTTAGTTGAATAAATGGATGAATGAAAAGGTAAGTAAACTTGAATTACATTCAGTTCAGTTCAGTTCAATCACTCACTCTGACTCTTTGCGACCCCATGAATTGCAGCATGCCAGGCCTCCCTGTCCATCACCAACTCCCGGAATTCAATCAGACTCACATCCATTGAGTCAGTAATTCCATTCATCCATCTCATCCTCTGTAGTCCCCTTCTCCTCCTGCCCCCAGTCCTTCCCAGCATCAGAGTCTTTTCCAATGAGTCAGCTCTTTGCATGAGGTGGCCAAAGTACTGGAGTTTCAGCTTTAGCATCATTCCTTCCACAGAAATCCCAGGGTTGATCTCTTTCAGAATGGACTGGTTGGATCTC
Organism: Aepyceros melampus; assembly: GCA_006408695.1. Lineage (NCBI taxonomy): Eukaryota > Metazoa > Chordata > Mammalia > Artiodactyla > Bovidae > Aepyceros > Aepyceros melampus. The sequence continues at coordinate 155,112 of SJXQ01011901.1, forward strand.
CTTGCAGTCCAAGGGACTCTCAAGAGTCTTCTCCAACACCACAGTTCAAAAGCATCAATTCTTCTGCGCTCAGCCTTCTTCACAGTCCAACTCTCACATCCATACATGACTACTGGAAAAACCATAGCTTTAACTAGACAGACCTTAGTAGGCAAAGTGAGGGCCTCCCTGGTGGCTCAGAGGTTAAAGTGTCTGCCTCCAATGTGGGAGACCCGGGTTCGATCCCTGGGTCGGGAAGATCCCCTGGAGAAGGAAATGGCAATGCACTCCAGTATTCTTGCCTGGAGAATCCCATGTACAGAGTACATTACAGTCCACGGGGTCTCAAAGAGTCGGACACGACTGAGCGACTTTACCTTCTAGTAGGCAAAGTAATGTCTCTGCTTTTGAATATACTATCTAGGTTGGTCACTAACTGCTTGATTAACACAACCAAAATCTGAATGGGATGCTAGGGGAAATGAATATGTAGGGTTAGATGTTTTCTCAAAGAATAAAGAGGATTATTATAGGAAACGACATCCCGGGTAGCTTAGACAGTAAAGAATCTGCCTGCAATGTGAGAGACCTGAGTTTGATCCCTGGGATAGGAAAATCCTCTGGAGAAGGGAATGGCAACCCACTCCAGTATTCTTGCCTGGAGATTCCATGGGCAGAGGAGCTATCAGGCTGCACTGCATGGGGTCGCAAAGACTCAGACATGACTGAGGGACTAACACTTCCACTTTCAAAGGAGGTGAAGGAGAAGCACTGCAAGTCATATTCCATGACTCTGGGCAAGTTACTTAACATTTTTAAACCTGAGACAGTGCATACCTCATGGAACTACTCTGAAGGTAAAGGAGCACAGTACTTGGTGTTTTGTAACTTGTCCCTCAATCTCAGATATTACAAGGTTGTTTTGATACCTCTGGATACTCAAAGCAATTATAGACCAAGGATCAACTTGAGGAGTGTAGTGATATCAGTAAGTCTTGTCATTTGTAGGGGCTGCTCTTTCTCAATTATGATCCCATCATCTGGTTATGAACTTTTGCTCAAAGGAGCAGTGCAGGGAGGAGCACTTCAGCCCAGAGGTCAGGCTGACCTTGCCCCAGCTAGAACTCTCATGAGATGGAGGTGCTTAATGAAAATGACACTGGGGAGTTTGGAGAGGAGAATTGCTCTGGCAAAAAAAAAAAGAAGAAGAAGAAGATGATCAGTGGGGAGAAGATGGGAGGTGTGAGGAAATTCTCTCTAAGGTGAGATTTGGATTCATTCCAGGGAGAAATGGGAACCTTTTCCTGTCAAGACAGAAGTGTGGCTTCCTGGGTGAAAAGGAAAGAGTTCCACTCCATGATTTTGGGGGGACATATTCGAAAACAAAGTCAATGTGATTCAAATCACAGGGCACCTCTGAGTGAATGAAGTGGGATACTCATGAAATTTGAGTTGGCAAGAAAGAGCATTCTTCCCAATATCCTAGCAAAGACAGGGATCATTATTAAGACTTTCTAAGGCTCTCTTCAAACCTGCCATTAGCTCCCTGACCATCTGATCCACCCCTCTAACATCTCAACCGCCAGCTACTCAGTTGAGTACTCCACTGACTCTGGAATGCATGCTTTTCATTCCTTTCATATCAGGATTCTGGGCTTTGCTTCCAATTCATCCTCCCCACAGCAGCAGAGTACTTTCTAAAACAAAGCCTGAAGGTCTTATTTCCTTGTTAAAATGCCAAACCTTGGCTTTCCAAAGCTTTCAGGAAGCAGTTTTCACTGGCTGCTAACATCGCATCCCAGCAACATGGAAATGTGTATGTATTCCTTTTCTTTCTGCCTTTCTGCACCACATAAACAGTCTTTCCTCTGTTCTTCTCCTACCTGGTATATTTCACGCATCTTTCAGTAATTGTTCCAGCAGTCTTTTGGACCTTTTCCCCATCATCCATAAACTAGGCTAGATGCTGCTTCTCTGCCTACTTAATCCCCAGTGCCCCTGCTTGCCACCAATCTTCCCAGGTCTCATTATCTTTTTATGTGTCCTTATCACTCATGGGTTTGTGTGTGCCTCGAGAGTCTTATTTATTTTATGTAGACAATATCAGGTACTTGGTAAGTGGTGGGAAGGTTTTCCTAGAATAAAAAGACAAATGAATGAACACCTCATGACTCGAGCCAGAATACATGCTCAAAAATCAGCCTTGGTTTAAGATGGTGTTCTATGAAATTCAAGAATTTTTTTTCCTTGGGTCTGACCTTCACAGGTTCTTGTTTCTTGGGTCTGACCTTCACAGGTTCACTTATTGGTCTCCCCATATGTTTCTTTTTCTAATTATTTATGGCAGCAAGCCTTTTCAGTCATTCTAGATTTGATTTCCTTAATTTATCCTTACTCCCGTCCTTAGGATATTTATTGTGTAGCCAAAAGGGCAAAGGGAAATTTTTATGCAGGTCATGTCTTCACCTGAATAAGAATTCTTCATGGCAATGAAGTCAGCCTCCTTCTAAAGAGATTAAAAGCCTTATATCTAGAGAGTCATTTAATAAGATGTGAACATTCATATGTTGTCTTGCTGACTTTTAAAGGTAATTAAAGTTGTAAGTCAGCTAACAGTGAAGGTTCTTCATTGATAAGGAATGGTGGTTGTTCAGAAACATTCTGGAAGGTGACTAGTTAGAGAAGAAACTGTCCCAAAAGCTCCCAAGAAGTATCTGTGACATAACCAGGCAGCAAGCTCATAAATCAAATTTATCTCACACAGTCATCATGCTCAGTGAAGTTTTGAAGGTTAAACATTTCAGTTCTTAATTTGTTTTATTATTTTGTCAGATTATGTATAGATTTTGGTTAAAGGATTAGATATATTGCTAAATCAATAACATTTTCACCTATGAGATAAAAATTTTAAATATTCAGTTTTAAAAATACATAGGGAAGATATCTATTTTTATCCTTGTTATTGGTAAAGGAACAAGCAAAACTATAGGATTTCATGATTTATTGGTCTTAAGAGATAGTTATTAAAGACTGTTTCTTTGCCACTATCTTTAGAATAGTGTATTTAAACTGCTGTCCCCATTCACAGCTCAAGTGTTGTCATAATAATTGATAAAAGTATTTCTAAATCATAATGTATCTTTTAAAAAAAATTGTAATGTTGATTTCCTCCCTCCACTACCTTTCCTGTCCATTCCCCTCATAGTTTTCCATTCTTTAAGTCTCCCTCTAGAAGTGTACCCTGAAATGGAGAAGTGAAACAAATATTCTGTAATAATCAAGCAATTTTTTCTTCTGTTGTGCCAATTTATTTTTAACTATAATTTTCCTTGTATTTTCCCTCAACTGTGTACTTCCAACTGTTAATGTTAGCAAAAGCTGAGAATATTGAAAGAAGCTTAACACATCTGGTTGCCACTTTCTGGGAATGTAAAAGTCTATCATGCCTTTTCAAATATTCTGCTTTGGGTATTATTCATTTACTTTTTAATTATTAGCATTTATATCTTTTCCCCTTATCCTTACATGTTACTTAAACGTTCAAAGGAAATATTCCCTCACTGCCAATCTGAAGAGCTTCTTTTTGAAGACATGAGCGGCATGGGGAGTCCCAGCATATGCTAAACGGAGCCAATCTAAATAGTTGGCAGTTGGCTGCTGTTGGAAGTAATTTTAAATTATACTGTATTTGCTTTTCAAAAACAAGTGAAACATGTATTAGTAGCTTTTCCCAAACAATGTTCATAGGAGTCTCTTAATTTTTAACTGTGCCAGTTTTTTTCATTTATCTATATAAGTATTTCCTTACAGTAAACCTTGAGATTTGTGTGATGCAGTATAATTGGAGAATGAGAGCTACATCACAAAGTGGAAGCACATGACTAGGTGCTGAATGCTTTGGAGAATTTCCATGTATCCATCACCTCAGATCAGGCTGAATTCCAGGGAACTTCTGTCTTCAAAACTGAAATCTTTACATTTAACCAGCAGCCAACAAAAAAGTTTTTGTGGCTTTTTTATTAATTTTAAATTTTTTAATTATCATAGTTCCCCAGTTATTTTTTTCTTCTTTTTAAAATTACATATCAGAACAAAAGAGATACCTATTTTTACAGACATGCATATACTTTAAAGTAGCACAGAATGGGATGAAATACCTCAATCTTTGTTGCTGCAGTCTCTTTTCCTTTTAGTAATTTTGCTTTAGGCTCAGAACTTAGCTTTCTGATAATCATGTTGGTACCCAATTTTATTTTAATGTATAAATTAACATTTTTCATTTACCTGATTGAAGAATAATATTAAGCACTGGAAGGTTTTAGAAGAAATGGATAGAAGTACAAGTGGGCCTTTCCAAGTTAATTTTGCTTTACATTAGGCTCATAGGCTCAGGAAATTGATCACGGGTGTCCATTTCAATCAGAGTTTTAGTTTGTTTTAGATTGACCAAAAGTTGCTACCTTCTAGTAACTAACTAGCAGGTCATCCTGAAAAAGTAGATCACCCTAGTGATTTTTCTAAGAGATAATTCAAATGTCCAAATGCCAGCTTTTTTATTTTCACCTAAAAGAATCAGGATTAAATCCAGGTTTTTACTGTTGTGAAGGATACCAAGTCTATTGTTCTAAGGTAAAATGCCTTTATTTTAAAAATAGGTGTCAGTAAAAATGGGCCTATCAGTTTTGATAAGTATGGGGTAATTCCTTTCCTGGTGATATGTGACAATCACGAACATTTCTCCTGATATCTTTAGTGTTGATGAATTAGCCAATTTGCACTGGTAAGCCATGTCTGATCCAGTTATTTCAGTCACCTTAATAATCAATGCAGATGACTGCATCATCGATTCAGCAGCAGAGATGGGAATTAATCATAAAGACATTCCTGGGCTGTGGTCAGATGTTCTGCCCACAAATAGATGTGGTCTTATCACAAGGATTCTGTTCACGGGACCGCTTCTCAAGTTCCTCCTTTTTGGTCTTCCTTTTGTTGGTATAGCTACACTCCAGTTCAAGTCTTAAAACATCATAAACAACATTGTGTTGATGACATCACACTTAGATGACAACTGATTTGAGCTTTAGGATAGATAACCTAGTTTTTAAAAAGCCATCCAAAATAAGAGTTTAAAAAAATTAAATCTTTGCAATGACTTGACAGGCTTTTTTTTTTTTCCTTTCCTGATCTGTTAAAATAGTTGATAGTAAATACTTGCTAAGCATGCAGACACGCTTGTACAAACACGTGTTGATCTGTTTGATACCTTCCATTTTTTTTGACAGACAATATATTTTAAATACAGAATTGGTGATTTTCTAAAGATGTTTTTTTATCAAGTTTGTGGTCTTCCTGGTGCTGATACTTCTTGTATGGCTCTTCCTGCAATGCCTGCCAGGATAATTGTTGCCTGAATTTTTGCCTGGCCACATATCCTCTGTCAGGTGACCTTTAGGCCCACTGGCACAGTAGTCCTTAAAAGCAACTGAATTCCTCTCCCTGTAAAGTTTGAGCCTGGACAAAGGGTTTGAAATCTGAAGACACCTATAGCTACTATGATACCTGTGATTTAAAAATATTCTTTCCTCAGTGAACCTGAAGTAAGTGACTAAGTGAAACTGAGAGTCTATTTGAAAAGTTTCCTATTGTGCGTAAAATATGTGAAAGAAAGGACTTTATGGAAAAATATGATACCACAGGATGTTTTTCAAAGTTTTATTTCCACTGAACACCACATGAGAAGCCGAAATTCCCCCGGAGAAGGCTGAAACCCACTCGACGTCTGCCTAGCCTGAAGCAGTGTTTCACAGAGGTTTCTTCACCTACCCTGAGTTTAACTATGGGGTGTGCATTGACTTTTTGGTGGGGTGTTCAGTAAATTTATACTGTGTAGAATAAATAGTTTGCCATGTTCTAGAAAAGACCTTTTGAATTTAGCAAAGCTTCATGGAATGTGCTGTTCATACCAGTCACAGCAGGACAAGATTCCAGTTGGGGGCTTTGTACCTGGAAGGCTCTCAGATGTCTTGCCTGATCATGCTTTGTGTACCTTCTTCGGGTCTATATATTAAAGGGCCTGACTTTTCTTTAGGCCTGGAGATAGTGGTTTATGATGACAGTTAAGTTTAAAATGTACCTTGTGTTTATTCTGTGCATAAGCACTAAGATTAGGTGTTATAATTTTTTCTTTCTTTCACATGTTCATAGAAGTAACAGAAGCAATCAGAAGGGCACAAACACAGTTAATGGTCACAAGCCTTGAACCTGAGACAGTTGGATGCTTAAGGGCAAAAATCTGAAGATTATTAAACTTGAGAGCTGCAACCTCAGGAAGGTGCCTTTACCTGGCCCTTATTCCCTGCTCCTTATTCCCTTTTCACAGTGTTGCCCTGTCATTTGTTTCCCTTCTGGTACAACCAGCCACTAACACAGTAAATTACAAACCCAAGAAGTAAGATAACTAGTCAAGCCAACTGGGCTGTTTTAAATGCAACTAGAGGATTTTTTCTTTTTCTTTTTTTAAAAAAAAAGGGTTTTTTTTTAATCTACAAGCCAAATTATCAGTTGTTTCTTTGAAATGAACATTTCAATTGGTTGAGTGAGCTAGGCCATCTTTATACACGGCTGTTGGTCTGAGTTGGATGGAGTAACATTTTTTTTTTTTTTTAATTGGCTGCACGGGGTCTTCCTTGCTGCCTGAGGGCTTTCTCTAGTTGTGGAGAGTGGGGGCTGCTCTCTAGTTGTGGTGTGCTGGCTTCTCATGGCTTCAGCTTCTCTTGTTGAGGAGTACAGGCTCAGGCAATAACTGGTTCATGGGCTTATTTGCCCTGCAGCGGTGGAATCTTCCTGGAGCAGGGATTGAACAATGTCCTCTGCATTGGCAGGCAAATTCTTATCCACTAGATGACCGCCAGAGGAGCCAGGAGTGACAGCTTTTAAAATTGAAAATCTTCCATGAGAGCTAAACAGCCAGGCAGATATCTCTTCTTTCCTTGGCTGCTTTGTTTGCCCTGCTCTCCACCAAGACTGTGATTTTCCCACTTTGGCAATTTATCCATGTTTTTCTATCTCCTCCTCCTCATCTGTCCTGATTAGTAAAGCTTCTGTGGATCAAGTTTCAATACACCTAAAGAACTTTATTTCTTTGTGTGTTTTGCAATTTTCCATTGTGAGCCAAGTCCAGCAGAATCTTATTTGTGGGCATCTTTGAGGACGTGGCTTAAAGGTAAGTCAGTCTTTCACAAGAGGATTTCCATTGCTTTGGCTGAGTGTCCTGAACTGCTAATCTACCTGGGAACAATTTATATTACTTCTTGGTGTGGGATTCTCCAGATTTGAAAGGAAGTATAAATTTGATCCTCAAATTCAAATAAAGGAAACCTAAATTCACAGATTCTCAAAGACATTACCCAGGACTCAGGCCTCATCTCCATTTGTCAGTGGAAGAATTTTTTTTCTTAGTCTGCATTTTATTGACTTTCAAGCCCTTTGAAGGTCCCAACTTTACATGGGGAGTCTCATTTCTAACTCCCCACTCTGTATGAAGACCTAAGGTATTGTTCCTATCCTTATGAAGCTCTTGGTTATCATAAATGGCAAGTTTTCAAAATTGGAGTCAGCTTCCATTTGTCACTCTGGTTAAAAATTCTCCTTAATCTTGGGATCCTGGGAGTTACCTTTAATTTATTGCAAGCCCAGCTCTGCATTTAAAAAAAAAAAGTATTTTATACACCATTTCTAGGTTTTCTCTGTTAGTAAGATTTTTAGGCTCTGCAGCCGGTCATATTGCCAGAAAATAGAGGTTCACAGATGCTTAGAATATTTCAGACTAAAACTACTCAAGTTGTTCTCCCAGCTTTAAAAAGCCTCAGGATACAAAATCTGTGTGAAAAGAATCTATAGAACACTATAGCATTTGTGTGATGTAGTTGAGGCTGTTATAAATTATCTTCTGTAGCTGGCTATTAGGTGGTATGTATTAGTTGAGTCTGTTTGCTTATTCTCTTGAAATTCGTGGACTGTTTCTTGTTTTGCTTCTGTATGTCCCATTGTGCCTAGGACAGTGTCAAGGATGTGTTTGTGTTAGTTGTTTAATAAATGTTGATTGCTTGATTGACGCAATCATCACCTTCTTTCTTGTGAGTTGAGAAAACCATTGTTGCCATCACTTTTTCTATCCTTTCTTTTTATTTAAACATTTGGATTTTTTCCCTTCCAGTGGAAGGTACTGAATACTTATGATTCAATAATCCCTCATCCTACTGAGGGCAGTCTTTTGCGAGCGATTAGTATGGAAACTGAAGACTTGATCTAATCTTTTTACCTGTCTCTCATTATTGACTGATGTAACCCTGGACATTTCAGTGTTCTAAATTTTGGTTATGTTTAGTCCAGTTCAGTTATTTTAATAGCTGTGATTAGATTTTTCAAAAAGGGTTTTTGAAGGGAAAGGTAAAGATGATCACTTGTGAAGAATAGGCAAATGCTTTTTGAAGATAACCAGTGCAAAGGCCTGGTTTTATGTGCCAGTTAACCCACAAGAGCTTAGAAATTCTGAAATACATGTGATGCACACCATCAAATAGGGGATTTCTGAAATTATAGTTGTATGCTAATTAGTCATTTTAAGCTGTGGCTTTTTGAAGCAGTAAATGATCCTAAACCCTCTGTCTCAGTGAGGGGAAAAAAAAAACTTCGAAGCCGGGGACTGTTAGTCACCAGTATAGGAACTGCCACTTTTCTAAACCTGGATAGAAATGAATTCAATAAAAAGAGACATAATGACAGATTTATAAAAGTAACGTTCCTTCACATAATGCGTTTCTTATTCTAATGTTTCTTTATATAATCCTTTAAAATTATGCAAAAAATTATTATTAAGTGTTAGTAAAGAATTCATTAAAAGATTAATAGTTCTGGTTTACCAATTCATTTACTAGGTCACTTAATTATTTAGTTCATTAATTCTGTAAATGTCAGACTTACCATGAACTCTAGTGATTTGCATAAGTAAGGTTATAGTTCTAGTGGTAATCACAGTCTAACAACTTCAAATAAGAATTTGGTATCATTTATACATTTCAAATAATTTTTTTTTCTTCCAAACCAACAAGGGAAATCCAACAGCTGAGAAATCGTAAACAGTGTAATCTAGTTTTTCAACCTCCAGCTTTGTCCATTAAAAGAACCATGATGGGTGGCTGTAATGACAAAAAGAATCTCCGAAACACACGGCAGAAATAGCTTCTAGATTAAGCAATAGGAAGGCCTATACTTTTGAGATACATGCATTACTATAAAAAAATATTTCTCTCAATGAAGAGCTCTGAAGTATTCTTGGGACCCATATTTTATTTATTAAAAACAGTTACTCACTGGGAAAACTTCAGGAGAAGCAACATCTCATCATAAGGGGCCTAGAGCAGAGCTGGCAGTTCATATCTTATGAATATCATTTACACCATGTTAATGCATTCACATCACTCACAGGCACTGTTTACATTTAATACAAGAGAATCTATACAATATAAATTGGCACATTATTAGATTTAACAATGGAATTGGTATACATAGCCATCAGCTGTTGTTTAAAATTCCCCAAAAGTCACTTGGACAATTCATAGAATAAGATTTTCTTTCTATTTTTTTTTTCTTTATGCAGTTTAACATTATCTTAGCAAGTGTGAATACGGTCTCCTGTTTAATAGAGAAAATGAAATATTTGGAAACTTTGGGCTCTTTCACCTTTTTTGGGGTGAAGTTCTTTTCCTAAGGCCCTCTAGGAGAAGTACAATTGTTTATTTTAGGCATGTTCCTCAGCAATAGCCCATTGGTTTTTCCCGTGACAGCACTCTATGTACTCAGATTTCAGATTTGTTAACAGTTACTAAGAGGGTGTTGCTAAAACAGAGAAAGCAATGAAGAATTAAACATGAAGAAGTAAAGAAAAATCAGGTTCTATTAAGATAATATTTTATATCACAGGCTAAGGAAAAAATGATCACAGTCTTTCACAAATGAGGTTATAAACTGCCATTTCTACAAATGCATGAGACTATGTATGTATTCTTAGCTAAGCGTATATATTCATGAAGGTAATAAAATCACGAGAAATGGGAACTTGCTTTCAGATTTGTACTTTGCTTTAAAAAAGAAGCAGTAACCCAGTAACATACATATATGTGTGGTCATTTGCTGACAAAAGTATCTGCATTTGATTTTTTTGAAAGAGCAACTGAAATTAAAGTTTCTGAGGAAAAGTTGGTGTGGGAAGCTCCTCATTTGGGCCACTCAATTTGCCAAAGATCTGGGAATTAATTTGCAGAATCAAAGCTCAAGCTGATGTTATCAGTTAGGAAGTTACCATCTATATGAAGCAGAACCACAAATCAAATGATCTTAAATAACAGAAATGTATTATTTTGCCTGTTAAGTCAGGAGATAGGAAAGTCTTCAAAATTTTCAGGGCAGAAGTTTCAAAAACCATTGAGCCCTCAGGTTGCTTTCCATGTCTCCTTGTTTCAGACATCTTTATTGTGACAGCTTTACAGTTATGGACATAACATAGTTAAGGAGTCCTGGCAACACATTCAAACATAGCATCTCCCTCAGAGTAAATGGGGAACATCACTTCTTTATCTCTCTTTTAGAAATAATCCATTCTGCAGATTCCACATATGCCTCCTAGGACGTTGGTCACACCCCTTACCACCTCCTTCCCTTGCCCAAATTACAGTCATAGGCAAAGGCAACCAGACCCCCTTGATTTGTCTAGAACAGTCAGGGTTCAATTAGGGTCATCCTTTCCTGAGTGAAGTCTGGCTTTGCCAGCAAGGAGAGGGGAATTGGCATTGGGAGACACCTCAGAAATTCTTACATCTGTTATCGAGAGAATCTTGGGAGAATTCTGGACTTGAGAGCCATGGCCCTTGGTCATTTGCCATGTGACCTTCATCTGGGAAAACATGGTCCTTGAAAGATTATCAGGAGAGTATGGTTCCATAAAGCTGCAGCCATTTCTTCTCCAAAGGGAATGGTGGCAAGGGAGCTTTGGTAACTGCCAGCATAGGATAGTGGAAGGCATGCTGACCCTGGCCGTAAAGTCACCTTAGCTTGAATCATTTTTCCAGCACTTACCAGTGGGTTCATTGGCCAAAACAAGAATATCTCTGAACGTCAGTCCCCTTATCTGTAAAAAGTAGGTAATAGTACCAGCCTCACAGGGTTGTTTCAAGGATCCAGAAATGTAGATGAAACTGTTTTGTAAACTGTAAAGCTCAGGACTGTGTAATTGAAAGGTATGATTATCTAATGAACCAGTCAGTTTTACCTCCGCATGTCACACTTTTCCAGCCGTTTAGTCTTGTTTTCCTGCTGGCTCACCAAAGTAGCTTCCTGCTGTCTCATTACCACCTCATGTTTAACATGGCAAAGATCAAGATTTTAATTTTTTACCGGAACATACTCCTCTCTTTTCAACTCTGCAGTCCCTGTGGGGAATATTACTCCAATGCCAATCACACAGACCCGAGTCTGAGCCCGTTTTAGAATTTGCTCTTTCAATCTCTCCCTTCTCAACCATGAATTCATTAAATCCTACCACTTCTCTAATTTTTAGCCTTCCCCCTGCCCTCCCAGAAAAACAAGTATCAGGTTCCTGTGATTTAATACATAAACCTTCTGCAACCTTTTCATCAGATCTGCTTCTTCAACTTCATGTGAAATCTCCTCAGACAAGATTTAAAAAGTGAGAATTCCTACAGCATATCTCTTCCCACTCTATGCACCTGACCAGCTTGCAGTTTCATAACAATGTTGAAACTACTGGAAGGTGGGATTTCTCCCTTCCTTCTGGGGTTCTTTTGGCTAGTCTAATATTAAATTGACACAAGACAGGTTAACTGGAGAAAAAAATTAATTTGTGTATACGGTGGTCTTACAGAAATAGGACCTAAGAAGTGGCCAAGCAGGAAGCTTTTATACTTTTCACAGATAAAAGAAAGAAGTTTGTAAAGAGCTAACAAAATGAAAAAGCTTAGGCTTGGGTGCTTAGAGAAGAATCTAAACAGAATTTTGTGCTTGGAGAAGTACATTAATAAAGAAGCAACAAGGTTTGTTTATATAGGCTGTTAGCCCCGAATGCTTTATGTCTGGTGATAAGGATATCTCTCTATCTCCTGGTGTGGGTAGCATACTCTTCACAGAGACAGCTTATGTCCTGCTTTCATGAAGACAGGAAGGTCAACGTCATCTTCTTCCACTGGCTGCTGCTTAAGAAAATTTGATTTAAAATAGCCAGTATGTCACTTAGGCATATTTGGGGTCAACTTGCCCTAAGCCCCAAAACTATTGAATGTAGAAGCCTGAAGTTGGCACTTCACACTTGGAAAGCAGAGCCATTCAGCAAATCTGGGCCAGTGAGTTCTTTGAGAACTTTCTTTCCCCCTTTGTTTTCATTGGGGAGGATGGGCAGAAGAAGTCCTAATCAGTGTTTGGGGAAATGAAGAAATTCCAAAGCAAATAAGAACATACTCTTTCTGTTCCAAGCCTTTGAATCAGTTCAGTCAGTCAGTCATGTCTGACTCTTTGTGACCCCATGAACTGCAGTGTACCAGGCTTCCCTGTCCTTCACCATCTCACAGAGCTTGCTCAAACTCGTGTCCATCGAGTCGGTGATGCCATCCAAATCTCATCCTCTGTTGGGCCCTTCTCCTCCCACCTTCAGTCTTTCCCAGAATCACGGTCTTTTCCAGTGAGTCAGTTCTTCTCTTCAAGTGGCCAAAGTACTGGAGTTTCAGCTTCAACATCAGTCATTCCAGTGAATATTCAGTATTGACTTCCTTTAAGATTGACTGATTGGATCTTCTTGCAGGCCAAGGGGCTCTCAAGAATCTTCTCCAACACCACAGTTCAAAAGCATCATTTCTTCAGCCTCAGCTTTCTTTATAGTCCAACTCTCACAGCCATACATGACTACTGGAAAAACCATAGCTTTGACTAGATGGGACCTTTGTCGGCAAAGTAATGTCTCTGCATTTTAATATGCTGTCTAGGTTGGTCATAGCTTTTCTTCCAAGGAGCAAGAGTCTTTTAATTTTATGTGCAGTCACCATCTGCAGTGATTTTGGAGCCCAAGAAAATAAAGTTTGTCACTGTTTCCATTGTTTCCCCATCTATTTTCCATGAAATGATGGGACCGGATGCCATGATCTGTGTTTTCTGAATGTTGAGTAAACCAGCTTTTTCACTCTCCTCTTTCATCAAGAGACCCTTCAATTCCTCTTCACTTTCTGCTATAAGGCTGGTATCATCTGCGTATCTGAGGTTATTGATATTTCTGCCTGCGATCTTTATTCCAGCTTGTGCTTCATCCAGCCTGGCATTTCACATGATGTACTCTGCATATAAATTAAATAAACAGGGTGATAATATACAGCCTTGACATACTTCTGTCCCAATTTGGAACCAGTCCATTATTCCATGTCAGGTGCTTACTGTTGCTTCTTGATCTACATACAGATTTCTCAGGAGGCAGGTAAGGTGGTCTGGTATTCCCATCTATTTAAGAGTTTCCCACAGTTTGTTGTGATCTACACAGTCAAAGGTTTTGAATACTTGTTTAGAAACTCTAGGATGGGACAGGGGTACCTCCTACTCCAAAGGTAAGATTGGAAAAAAAAAAAAAGAGAGAGAGATTGAGATAATATTTGCTTTGAGGAAGAGGTGGACATGAATTACAATGATAGAGACACATTTGACCTATAGTTTGGATGGGGAGAGAGCTTTGGAGATGGTAAGGAATTTATCCTAATTCATAATGGAATGACTTGGTGAGTATAATGGCAAGGAAAAGTCTTGAGTGGAAAAGGGGAATTTGACCATGGCACTGAGCTGTGATTGAACTAGAGGCAAGCCACCTGGAAAGTATAAGACATACATGCCAAGTTATAAGTGAAAAATAGAAGATATGGAATGGACCATAGAGATGTATGATCGCTCAGACTATTATGTACAGAGTGAAAGGCAGTGACAAAATAAACTCAGATTTCAGAAACTGAGAGGAAGGAATGGACAAGGAGTAGGACAAATATATGGTAAGTACATACTATATTCTTTAAGTACATCATCTAATTAAATCTTTGTAGCAATTCTGTCAGCTAGGCATTATTGTTAACAGATGAGAAAAATCTTGCTCAAAGCCAACAGAGCTGGAAATTGGCCTGACTCCAGGCACTTGCAAATTGCTGCCAAGTCTCTCAATTAATATATTATGTGATTATCTTTATAGTAAGTGCATGAGGCAAGCAACATCAGGTGATTTTAGATTTAAAGGGACTAAGGCTCAGGGTGGTTAAGTGCCTTGCCCAAGGCCACACAGCTTGTTTTCTTTGAATCTGGAGTTTAAAATCACATCAGCTTGGCTTCTAAGCTCACTAAATTATACCAATGAATATAACAAGAAAACAAACAAACAAACATGACTTAACCTCAGCCCTAGGGCTTCATATATTAGCTATATCACAAACATCAGGAAAAAGATTTCTAAAAGGGAGACGTGAATCAAGAGAGTGTATTTGCCTTGGGTAAGAAATGGGGATGGTGTGTCATCCTTATACTCTTCTGGGTTCGCATTTACTCAGTATCCATAATGATGCTTCCAGCATATGGACAACCCTCCCAGAGTGAAGACTAGAACACAGTCCCACCAAGGCTTCAAGGAGTTTAAAGGGAAAACTTGGCTCCTTTTTAAAGCTTTCCTTGTTCCAAGTATCTGCCATTAGCAATAGTTTCTCTCCCCTCCCTGAAGTCTTTTAAGTACTGCTCGCAGTTGATAAAGAGCATCTGAGCCTCTGGAGTATGGAGGTTTTCTGAACTGATGGGGAAGGAGTTGGCAGGAACAGGGCAGAAAACTGAGACTTGATGGCACATACATTCCTCCAACAAAGGTATGTTGAGCATCTGCTATGTTTCAGGGAGGGATGGTGAAAAAATAATGATGAGTGCCTAGCTTTACTTTAGAGCTGAGGTCAAATCCCTATCCTGCCCCTTGTCTCTGTGATCTTGGGAAGATATTTCACTTCCAGGCTTTCCATTTTATCCTTTTTAAGGACACATGCACACGTGTGTATGCACGCACATACAAACACACATACATATACATACATTACTCAGTGCTCAGAACCATAGGAAAACCATTATTGGAAAATCATTTATTGGAAAACCATGTTATTTTTTATGGGTTAAAGTCTATTTGCATGAATACCAAGTCACTTCAGTTGTGCCCAACTCTTAATGCTATGGGCTTATAGCCTGCTAGGCTCCTCTGTCCATGGGATTCTCCAGGCCAGAATACTGGGATGTGTAGCCTTTCCCTTCTCCAGGGGATCTTCCCAACCCAGGGACTGAACCCAGGTCTCCTGCATTGCAGGCAGATTCTTTACCCGCTGAGTCACAAGGGAAGGCCAGGTATATAATGCAGTGAGCTAGATGGAGAGGGAGGAGCACGGATACAATATGCAAATACAGATGCTTTTAAATGTCCAGCTAGATTGTAATTGTGTTGAGTAAGAACTCCTATTGCCAGGCTTCAGCAATATGTGAACCGTGAACTCCCTGATGTTCAAGCTGGTTTTAGAAAAGGCAGAGGAACCAGAGATCAAATTGGCAACATCCGCCAGATCATCGAAAAAGCAAGAAAGTTCCAGAAAAACATCTATTTCTGCTTTATTGATTATGCCAAAGCCTTTGACTGTGTGGATCACAATAAACTGTGGACAATTCTGAAAGAGATGGGAATACCAGACCACCTGACCTGCCTCTTGAAAAACCGGTATGCAGGTCTGGAAGCAACAGTTAGAATTGGACATGGAACAACAGACTGGTTCCAAATCGGGAGAGAAGTACATCAAGGCTGTATATTGTCACCCTTCTTATTTAACTTATATGCAGAATACATCATGAGAAACGCTGAGCTGGATGAAGCACAAGCTGGAATCAAATTGCCAGGAGAAATATCAATCACCTCAGATATGCAGATGACACCAGTCTTATGGCTGAAAGTAAAGAAGAACTAAAAAGCCTCTTGATGAAAGTGATAGAGGAAAGTGAAAAAGTTGGCTTAATGCTCAACATTCAGAAAACTAAGATCATGGCATCCAGTCCCATCACTTCATGGCAAGTCAGTGGGGAAACAGTGGCTGACTTTATTTTCTTGGGCTCCAAAATCAATGCAGATGATGACTGCAGCCATGAAATTAAAAGACACATACTCCTTGGAAGGAAAGTTATGACCAACCTAGACAACATATTAAAATGCAGAAACTTTACTTTGCCAACAAAGATCCATCTAGTCAAGACTGTGGTTTTTCCAGTAGTCCTGTATGGCTGTGAGAGTTGGACTATAATGAAAGCTGAGTGCTGAAGAATTGATGCTTTTGAACTGTGATGTTGGAAAAGACTCTTGAGAGTCCCTTGGACTTTAAGGAGGTCCAACTAATCTGTCTTAAAGGAGATCAGTCCTGGGTGTTCATTGGAAGGACTGATGTTGAAGCTGAAACTCCAATACTGTGGCCACCTGATGCAAAGAGCTGACTCATTTGAAAAGACTCTGATGCTGGGAAAGATTTAGAGCAGAAGGAGAAGGGGCTGGCAGAGGATGAAATGGTTGAGTGGCATTACTGACTCAATGGACATGAGTTTGGGTGAACTCCGGAAGTTGGTTACGGACAGGGAGGCCCGGTGCATTGTGGTCTATGGGGTCACAAAGAGTCGGACATGACTGAGCAACTGAATTGAAGAACTCCCATAAAGAAATGCCTGGTGACTATAGAAGTGCATATCATGTTGAACAGGTTTATCAAACTAGGGTCAACTTTGAAAATATTGAATTTGCTGAGCCTCCCCTCAAGAATACTCTTAGTCCATCTAACATTTTCCCCTTCTGTTCATCATCATTATGCAAAGCTGCTAAGCTCTAACTACCTATTGAACCACAGGGCTTCTCATCTCTGTTTACATTTATTCAGCTAAAAGATAGCTAAGAAGACTGTGCCCCGCTTCGGGACCAGAAGGGTATTATTGGTGCTCCTGGGCAAAGATCTCCTCAGCATTTACTGATCCACAGATTGGATTATTAACAGGATGCTTGGTTATTAATGATGACTCTAGAAAACATTTCTTTCACTCTGTGGACCAAAAATGAAGTGGCAAGCTTAGCTTACAGGATAAACCTCCTCTTGTTAGGTTTTTCCCTCTGCTCTTCTAAACTTTCTGAATCCTACACATCTTCCCAGTGTACAATGAATATTATATTTTCCAATAGAGCATCAGCAAAAGAAGTTCACAAGGATTTTATAGAAAAACTACTCTTCTATAAAAAGTATATTTCTTATCTATGGAGTCTCACTCACCACTTACCAGAGGCAAACACACTGTATCAGAAAGAGCAAGAAGGTATGATGTACATTTGTTGTGTGTGTGTGTGTGTGTGGGTTTTTTTTTTTTTTTTTTTTTTGCTTAATAGCTGGGCTACCTTGGGCAAGTTCATTAAATTATTCTTGCCCTCGTTTATTAGTGTTTGGACTTTGAAACCAGAAAAATCAAAGGATGGTAAAAGATGCTACATGTAAATCTTCCATGGGCAGACTTAATTTATTTTACAATCCTGCAGAGGCAGTCTTTTATATTTCATTCACTAATTTGTTAGATTTCTCATTCATTTGAGAAACAAGTAATCAGCCTCAAATCTATATGAGACCAGTGATTTGTTCTTCAAATTATACAGATGAATAATTCAAGTTAAATCTTTCTTTAAGAAGTTTAACTCCTGGAGGATGGGAAGGAGCTCTATTGACAAGAGAAAACATTACACATGGACATCTGCAGATGCCAAAACTAAATCAAATTGAATATATTCTTTGCAGCCGAAGATGGAGAAGCTCTGTACAGTCAGCAAAATAAGACTGGGAGCTGACTGTGGCTCAGATCATGAACTCCTTGTTGCCAGATTCAGGCTTAAATTGAAGAAAATAGGGGAAAGCATTGGCCGTTCAGGTATGACCTAAATTAAATCCCTTACATTATACAGTGGAAGTGACAAGCAAATTCAAGGGATTAGATCTGATAGAGTGCCTGAAGAGCTATGGACAGAGTTTTGTGACATTGTACAGGAGGCTGTGATCAAAACCATCCCCTCAAAAAAAGAAATGAAAAAAGGCAAAATGGTTGTCTGAGAAGGCCTTACAATTAGCTGAAAAAAGAAAAGAAGCAAAAGGCTAAGGAGAAAAGGAAAGGTATACCTATCTGAATGCAGAGTTTCAAAGAATAGCAAAGAGAGGTAAGAAAGCCTTCCTAAGTAAACAATGCAAAGAAATAGAGGAAAACAGTATAACGAGAAAGATTAGAGATCTCTTCAAGAAGATTGGAGATAACCAAAGGAATATTTCATGCAAAAGGGCACAATAAAGGACAGAAATGGCATGGTCCTAACAAAAGCAGAAGATATTTAGAAGAGGTGGCAAGAATACACAGAAGAACTATAGAAAAAAGATCTTAATGACCCAGATAACCATGATGATGTGATCACTCACCTAGAGCCAGACATTCTGGAATGCAAAGTCAACTGGGCCTTAGGAAGCATCACTAGGAGCAAAGCTAGTGGAGTTGATGGAATTCAGCTGAGCTATTTCAAGCCCTAAGATGATGCTGTGAAAGTGATGCACTCAATTTGCCAGCAAATTTGGAAAACTCAGCAGTGGCCACAGGACTGAAAAAAGTCAGTTTTCATTCCAATTCCAAAGAAAGGCAATGCCAAAGAATGCTCAAACTACCACACAATTGCACTCATCTCACATGCTAGCAAAGTAATGCTCAAAATTCTCCAAGCCAGGCTTCAACACTATGAAAAAAGAAAACTTCCAGATGTTCAAGCTGTATTTAGAAAAGGCAGATAAACCAAAGATCAAATAGCCAACATCCATTCAGTTCAATTCAATCTCTCAGTCATGTCCGACTCTTTGTGACTCCATGGATTGCAGCATGCCAGGCTTCCCTGTCCTTCATCATCCACAGAGCTTGCTCAAACTCATGTACACAGAGTCAGTGAGACCATCCAACCATCTCATCTTCTGTCGGCCCCTTCTTCTCCCTCCTTCAGTCTTTCCCAGAATCATGGTCTTTTCCAGTGAGTCAGTTCTTCTCATCAAGTGGCCAAAGAACTGGAGTTTCAGCTTCAACATCAGCCCTTCCAATGAATATTCAATACTGACTTCCTTTAAGATTGACTGATTGGCTCTCCTTGCAGGCCAAGGGACTCTCAAGAGTCTTCTCCAACACCACAGTTCAATTCTTCAGTGCTTAGCTTTCATTATAGTCCAACTCTCACAGCCATACAGGATTACTGGAAAAACCATAGCTTTGACTAGGTGGGACCTTTGTTGGCACAGTAATGTCTCTGCATTTTAATATGCTATCTAGGTTGGTCATAGCTTTTCTTCCAAGGAGCAAGAGTCTTTTAATTTCATGGCTGCAGTCACCATCTGCAGTGATTTTGGAGCCCAAGAAAATAAAGTCTCTCACTGTTTCCACTGTTTCCCTATCTATTTGCCATGAAGTGATGGGACCAAATGCCATGATCTTAGTTTTCTGAATGTTGAGTTTTAAGCCAACTTTTTCATTCTCCTCTTTCACTTTCACTAAGACAGTCTTTAGTTTTTCTTCACTTTCTGCCATAAAAGTGATGTCATCTGCATATCTGAAGTTAGATATTTCTCCTGGCAATCTTGATTCTATCTTCTGCTTTATCCAGCCTAGCATTTCGCATGATGTACCCTCCATATATGTTAAATAAGCATGGTGACAGTATCCAGCCTTGATGTACTCCTTTCCCAATTTGGAACCAATCTGTTTTTCCATGTCCAGTTCTAATTTTTGATTCTTGACTTGCATAAAGACTTCTCAGGAGGCAGGTCAGGTGGTCTGGTATTCCCATCTCTTTCAGAATTTTCCACAGTTTGTTGTGATCCACACAGTCAGAGGCTTTTGCATAATAAATAAAGCATAAGTGGATGCTTTTCTGGAACTCTCTTGTTTTTCGATGATCTGGCAGATGTTGCCAATTTGATCTCTGATTCCTCTGCCTTTCTAAATCCAGCTTAAACAGCTGGAAGTTCATGTTCATGTACTGTTGAAGCCTGGCTTGGAGAATTTTGAGCATTACTTAGCTAGCATGTGAGATGAGTACAATCGTGCAGTAATTTGAACATTCTTTGGCATTGCCCTTCTTTGAGATTGGAATGAAAACTGACCTTTTCCAGTCCTGTGGCCACTGCTGAGTTTTCCAAATTTTCTGGCAAATTGAGTACAGCACTTTCACAGCATTATCTTTTAGGATTTGAAATAGCTCAACTGGGATTCCATCAACTCCACTAGCTTTGTTCCTAGTGATACTTTCTAAGGCCCAGTTGACTTTACATTCTAGGATGTCTGGCTCTAGGTGAGTGGTTACACCATCATGGTCATCTGGGTCATGACGATCATTTTTGAATAGGTTCTGTGTATTGTTGGAGTACATCAAGGCTGTATTTCGTCACCCTGCTTATTTAACTTCTATGCAGAGTACATCATGAGAAACACTCGTCTGGAAGAAGCACAAGCTGGAATCAAGATTGTGGGAGAAATATCAATAACCTCAGATATGCAGATTATACCACCCTTATGGCAGAAAGTGAAGAGGAACTAAAGAGGCACTTTATAAAAGTGAAAGAGGAGAATGAAAAAGTTGACCTAAAGCTCAACATTCAGAAAACTAAGATCATGGCATCTGGTGCCATCACTTCATGGGAAATAGATGGGGAAACAGTGGAAACAATGTCAGACTTTATTTTGGGGGGCTCCAAAATCACTGTAGATGGTGACTGCAGCCATGAAATTAAAAGATGCTTATCCCTTAGAAGGAAAGTTATGACCAACCTATATAGCATATTAAAAAGCAGAGACATTACTTTGCCAGTAGTGGTCCATCTAGTCAAGGCTGTGGTTTTCCTGTGGTCATGTATGGATGTGAGAGTTGGACTGTGAAGAAAGCTGAGCACCAAAGAATTGATGCGTTTAACTGTGGTGTTGGAGAAGACTCTTGAGAGTCCTTTGGACTGCAAGAGATCCAACCAGTCCATCCTAAAGATCAGTCCTGGGTGTTCATTGGAAGATTCTGAAGTTTCAACTCCAATACTTTGGCCACCTCATGTGAAGAGTTGACTCATTGGAAAAGACTCTGATGTTGGGAGGGATTGGGGGCAGAAGGAGAAGGGAATGACATAGGATGAGATGGCTGGATGGCATTACCAACTCGATGGACATGAGTTTGGGTAAATTTTGGGAGTTGGTGATGGACAGGGAGGCCTGGCGTGCTCTGATTCATGGGGTTGCAACTGAGCAACTGAACTGAACTGAACTGTGTTTTGTTGCCACCTCTTTTAATATCTTCTGCTTCTTTCATTCATGGATTCACCAACCTAACATTCCAGGTTCCTATGCAATATTCTTCTTTTCAGCATCAGATTTTACTTCCATCAGCAGTCACATCCAGAACCGGATATTGTTTTTGCTTTGGCTATATCTCTTCATTCTTTCTGGAGTTATTTTTCCACTCTTCTCCAGTAGCATATTGGGCACCTCCCATCCTGGGGAGTTCATCTTTTGGTGTCCTATCTTTTTGCTTTTTCATACTCTTCATGGGTTTTCAAGGCAAGAATACTGAAGTGATTTGTCATTCCCTTCTCCAGTCAACATCCGTTGGGTCACAGATAAAGCAAGAGAATTCCAGAAAGACATGTACTTCTGCTTTATTGACTATGCTAAAGCCTTTGACTATATGGATTACAACAAACTGTGGAAAATTCTTCAAGAGATGGGAATACCAGACCTCATTACCTGCCTCCTATGAAACCTGTATGCAGATCAAAAGGCAACAGTTAGAACAGGACATGGAACAATGGACTGGTTCCAAATTGGGAAAGGAGTACATCGAGGCTCTATATTGTCACCCTGCTTATTTAACTCATATGCAGAGTACATCATGGGAAATTCCTGGCTGGATGAAGCACAAGCTAGAATATAGATTGGCAGGAGAAACCCAGTAACCTCATATATGCAGATGATACCACCCTCATAGCAGAAAATGAAGAGGACCTAAAGAGCCTTTTGATGAAGATGAAAGAGGAGAGAGAAAAGGCTGGCTTAAAACAACATTCAAGAAACTATCAAGATCATGGCTAATAGATGGGGAAAAAGTAGAAACAGTGACAGACTTTATGTTTTGGGGCTCTAAAATCACTGCAGGTGTTGACTGCAGCCATGAAATTAAAAGACACTTGCTCCTTGGAAGAAAAGCTATAACCAAACTAGACAGCATATTAAAAAGCAGAGACATTTTACTTTGCCAACAAAGATCTGTGTAGTGAAAACTGGTTTTTCAGCAGTTATGGATGGATGTGAGAGTTGGACCCTAAAGAAGCCTGAGTGCCAAAGAATTGATGCTTTTGAACTGTAGTTTCAGAGAAGACTCTTGAGAATCTCTTGGACTGCAAGGAGATCAAACCAGTCAATCCTAAAGGAAGTCAGTCCTGAATATTTATTGGAAGGACTGATGCTGAAGCTGAAGCTCCAATATTTTGACCACCTGATGGAAAGAGGTGACTCCCTGGAAAAGAGCTGACTCATTTCCTGATGGTGGAAAGATTGAAGGCAGAAGGAGTTGGATGTTATCACTGACTCCCTCTGTATACATGAGTTTGAGCAAGCTTTGGGAGGTGGTGACGGACAGGGAAGCCATGGTGTGCTGCATGCAGTCCTTGGGGTCACAAAGAGACATGACTGAGTAACTGAACAACAACAAAGCCGGATTGAGAAGAAAGAACTGTAGTGCAGTGTGATTGGTGTCAGAAGTGTGTGTAAATCATTATGTGGATAGAAGGAACTCAATGATTAATTTTGCCTGGGGAAAAGTTTCAAATAATGGGTAAATAGGATGTAGGAACTGAGGGAGAATGTTCTAGAATGTCTAGTAATATGAAAAAAGAGGATGACATAGAATTTGGGAACAGATAGTATTTGATGTTTTTTAAAGACTGGAGTGGAATGATGAGTAGGATATTACGGAAGCTGTGTGATGAGGAAAGAAAAATAAGATGGAGTATGGGCCATATTAGTTTTAAAGAGACTAGTTAATAAATGATTTGCACCAAATTAGTATAACAATCAGAAGGCTAAATTAAAACAGAAGCAATGGCCCTAGCAAATAGTGACCTATAAATGGATGTTTTCAAGGAAGAAGAAGCAAAGTGTGTTCCAGAGGATGAAGCGGGAGGGAAGAGCATGCATCTATCATTCTGTGTTTGTTACTATCCCATTCACAAAGATTCTTCAAATATCAGCAAGCATTTGACTCATGAGATCTCACTTGATACTTTATATATTGAAATACATTTTCTTTCATTGCAGATTACTTTCTTTTTATATCAATATTAGAACCAGAGCACTATTTTGATTTTTAAAATTGTTTGTAGATGAGTTATGTTTTCTGTGATTTTTGTAGCAATATAGTAATTGAAATGTTGCCAAAATGTATTATGGAAAGGGGTATTGGTTCTTAGAAGGTTACAATTCACTGGACTAGAAGAAAGAGAAGGTCACTTCAGATTTATCAGTAGCCTGGAAAGGTAAATGGTGCTATGTGTTAGACTCTTGAATTTCAATCAAGTGTTTTCTTAATCTGGTCTTGGTGAGGAGTTGAATGATTTTTGGTAAGCTTTAATATTCTAAAGGCCCTATAACATACTCTTAAAATGTTGGTCAATTTGATTCTTCATTTTTCTCCCCAACTATATTACAGATCATGGCGGGGTGTGTGTGTGCACGTGTGCACACATGCACAGGTTTGTAAAACACATGGGTTCCTCTCAAACTATTTACATCAACCATAGCTACTTGCCTTGGTCTATTCCTTGGCCCTCACTGTGTTAATGACAACCTCACTGCTAAGGAACCACATTCCTTTTCCTTCCCTTGGTCAGTTTCAAAGCATCCCGTAATAGTAACATTGCATTTCTCAATGACCATGTCTTAGCTATAGACAGGGTCACCCTAAAATTTGTCAATCAAATTGAATGCTTTTGAGATGAAAAGTAATGCTATTAATAACTATCTATGGGCAATAAGAATAAACTGGGACTCACCCGGAAAGCCAGGATATATAGTCATCTTACTTTCCAGGTGTGGTGAAGAATTTGTAGTTATTTTTTCATTATGAATGTGACTGGCCATTTTTTCCTAGAGCAAATGGTAACTCAAAACAAACAATTTCCAGAAAAGTAACTGTTTTAAAAAAATTCTTTTTTGCCTTCCCTGGGTCTCTGTTGTGTGTGTGCAGGCTTTCTTTAGTTGAGTCAAAGAGGGGCTGCTCTCCAGTTGTGAGTGGCTTGCAGTGGCTTGCCTTGTTGCTGCAGGCAGTCTGTTAAGTGTGCAGCTCAAGAGTTGTGGCGTATGGGATCTAGAGCACAGGCTTAGTTGCTCCACAGCATATGGGATCTTCCTGGACCGTGGGTCAAAACTGTGTCCTCTCTATTGGTAGGCAGATTCTTAATCACTGGACCACCAAGGAAGTCCCAGAAAATTAAGTCTTGAAGCCAGGGGCCATCGAATTCATCTTTTTATCTCCAGGGTTCAGTTTATATATTGGAAACAGTCAAGTGTTTTGTATCAGCTTCTAATTAACCAATCCACCTGATGTCAAAAGCATCACCCAGTAATCAGAAGACCTAATAATGCTAATAAATAGCTACCACCTCCCAGAGTCGAAAAGAATGTTTAATACAGTCATGTAGAGTTTTTTTTTTTTTTTTAAGGAAATACAAGGTGTAATACTTTACCAAAAAACCAAGACTCTGGAGAAAAGAAACACAATAGTAAAAATCTGATCCTTTCCTTAAAGCCCAGCCCCAGACTAAAACCTCCTAGAGCAGCACTTCTCAAACTTCGTATGTATCACTTGGAGCTCTTGTTGAAATGCAGATTCCAGTTCATAGTTTGGATACAGTCCGGGATTGTGTGTTTTAATAAGCTCCCAGGAACGCCAGTACTGCTGCTCCCCAGACCACACTCTAAGCAGCAAAAGGCCTTTGAGTATTTCAAATCCAGTCTAGTATTCACTTCCTCGTTTTAATTGTTTGCTTTCTCTCACATGGCCAAGCACTCCTCTGAGGCCTTCGAGTATCTCATTCATCTTTCTGTCCCCAGGCCTTAGCACTGCACCTGGCATGGCTCGGTGCCTGCCATATGGTAGCAGCTCAATATAATTTTTTCAACCTGTGTAGTCTTACAGAACCTTTAGCCACTAAATCACTCCTAAAGAAGGACCAGCGTGCTGCGATTCATGGAGTCGCAAAGAGTCGGAAGCGACTGAGCGACTGAACTGAACTGAACTGAGGCCTCCCTGTTATCACCAACTTCCGGAGTTCACTCAAACTCACGTGCATCGAGTCAGTGATGCCATCCAGCCATCTCATCCTCTGTCATCCCTTTCTCCTCCTGCCCCCAACCCCTCCCAGCATCAGGGTCTTTTCCAATGAGTCAGCTCTTCGCATGAGGTGGCCAAAGTACTGGAGCTTCAGTTTGAGCACCATTCCTTCCAAAGAAATCCCAGGGCTGATCTCCTTCAGAATGGACTGGTTGGATCTCCTTGCAGTCCAAGGGCCTCTCAAGAGTCTTCTCCAGCACCACAGTTCAAAAGCATCAAGTCTTCAGCGCTCAGCTTTCTTTACTTACACAATGCCAATTGAACCCCCATTTGTTTTCCAGGCAAAACATTTCCATAAAAAAATCTATAACATGTTCCCCACTCTGACTGAGAACTGCTGCTTACTTAGCTCAAGAGCTGAAACACCTGCTTTTCTTCCTAATGCTCATTCCTTTATCAGTGCCCTTGTTCTTGTCCCTTGTTTCTTTTAGGTACTTACTCATGAATTATTATTTTTCAGATAGCTTCAGCCTCTCCATTTGTGAATTTTGCTTTGGCATCTAGCTACTGTCTCTGTCTTTCTTATAATTAACAAGCAAGTACATGAGTGAAATGAGTTATATTCTAATGTTAGCATTCTGTTCACCTCCCACTCCACGCCCTTCAGACTCTCTGCCGCCATGTCAGCAGTGCTATTAAAGGCTCCAGNTGTGAATTTTGCTTTGGCATCTAGCTACTGTCTCTGTCTTTCTTATAATTAACAAGCAAGTACATGAGTGAAATGAGTTACATTCTAATGTTAGCATTCTGTTCACCTCCCACTCCACGCCCTTCAGACTCTCTGCCGCCATGTCAGCAGTGCTATTAAAGGCTCCAGTGCACTGACTTCTCCATCCCGTAGCCCTTTATCCCACCAGTCCTTGCCTTTCTTACCTGAGATCTCTATGGATTCTGATACTGCACTCTCCTGGCTTCCAGCCCTCTCTGACTTACTCTATTGCAGTCTTCTTTGCTGCCTCCATCCTCCAGGCATACCTTAAATATTTGGTGGAATTGTCTGTCATCTTTATCCACAGGCTCATGATTCCTGCAGTTCTATTTTCAACTAGGTATTTCTCCAAACTTTCAGATTCTGGCACAATCCAACTGCTTGTAGTCATTCCCATCTGGTTCTCCCACAGTGACATTAAAAAATACAATCACGAGTTAATGATAAACACATTCGAGTCTTTGCTTACTACCTCCCTTCTGGTTCTCTCTTACCCTTGTTATGTTGTTTATAACACCATCCAGTTTGTATTCTTGACAGAAAACAAAGTCAATCTGATTAGCTTTCTCAATTGTTCTTAATTTTTTGCTAATCCCAAATAGATATTAAAAGAGATTATGGAGACCAAGATTGTCCAATGGGATTTCCAAATGACTGTCTTTCCCCTGGTCAGGAATTTTTCTTTCTCTGACCCCATTGTGGCTCAGCATTTTGTTCTGTGAATATTTTCCCTAATGCATGCAATGCACATTTTTCTCATTAATGTACAATTCTCAGTACTTTTTTTTTAGCAAGTTTTAAAATATGGTATCTGAGATAGATTGATGTCTTGTCATAGAACAATACTGATTTCAAGGAGCAGTGTGATGTGATAAGTAGATTTATATACGATATTTACTGCATTCAAATCCTGGTCCTGCTACCTACTTACTTTACTTGGCAAATATGGGCAATTAATTTAATCTCTCCAAGCCTCTGTTTTCTTATCTGTGAAGCAAGATAATTGATAGGTCATATTCTTTAGGATTCTTGTTAGGAATAAATTACAGTTGATTCCTAAATACTATGGGTTTGACCTGTGCAGGGTTACTTATACATACTCTGGTCCTGCTACCTACTTACTTTACTTGGCAAATATGGGCAATTAATTTAATCTCTCCAAGCCTCTGTTTTCTTATCTGTGAAGCAAGATAATTGATAGGTCATATTCTTTAGGATTCTTGTTAGGAATAAATTACAGTTGATTCCTAAATACTATGGGTTTGACCTGTGCAGGGTTACTTATACATACATTTTTTTTTCAGCATTAAATACTATAGTATTATATGATCCACGGTTGGTTGAACCCACAGAATCAGAATTGAGTATACAGTGGAACCACACATACAAACGCATATAAAATTATTAAATATTTGTAGATTTTTATCTTCAAGGAGAGTCAGCACTCCCAACTCCCCATTGTTTAAGGGTCAACTGTAGTTAGTGTGGTTAAATATACAGTCTAGCATGAAGCTCCAGTACTTTGGCCACCTCATGCAAAGAGTTGACTCATTGGAAAAGACCCTGATGCTGGGAGGGATTGGGGGCAGGAGGAGAAGGGGACGACAGAGGATGAGATGGCTGGATAGCATCGCTGACTCAATGGATATGAGTTTGAGTGAACTCCGGGAGTTGATGATGGACAGGGAGGCCTGGCGTGTTGCGATTCATGGGGTCGCAAAGAGTCGGACACGACTGAGCGCCTGAATGGAACGAAAAAAGAATTGTGTATATAGCAAAACAGATAGAAACACATCAGGCTTTAAAGCAGTAAGTAATCCTGATACAAGTATATAATTATAAGAGGAAGTCTACATATTATTTTCCAACTTAGTGATGCTGGCTTGCATTTCAATTTCCTCCTGCTAATGGAGTGTGGCCAGGTGAAATGTGGTGCTTGAATGTTGTCTGTAGGTGCCTTTTCCTGGGTGTCCTCATGGCTCCCTACAGCCCACTTCCTTTGGGGCTCTGCCCCATTAACTGCTGAGTGCCCAGTCTTGTCCTCTTTCTTTCCTGTGCACCTACCCTCTGGTTTATGTCCATTTTCACTCTTCCATATATCCCCTGACATTACATGGGTTTAATGTATGTGATCCATTAAACAAATATTTAAAGTCTATCATCCACAACTAAAACTTTTCTTCCACAAGACTAGTGTCTTTTCTGCTTACTGATGTATCCCTGACCCTAAAACAGTGCCTGGCACATAGAAATTGCCCACCAAATATTTGTTCATCAAGTTTAATATGATCATAGCAAAACTCAGTGAATTCTGGAGAACAAACTGTTTCTCCTTTTTTTGTGTAACATGTAAAGAGCAACGGTTCTTAACCTGGGGTCAGTAGAAAAAATCAGCATGCCCTTAAACTTAAGTGCAGGAAAAAAATTCATCTCTTTTCACTAACCCCTAGTTGGAATTTAGTGTTTATTTTTAGTGAATGTAGGCAACAAAGAGCAATAGTATTATAGGTACCTATCATTTTGTTATCAGTAGATATAACAGATATTTTTATACCACATTATAGTTGCTGCAGATGTCTCAAAACATTGTTTACATTCATCACTACTTCAAAATTATAGTACTTATGAGAACTGTCTCTTGATGGTGACATTTAATATAATATAAAAAAGCACATTTATTACTATATCAGAAAAATCATAATTGGATTCTTCACAATCCTGTCTTATTTATGCAATTAAGAAACCTCCTTCTGAGGAAGCATCTATCGCTTTACTAGATCATCAAAGGGATCCATAGCACACAGAATAAACTAAGAACCTTGGTATAGAAGCCTAGGAAGGGAGGTGATTTATTTGTCCAGTTCATATGACTAGTAAGTGGCAGTTACGGAACTAGAACCCAAATCGGGTCTTTTTGTATACCCTTCTGGCTCTTTGTTGTCAGCTTTGTAAGAGAAAGGAATGCTCACAATCAGTGGCAGAAGAGGTACTTCCTGGAGTTTTGCAGTATAGTGGCCTCGACAGAGTTTTAATCCTATGAGTTTTATTCATATGAAAAGAATAGTTAATTATTCTACATTCCCTTCCATCTAACTAGTATGTGTGTCAGGGTCAGTCAGCATTGCCCATTCCAGCCACCTGGGCTCAGTCATGCCAAAATGTGAGGATTAAAAAAATATCAAACTTGAGGAAAGCATCTCTCACTGGATGAAAGTTACAGCTCTTGGTTGCAATTTCTTAACTCTTGGGTCACTGGAGATTTCATGGTCTGTGCTTTTGTTGATGTCCTGTCCAAATTCTCTTGAGTGTAATTATTTTCTGTTGACCTCTGATCCTGCATTTGTTTCACTTGGATACAACATCCTTCATTTAGGGTTCTAAATTGTTTTGTGGCATTTATATGCATAGTTAAACAGTTGGCATGCATCAGTGTAGATTTTTTTCTTTCAAAGATACAAGCTCATGTATATTTCATATTACAGTTGAGTATATAATAATTCTAAAGTACACATAGAAAAGTGAATTAATAGCTAAAAGACATGGATATAAAATACAGGGTAAATATATGTATGTGCACACACATACATATTTATTTCTGAGTGAATGATGGAACTGAAACTTGGATCTGCATTATCAAATTCCAAGGTATGATACCTGCATTGTCTTCTAACACATATGTGATGGTGGAAGCACTATGCTATAGTCATACACAAATAGCTGTATGTGGCGTGTGGGGGAGTGAGAAGTTGGAAAAGATAAGCTGGAAAATCAAGAAAAATTCTTTAAAGATTAGTTTTAAATATAGTTATTAATGTACATTGTAGTAATGCATTAATTTACTCCTTGAAGACTGTTTCAGCATAGGCGATCCAGACCTTTGGTGGAGAAATGACTAGGCATTTGCCTGCAGCTCCTGCCTAATTGTACAACCATAATTGTGTGATTTTAAAGGGGAAATTTCTCTGAATATACAGCTAGCAAGCTGGAGGTACCAGTAGGACATTTGATTGCATAAAGACAGGAACTGTTCCAGGGGTATAGTACAATGGGTGCCTCGTGGGGATGAGTCGCTTGTGGGATGATGGCTTGGCCTAAATGAAGTTCACTGGCCTATTTGTAGTTTCCTTCTTACACAAATGCAGCATGTGTCTGTGCGTTCTCGGTTTCAGAGTCAGCCTTTCCTTCTCAGATATTTTCCTACCTTACAGACCAGTATAACTCACTAAAGGGCACTGAAATGACTGATTAGCATGTGATTTTACCTGTATGCAGTAGTTATTGCTCCCCTTGTGTCTTCCAACAGCCATTTCTTTCAACATCATTTCTTCAGCTGGAAATAATGTTGGCCATGGCCTAGTCTCTCTTCTCTGTAAGAGCCACTCTGTGTCCTGGGTTTTATTTTGATTAAAGAAACCCTTAAGTAAGCTAGGGAACCATTTTCTAGCTGTTTGGGCTTCATACCCACCTCTCTAATAAAAGGATTAACTCAACCATCCCCCAGCTATTCATCATCAGAATAGCCTCATGGAGTGTCCTCCATGGGCAAGTCAGGGTGACACACCAAATTTCTTTCCTTAAGGGACCGTATCCATAAAAAGTTAGCTGGAGAAGCCACATGAGTTCAAAGGGTTATTGGAAGTTGGCATTAATTGGGAAATGTTCATGAAGCAATTGAAAACATTTATAGCTAGAAATTCCATGTTTATGAAGGATGGAAAAATTTGGTTAGTAGTAAAAGACATTTAAATGGATCTAATAATGACACCAATACAAAAAGAGTACTTAATAATTTATTAAAAGATGTCCTCAAACATTATATATAAACATTATATATACATATATAAACATTTTATATATATACATATATATAATACACACACACACACACACACACACACACACACATACAATCAGCTATTAAAGAACCCATTTAGTTTGGAAAAAGAAGAGCAATGTTTAGAATCAGACTGACTTTCTCTGAGAAGTCTTTCCTTGCTGGGACCTGTCACTTCAGGACAACCCTTGTGTGTTGTTCTGTACCCAGTAACTTTTACCCTATTCATAGAGTCAACTTAAAAGATGAGGAAAATATAGACTATAAGACAATGTTCAGTGTTAAAAAATGGAAAGGTTATTAAAGTCTTCTCTGCCCAATGCCTCAGGTTAGCTCACTTTGCATTTTTTTTTCCCTTGTAAAAGAAATAGATTCAAAGAAGTGCAGAAACAGGGGAAATGAGCTTTTAAGTAGGTGGTGGAAGAAAAACCACCCTGATAAAAATTATTAACAGACTAAGAGGACTCTGAGTGCCTGATGAGGCGTGTTTACCAGAAGAAAGATTGAGTTGGCTGGCACCTCCCGAATGTGCACACTCAGGAGTTAGGGACACATGTGCTTTTGTGTGTTTTCTCAGAGGAGTTTTTCAGACGCCTGTCTTTTCTAATCACAGGCGTATTTTTAAATTGAACATAAGAGATTTCCACAGAGGACATAGAGATGTAAAGGTCCATTAGCAAGTTATCTGATATTTAAATGCAAAAAGACATTAAAATCCCACTACCTTTTCCATAGTTTGTTTTCTTTATTTGAAACATTTGGGAATTAAAAAAACACAGATTTAAAATTTTTTTTATAACCCTTTCAAGAAGTTCATTTTTGGACTGAGCTCAAGCATACAGTCAGTAAGCCAAAAAATGGACTATTTTCACAAAGAGTTGAGTGATGGCAAGCAGAAACTGTCATGGAAAGTGTTATGTGAATACTCTCATTTTAAAAAAAAAAAGAATGTGAATTGGAAGTAGGCATTTCTTTACTTTTTAAAAACCCTGGCAAGTTATTTCCCTTTGGAGAATGATCATTTGAGTGAATTTGCCTGCATTCGAAATATTATGGATCTTGTGACATATGCAAGGTTTTTTTTGACAAGTTTCCCCCTGGTCTGTGGGCAAACTCTGAACATGTCTTAAGCAAAAGTCAAGGCTGTTCACACTGTAACTGGAGTGACTATCTTATTGATTTTGATTGACAGGCTTTTGTAATGTGTAATTCACTTACTAATGTAAATTGTGAATATAATTTATATGTATACTTCTGTTAGCTTCCACTAAAATATGGCAGTAAGTTATATTCTTTGATGGACTATTCATAAATTATTTCATCAGCTGGTTGAAAAGCATAGGGCAGTGGTTCTCAAAGTTTGGTCCCCCTTCAGCATCACCTGGGAACTAGTTAGAAATGCAGATTCCCAGTCCCTAACCCAGGGTTACCAAATCAGAAACTCTGGGGGTGGATCCCAGCAATTTGTGATTTTATAGCTGTCTAGGAAAGGCTAACCATTGAGAACCTGTGCTATAGAATATCATAGGAGTTGGAGGAATAAGGTGAGCAGAACTATTTACTACTCTAAAAAGAAGCCCAAATATCTTTTGGAAAAATTTTTATCCTCGAGCAAATTTGCCTGAAATAAAGGCTATCCCATCAGTAATGGCTTTAACATTTTCACATTCATTCAACATAATCTAAGTGTTTGAGAATTCCTTAAATATTCATCATATGGTTTGTTTAATACAGGATGATTCTGACATGTTAGCTACTATTAACTTTCCAGATGCTAGTTTTGGATGCAGTGAGATTCAGAAAAAATTTTAGTCCTGTTAAGCAAAACTCCAAGAAGATCTCTGTTAACTTCAGCATTTGAGAAATATCCCCAAAGTGAGGATTAATGGTAATATCACAATGACTGAAAAATTATGGGATTACTCCACTTGAAAACAATCTTCCTTCTGTCATTCGTAATTCTCTTCACATAACTTAGTAAAAAGGATCTGAGAAATACTGTCAGATAATATCTATATTCTGACTAATAAATATATATAGAACCCTTACAATTATATTTAATAAATGCCATTTTATTATGCTGAGACTCCATTTCTCTTGGCAAGCTTTCATTGATCTCTATTACCAAAAAGAAGGAAAAGAAAAGCAGAGTTGCAGGGTAAAAAGAGGAGTCAGGGAATGCAATCTTTAAACCTGGTTCTGCCATGGATACCATGTAGATGTGAACAAGACATGTGATCTCTCGAGGTCTCTGTTTTCTCCTCCGTGAAATGGAAATGTAAATTAAGATCTCCGAATCCTGCTGTAGTTAGCTCTTATAGTATAACAGACTGCTATAAACACAGGGCTTAAAACAGCAACTATTCACTATTTCTTATGAGCTGGTAAGTGTTCTGGGTGGTTCTCTGATCTCAGCTGGTTTGACCAGTCTCAGCTGGACTCACTGTGTAGGACAGGGGAGTGGCTGGAAGCTGACCAGTCATGATGGCCTCATGCGGTTTTCATTCTCCAGGAGGCAATCTGGGCTTGTTCTCATGCCCATGGCAGGGTTCCAAGAAGACAGAAGCATGCAGTCTTTTGAGGCAGAGATTCTGAACTGGCACAACAGTGCAGCTGCCACGTTCTATTGGCCAAAGCAAGTCACAAGGCAGAGAGATTCAAAATGTGGGGAAATAGATCCCACTTTCAATAGAAGACACCATAGAACTGCATGGCAGAAAGCATGCTACAAGAAAAAGAATTGAGGAAGCTTCTGCTGTGAGGCCACCTTCCTAGTTTTATAGTATAGGAAATACAGTAAATGCAAAGCTATAGAATGCTCACTGTGGAGTGTTTCAGGTATACAGAAATACTTAGAAAAATGAAAGATGCAAAAAGGATATAACATATATGTAAAAACTGGAGTAAGCATGTTTTAAGCAATGCTTCTCTTTAATTATTGTCTGAGTTTCATATAAAGTCTGCTTCATCAACTGGATAAATATTTGACTGCTGTTCAGTAAATTGCATTAGTTTACTTTAACTGTATGCTCAGCCTTATTCAGGCATCCTACATTAGGCAATGTGGTGTGTAATGCATCTCTGCAGGTGACCAGAGCTATTCTCTGTATGAGGTAAATTAAAACTCATATTTTAAAAATTAAACATTCTTGCACTTCATGATTTCAATATTTAATTATAACCTGTGTCAAGGCCTAATCTCTGACTGAGTCAGGCATGAAATTAACCAAAAAAAAGAAAAGCAAAAGCATAGGAGTTCTTCTACACTGTAAAAATAATGTGGTTTCTTTAGCTGCACAGTAATGTTTATATCCATTTTATAAAGATGACTCCAGTAGCCAATAAGTTGGGAGACTAAGTTACCATATATGGTAACAGTGACCTGTTCAGAAAAATCAGTAACCTGAACTGTTGTTTATTAATTGGCACAAGAAACCAAATCTGTGTTTTTAAAAGGATAAATCATTGACCTTATTTTAAAAGATGATAGACAATAAAGTGAATGTGTTGATATCCAAAACAGAACAAAAATGAAATATATCCAGTAGTGCATTTGTTAAAAATGTCATGTTTGTCTCCATTTATACTTTCTGTTGGTTTTTCAAAAATTTCTTGTATTAAAAAAATCCATACAAGCTTTTTTAAGGAATATATACTTACAAATATAATAATAAATGTTTGTTGCAAACTTTCTTATCTACAATAATTTTTGTAGAATTAAAAGATTATATTGATCAGCAGAGGGATATACTGCATTAGAGAAGGCATTTGTTTGGAGGTTAGTTAGTAAAACTGGATAGCAGTCAGTCAGTTCAGTTCAGTCTCTCAGTCATGTCCGACTCTTTGCAACCCCATGAATCGCAGCACGCCAGGCCTCCCTGTCCATCACCAACTCCCGGAGTTCACTCAAACTCACGTCCATCGAGTCAGTGATGCCATCCAGCCATCTCATCCTCTGTCGTCCCCTTCTCCTCCTGCCCCCAATCCCTCCCAGGATCAGAGTCTTTTCCAATGAGTCAACTCTCTTCGCATGAGGTGGCCAAAGTACTGGGCTTTGGCCCACCTCAGCTTTAACATCATTCCTTCCAAAGAACACTCAGGACTGATCTCCTTCAGAATGGACTGGTTGGATCTCCTTGCAGTCCAAAGGACTCTCAAGAGTCTTCTCCAACACCACAGTTCAAAATAGCAGTAGGCCAGTGAGTTCACAGCATCATGTACAGGTTACCAGGTCATGGTGATAAAACAGGTAAGTTAAGAAGGATGATCACATTATTTTCTTCACCATAAGAGTGAGATGAACTGAAATGCTTCTAACGTTTGACAACATGGAACCGAGGGCTTAATTGAGCCTTGTTGGTTTAATTGTTTCCTTGGTTTAATGAGTCCCTTGCCATGCAGTCATATTATATGAAAAAGTCACAGGTAAAGTAAATAGTAAGCAGGCGTGGGGGCATCTATGTCTGTAGGTCTACCTTAGGAGATGGGTTTGTACCGTAAGCAAAGGATGTGAACACGAAGGGATGAATTTGTATATAAACAGGTTGTTCCAAGCCTGAGTGATCAAGGACAGTTTTGATTCTGCAGTCTTGATGCTTCTTCACTAAGTTTGGTTGCAAACATGCCACCACTGATTTTATATATATTATGCATATAAATGTATACATATGAAAAAGATTAAATATCTACAACATTTAAAATAGTTAATATTTAACAAACATTACCCAATAAAAATTAGCAAAACTTAGTAAGAATCTAAATGTTATTTTGAAAATACAGATTTAAACAACAATGAAATATAATTTCATACCCAATAGGTGGACAATCGGAGAAGGCAATGGCATCCCACTCCAGTACTCTTGCCTGGAAAATCCCATGGACGGAGGAGCCTGGTAGGATGCAGTCCATGGGGTCGCTAAGAGTCAGGCACGACTGAGCGACTTCCCTTTCACTTTTCACTTTCATGCATTGGAGAAGGAAATGGCAACCCACTCCAGTGTTCTTGCCTGGAGAATCCCAGGGACGGAGGAGCCTGGTGGGCTGCCGTCTCTGAGGTCACACAGAGTCGGACACGACTGAAGTGACTTAGCAGCAGCAGCAGGTGTACAATAATACAAAATCTGATAATATCTTGTACACGATGTTGAGAGATAAGAACTCCTAAACCATTTTGGGGAGGAATTTGATGATATCCAGTAAACGTGAATATTTACATATCCTTAGATCCTGCTTTTTTGTATCTTTGTATTAGATTGTTTATCATACATTTATCTTAACAGTAAAAATTTGGAAATAGCAAAAAGTATCTTTAGTTGTATTAATAGATTGTGGTAATTCTTATGTGAAATAATATATAGTGATTAAGTACATTAGAGATATATATATATATATGAATGTGGATAAAATAATGAAAGTCTTCAGCAAATATAAAAATGTTGTAAAATGATGTGTATGATAGGGAATGAGTAAAGACATTTAGAAACATGCCATTCTATTCATGGATACATATCCTTGAAATGTATTTAAATGTTCATGGAATTGTAAACACAAAATTGAACTACTTCCCTTCCTTCCTCCTTCCCACATTCCATTTCAACCTTCCTTTCTTTTCTCCTTCCTTCCTTTTTCTTTCCTTTTCAAGTGAAACTGTAATGTTTTTTTTAAATATCTGAGGAAATATTACTAAAGGTTCAGTTTTGTTAAAGATGGGTGTAGCAAAAAGTGTTTATCTTGTTCTCCATATATTTTATTATTAAAATATTATTTCTATTTTTTTCAGATTTAATGATTATTCCATATTGGTGAATCTTTAACATTTGTAGATTCCTCCCCTTCACTCCTCAATAGGTTTCTGCCTTGTATCTAACTAGTTAGGACCCAAACAAGCACATATGGTAAATGCCTGTTTCAATGCCATGTTATTAACTACTTATAGAGTGAGTAACAGTTCTGGCTCTAGCATCTGTATTGTAAAGTATTCTACTGTATTTTGAATTTGGCATTCAGAAGTTGGCTTCTCTGAGTAAATAAAAGGGTGAATCATTATGTAATGTTTTCATGCCAGGAATATAAGAAAGATTGCCTACTGGTTTTTTCCAGTATTTATACTATTAGTTAAAGATATTTTAATTAAAAACTGAGATATGTTCTCTGCTCTATGATAATCACTACTATGTCTGTAAAAGCCTTGACCCAATAATCAAACTGGTTTTGGTGAATATTCTTATTATATGATTTGCCACTGATGAGTGACATCTTCATTGATGTTCCTCTTCTTTACAGGATGCATACCCACAGTGGGTGCTTTTGTCTATAGCAACTACCCTGATCATACTAACACATAACTGCTTGTAAATTTAGCAGAGGAAAAATCCTGGCTGTAAAATCCAGGTAACCCATGGGAGATGAGACAAGTACCTGAGTCAACAAGAACAACTTGATTGGGTAGGAGATGGTGACTACTTAGCTTCTCCCCCTCCCCCCAATAAATCTTTTATCATCAAGTTTATAGAAAAACTGACTTGTGACAAACCTTTATCCAATAATTTTGATGGGGCATATAATTTATTAGAATGTATTCCTGTGGTAAGTTCTGTAGTAACACATTATCTTAGAGAATTTATTGTAAAGCCCTCTAAGTTGTGTGTCTTGCAGATGAGCAAACTAAAGATTGGGTTTAAAAAATTGCCTGTGTTAAACAATGAGGAAGTGGAAAGGTGGATTTCACCTAAAAGGCTGATTTGAAAATCCACATACTTAATCTCTTTCCAGTGCTTTCTTCTAGTATCACTGTATTAGCAACAGTGAAACTCTCTACTATAGCAAAATCTAGTATTACTGCTTATCATATAATGTTGGAAATTTTTAGTGCCAAATCCTAGGACAAACAATTTATGAAAGGAAAGGGAAAAAAAGTGAAAGAGATAAAATAATACATCCCAGGAGCCAACTCTTTATCAAGACAATGCAATAATAAAGGAACAACCTTGTTTGCACCTTTGTCATTTCCTCTCAAAGATTGTGTTGCTCAGATCATATTTTCATAAGCTGTCTCTGATACTTAAATTTGCACTCAAGAATACCTACATACATGAACAAGCTTTTGCGGTTTTTAAATTTTTGATTAATAATAAACCTCAAAACTAGAAGTATTCATAAGATACCTTCCTACACGGAGTTCCAGATAATATCTGTTTCAAGGTTTCTGGCATAAGTCAGGAAGACCAAGATGAGACATCAAGTCCTGGTAAAGTCCAAATGACCTATTCATCTCTTTCCTTTGGTGACTTGAAAATTGTGGTTATCAATCTCTGGTTTAATCTGAATCACTTGTTCTTTCATTCACAATTTGGGATTCACAATGAAAATACTAACTTCTGGTGTTTATGTTATATCCGTATCTCTCAAATTTTCAGTTGCACTCATTAATGGTTTAGGGAAAACTAGTAGTTGTCAAAGAAATTAGTAAGATAGCAAACAGCATTAAGAAAGAAAATAAAAGGAAAATAGAATATGATAAATATCTTAGTATATGACTTATCATAAAGGCTTCCCTGGTGGCTCAGACAATAAAGAATCTGCCTGCAATGCAGGAGACTTGGAGTCGATCCCTGGGTATTCTTACCACTCAAATATTCTTACCTGGAGAATTCTGTGGACAGAAGACCCTGGTGGGCTATATAGTCCATGGGGCTCAAGGAGTCAGACAGGACTAAGCAACTGACACTTTCACTTTTCAAGGGTACATGAATGCAAGTATATATATGGATCTGGAATTCATGTAAAATGTTTTCCTTGTATACCATGATCAAAAGTCAGAAAAGTTATTCTAGTAGAATTAACTGGATCTAATAAAAACATTTGGCCCTCTTTCAATCAGGTAAACTCAT
Organism: Aepyceros melampus; assembly: GCA_006408695.1. Lineage (NCBI taxonomy): Eukaryota > Metazoa > Chordata > Mammalia > Artiodactyla > Bovidae > Aepyceros > Aepyceros melampus. The sequence goes on from SJXQ01011901.1 coordinate 194,090, forward strand.
AAGCACCCCCTCAGACCAGTGGATTATTGTTCTTTGAAGACAGTTAAATAACCATTGACTCATGAGAAATCTAATTAGAAAGCTGATAGAGACATTTCATCTGCTATGATTTCTACCTCCTCTTCCATTTTCAGAGAGAAAATTCCTCAAATGACTGTCCTAATTCGTGACAATACAGTCATTTTTCAGAAGCTTAAATTGTTATTTTTACCACTAAACTTTAGTCTTTTGAATGGAGAAAAATAGTCAAGTCAGTTGTTTTGTATAACCTGGAAAACAGAGCATTTGGATGGATTTCATCATTTTTTGGGTTAATTATTTTGATAACCATTGACTCATGAGAAATCTAATTAGAAAGCTGATAGAGACATTTCATCTGCTATGATTTCTACCTCCTCTTCCATTTTCAGAGAGAAAATTCCTCAAATGACTGTCCTAATTCGTGACAATACAGTCATTTTTCAGAAGCTTAAATTGTTATTTTTACCACTAAACTTTAGTCTTTTGAATGGAGAAAAATAGTCAAGTCAGTTGTTTTGTATAACCTGGAAAACAGAGCATTTGGATGGATTTCATCATTTTTTGGGTTAATTATTTTGACTCTAGGTAGACATAATTTAAATGTTATCTTTAACCACTAAAATTATCACCTCACTTCAGTTCAGTTCAGCCGTTCAGTCATTTCCGACTCTTTGCAACCCCATGAATCGCAGCACGCCAGGCCTCCCTGTCCATCACCAATTCCCAGAGCCTACCCAAATCCATGTCCATCAAGTCAGTGATGACATCCAGCCATTTCATCCTCTGTTGTCCCCTTCTCCTCCTGCCCCCCAATCCCTCCCAACATCAGGGTCTTTTCCATGAGTCAACTCTTTGCATGAGGTGGCCAAAGTAATGGAGTTTCAGCCTCAACATCAGTCCTTCCAATGAATACCCAGGACTGATCTCCTTTAGGATGGACTGATTGAATCTTCCTGCAGTCCAAGGGACTCTCAAGNTGTTATTATAATTATTAGTATAGCAGTCAGCTATGAAAATCAAAAATAGATTACAGATTTTGAAAACTTATCAATAACTATAACAAGTAAATTTATATTGGAAATACACCTTTTTAGTAGGATAAATGAAGCTGTTTTGATACTTTGATTAAAGGAGAATCTGTGCATAACAGTTTTTCAACTTGTCCCTTTGACATTCCAGAGCATTGTAATTATAAAATAATGCAACAAAATAAACAACAAATAATGATATGTGAAAAGAATGCTTTTTCATTGTTGTTTTTCAGTTGAGAGGAGCTAATTTGAAAGGAGTTGTAGGGAAGGGAACCTGACTGGTGTGCTGCCTTTATCACATACACGAGCCCTCTAAAATAGGGCAAGTTTAGAAAAGGACGCATATAGCAATAATGGACCTGGAAATTGATTCTTTCAAAATGATTCATCCATCTTACTCCTTACAAGTGCTCTGTGTACCCTGGAGGGTTGACGACCACTATACTGCACTAGATTAGTAAGTGGGGTAGTGACCTCTCAAGGCTCCAGCCCAATCCCACTAGTGGACCCCAGAAAAATAGACATGACTGTCTGCTAAGAATTTTGCACATGTGATCTTGTGTCATTGTTGGAACAACTTGGTAAGGTAGGATTATGTTTAGTGTATATATAGAGAGAGTAATTTGTCTAGACTACAGAAATTTTATGTGGCTGAGCAAAAATTTGAACTCATTCTATCTCCTTTTCCTTAATTCTTTATTAGACTCATGTCAACTAGAAGCAATATAATTCAATTCAAATAATTCTTGTTTGACTTTTTTCCAGACTTTTACACTACCATTACTTTATCTTCTTTTTAATTCACAGGAGGAGTGATGAGCTGAACCTAGTGTGTCTGTGTTTGATAGACTCTGAGGAGGAGAGTTTTTTGAATAGAGAAGATTTCTGGTATCCACCATCTGCCCCTGGCCATGGACCACTCTCTGGACAATTTCAGTATGAAGGTGGGCAAAACTGCATACTAATTTGAAAGGGTGCAGAGCTGAGGACCCTTTGCTCATGCTTTTCTAAATTATAACATTGTGACTCAGATTTTATGTGGGAGAGAAAACTGTCCATTGTTGGGTGGTGAGGCGGTGGGGGATGGGAGTGCAGGCAATGTCACTGGATAAAAACATTTTCTTTTTTTAAAGTGAAATCATTGTGAAAACAAATCACTAAAATTTTGGATAGCTTCATTTCTCTCTAAGAACTCAGATTTTAAAAGTACATATGAGACCTGACTATGTAATTTATTCATGAGTTATAAGGTAATATTAGGTTTAGCTTTCATTCTATAAATAGAGCAATAAAAGCACAGACCAACACCTTTCAGTTACCCTGTAAGTAACTTCATGGTTAGATGTATCTGGTATACTGAGCATAAAGCTATTTTCTATCACATAATGAAAATATTTGGAAAACCACTAAAGCGATGAGAGTTATAGAACTCTTAAAACTGTAATTGTCTGATTCCATTATTAGAGTGGAAAGTATTTGGAAATGTTTTCATTTCCAAGTAAATGGCGGGGTATCATTCGAGATTACTAGTTGATTGTCCCACTCCTTTTCTTTAAAGACTAAAGTACAATGAGGTCAAAAAGAGAAAAAGGAAAGTCAAAAGATAAAAGGAAAGTTTTAAAATTAGGACCTATTTTGATGTTGGTATTTCTTTAGGTGACAGATAAGTAAACAAAAATTATTTAAAAGTTCATAAACTGACAAGATGTTTGTAGAAAAATAATACTTGAATCGTTCCTTCCCCAAAATCTAATACTTGAATAGTTCTTTCCCCAAAATCTTGCATGAACTTTATAAAGAAAATAAACACATATACAAACAGAAAATGAGCCTCATGCTTGTTAGGTAAGACATTAATTACAGAAAGCTTTTTAAAAAGGATTCCTTTCTTAGACAGTGCTGGCGTTTCTTCCTGCTATCTCTTGCATCTTGCCTCTTATATAATTTCACTGCTTGTTAGAGGCTTAATTACAAAGCAGCCAGGCTTAAACAATGAGATGAAACCGACTTTACTACTTTTTAAATACATTGTAGGAATAGGATCAGAAAAAGGTAGAACAGGAGAGTTTTGGATTATGAGTAGACTCCAATTATCTGAATTACCTGGACATCCCTTATCAAAGCAACACACATTTAATTATGGCTTACCTCTGTATTCCTCCATAAATTTGTGGAAAAGCCCAGGCAAAAGGAGAGACATATTCATGAGCCAAGAACTTGGTTGAACACACAGAAAGAGAAAAAAAAAAATAGCAGCTCAACATCAGCTTTTATTCGGGAAAAATCCACTGAGTGAAGCTACTTTGAAAGAGGAATAAACACTGGCGGACAAATTGGTCCATCATGGGACGGGTTTTACAAGATAAGTGAACACTTGCTTCTTTGAATCCAAGAGCTATGCTGCTGCCTGACAAATCCTAGGCACAGTTTATCAAACAGCCGCAACAGGTTCCTTGGAGATCTCACAAATGACATTTCTTTACGTGCAACTTGATAAGTGTAATTCCCCATCTCCAACTTTTCCTGTATTGCTTCATATCTAATCTGATTCTTTCTTCAAGAATTGTTTTATGCCTCTTAATGTATTGTGGGGAATTTGCTTTTAGGCTCTTGGGTAACAAGGGGAAAATGAATTGCAATCTAGTAGAATCTTGACAATATAACCATTACATAGTGAGTGCTACAGCCAACAAAGAAAGATGAAGAGAGCAGTGTTTGATTCTGGTAAATTGTATCCATCACAATTTTGCTTCTGTAGAATAAATAGAGTATATGAAATAGCTAAGGATAATCTATTAGTTGTTTACTCAATTGAATGGCGAAGGAAGTCATTCCGTTCTGGAAGAACTGTGAGTGTCCTTTCCAAAAAGATACAATTACTCTTATTTTGCAAACAATTATTAGATACATTTAATAAATGACACTTACTAGACAACACTTTCAAAGTATGTCCCTGTCAATAAGATAAAAGCACAACTCTTCTGATAAAGCTATTTTTTAAAAAAATTTTTAGATCAAAGAAATGACTGACAAAAAAAAGTCATTTAAACTTTTGAAATACTGAATTTCTGAAGTCATTAAGCCACTATTATGTACATAATATCTAGTAATTACTGTGTAAGTACAGTTCAGTGGAAAGAAAATATTCTTTGCATGAACAGTCCAAGGAATATCACAAAACGTCTCATTTTTTGCCCTATTCAGGACGTTGTGGTTCTTATACTGTAAACCTTGGATCAGTATCCTGAAGCCCGTTTCCTTTCTGATCTACCTCTTCTTTGTTTTCTGCAAAATCTCACTTGATCTCTAGTCCTTTGCCCTCAAGAGAAAGTTTGTCTTTCCATTGATGAAAGAGAAATAACTATAAACCAATTAGTGTTTTCTTTCTAATTTTGACTACCTCTCAGGAGAATAATGTCTGGGTTACTATATGAGTCTGCCTCTACTGATTTATCAAATGTGGGAAGGTCAAAGAAAGAAAATGGGGAGAAGAAAGAAAATCTCATCTTGCCAAATAACTCATAAACTAACATTTTAAGCAATTATACCACATTTTTTAACTTGACTGCAATTTTAAAATATCTTAAAATTTCCATGCACATTTCAGGAAAGAACCTATAAACAATATATATAGTAATGAAAGTTCAAGATGAATAAGGAACTAAAATAGCATCATTTGACTTAAATTTTACTTAAAAATTATTTTTAAAGCATTATTAGGTTAAAAATCATGTATCTATTCTAATATGTTAGTGTTCTAGTGATGATAATCATGATAGCTAATATTATTGATCAGCTAATATGTGCCTGATACAGTTCCATAGACTTTATAGTTATTTCATAATGGCAAATTAAATAAATGGTCATTATTCTAAGATACTGGATCTGGGTGAGCTTAAAATATTGTGGCTTGTGTTTTTCTAATGGTTTTTGGGATTGGAACCTGATTACTGGAGTTCAAGGGATAAAAGTTCAGTTTGTGAAACTCTTGGGTTTATTACTCTTCTTAACATTTTTTTAAAGACTGGAGTTGAGAAAATAAATCCTAATGTTAATCTTCACTTGCTCGCATTCATCCCTGAAACTCTTGAAAACATTGTTATTCTGGAGATGAAGCAATCTTTTATGTGACTATTCCAACTGGTTAAGCACCTGTAAGCAAATGATGAACATGCTTGTAATTCAGTAATTCCATAGCTTGTAGCATAATGTGTCAGTATCCACTCTGGAATGAATGTTGTTTATGCCAGTTTTACTAAATCTTTGGCTGTGATGTCCTGGACTGTATCTCCTTCCACCAATTATCAGGACACATATATCCTATGAATTTAAGTTAAATACACTTTCTTGGTATCTATGATTTGTCTAATCCTTCTTAAAACATTGAAACTGCTTTTGAGCTGTCTAAGGATCTTTTCAATAGCAAGAATTTAACTTGGAAATTCCAAGATGTACAAAGAAGACATTATGTAAAGATATTCCTTTAGAATATAAAAACAAAGATGAAATTATATATTAAATTCCAAAATGAAATCTATTGCCATGGATGCATGGTATTATATTGAAGTAGTGTAAAATAACCAGAAGGCATGGTTTCTTTTTTTTTTGGCATGGTTTCTTGAATAGCACTGTGCTGATAGGCTGCTTTTGTGTATGCAGCATCGCTTCAGTCATGCCCAACTCTTTTTGGCCCCAAAGACACTGTAGCTCACTAGGCTCACTAGTCCATGGGATTCTCAGGCAAAAATAGTGGAGTGGGTTGTCATTTCCTCCTCCCAGGGATATTTCTGACTCAGGAATCAGACCCATGTCTCTTATGTCTCCTGCATTGCAGGTGGGTTCTTTGCCACTAATGCAACTTGGAAAGGATGCTTTTAGTTGCATCTTAAATGTAAATTTGCTCAAATGGTTAAAAAAAAAAATCATTGGCTCTTCTTTCCCCTCTCTCTTCAGCTAGACACCTGTTTCCAGGAGAATGCCAGGTACTGATTAACTTAAATGTATTGTAGGTTATTAAGACCAATCACAATGAAAGGGAAATGGATTTTTCTGATTGTTTATGTCAGTCTTAGACCACATCAGGAGCTGGGGGTAGCATCACTTTTACCCTGAAACATTCTGTTCCACAATGAAAGTGGAGTAGACTTGATAATAGAGGTAGAATGATAATGTCCAGTACATCTGTATTTTTAGTATTGGAAGTTTATTGCTGGGGGATTTTTCTCATCTGTCTCATATTTTTGGATCAAAGAAAAATATAAGCAAGTATTATTGAAAGATTAGAAAGTCTAAATTTAAAAAAAATGTCAAGCTATCTGCAGTAGTTAGGGACAATCCCCTTTGGATCTCTTGTTTCTGCATGTCTCATGGACAGAGGCACTGATTGCCTTTGTTCCACATCACCTTTTCAAAGAGGTTTATATAGTAAACATCCTTGGAAAATGGAGATAGGATCACCCTCTGTGGCAAAGGTCAGGGATGCTTACTGCCCTTTATAAAATATGTGGATGCCCTAAATTTGGGGTCCCTCACTTGTTTGGCACCACCTGACCTACTCTTCATTGCTCTGTGGAATTGTAACTTGGGGAAATGGCACAAATACTGATAAACACTGGCTGCTGATATTGCCATCAGTAATATATGGTTCTTTGCCTCTGACCAGGATTCTCCTTTCTTCTACCAGCATCTATGAACCTGTGGCAAGGTAACCTGTTAGCCTGCAAGTAGGGTAAATTTCAGACTCTTTACAGTTCCTAACTGCCAAATATGGTTAATATGTGAGATAGATGAGTATTCCACCTTTCATATTTCCTTTAGTAGATACATGTAAAACTTATACCCTCTACTAAAACTGCTATATGGAAGCCACAAAATTACCATGTTTGCTGATTTTCCTGGACTGTTAGCATTTCCAGGAGACTGCTACATCAAAACAGTCACTCTCTACTCATGCAGAATGAATTTCAATCCAAGGTTCCTTTTATTAAGTCCATACCACACTTTTTGTATCATTTCATTATTTGGCTGGAAGAATTAGGCAAAAGAAAAATCCAGGCTGACAGTTTTTCCCTATATATAATTCTCTAAGCAAAGTCTTACCAGGACTCCTGGCATTGTTCTAGATAGTACTTTAAATTTTAGCAAAGGAAATACTTTGAGGCCCACTTTTTGTTTCAACAGTATCTGCCTTGTTTGTTTTGCAATTAATTTTAGAAGCAACTGGCCTGAGGTTTGATTTGTACTTGAGTTCAACTACTTAAGCTTATTTATAGTTTTGAATAACTGATCATGCAATTTTACACTTAATATCATAATACTATATAAGTTGGTTTATATAGTATTGGTTTTAAATACTATATAAGTTGGTTTTAAATCACTGTGACCATACTTTTGTCAATTGGTAAAGAGTAATATGGTAGGCTTGCTTTCACTATAACCCTCTTCTACATAGAACAAAAGAGAAGCAATTTCTCTTTGGGTACTTAAATGATGCCTTCTGTGCACTTTCTCCATTTACCTCTCTTCGTCTTCTGAGCAAGCTTTCTTTTGGGTTCCTACTTTTGGCTCCCACCCTACTTACTCATTTCTCTCCCTTCAAAAATCAACTTTCAGAAGAACTTACACAAGTGTAAATTATTAATAATGCTTAGTATTACCACATAACATCTCCTTTCAAGTACTGCTCAAACCCTAGTCATAAGCATGGATTTTTAGTTAAACAAACACAAATTATAAATGTCAGAAGAGCTTTTAGGGCTTGAGGGAGTATTCCTGGTACCCAGAAAACACACCATATAACATCTACTTTTAACTTCTAATGATAATATAATCTCACCTTATCTCAATTTTTTCTTCTATAAAATGAAAATACTGCTCTCTGCTTGTACTTATATGATAATAAAGATTTTAAAAAAAGATTTGAGTAAAAATAAAGTATAACATTTTAAGCCTTGATTCTCTCCTAGAGGAAATTACTATTCTTTATATTAAAAAAAAAGAAAGGTAATAGAACTTTTGTTAGTTTGTGCTATGTGACTCCATGGACTGTATGTAGCCTGCCAGGCTCCTCTGTCCATGGGTTCTTCAGGCAAGATACTGGATGAGTTGCAATTTTCTACTCAGGGATCGACCAGTATCTCTTGTGTCTCCTGCTTTGGCAGGTGGGTTCTTTACTACTGTGCCACCTGGGAAGCAGTGTGTGCTACAGTAGCTTATGGTTTCTGGCTTGATGCTTTCTGTGTAGGAAGGTGTATTCCTGTCAGGCAGGCTCTCTGGCTGCCCAGGAGTGGGATGCTTGCTCTTGAAATTGAGAATTCAGTTGCTGTTGTTTTCTTCTTTTGTCTGTACCATGCAGCATGCAGGCATGCAGGATCTTAGTTTCCTGAACAGGGATCAAACCTGCAGCCTCTGTAGTGGAAACGCAGAGTCTTAACCACTGGACTACCAGTGATGTCCAGAGAATTCAGCTTTTGATAACTTCACAGGCAACCTATTCTTTTGTGACTCGAGATTTAATAGATACTGGGATGCAATTACTGGCAAAGATTAACAACAAATATAAAATGATCAGTGCTCAGGTATGCAAGTTCAGTTCAGTTCAGTCGCTCAGTCGTATCCAGCTCTCTGCAACCCTGTGAATCGCAGCACGCCAGGCCTCCCTGTCCATCACCAACTCCCGGAGTTCACCCAAACTCATGTCCATTGAGTCGGTGATGCCATCCAGCCATCTCATCCTTTGTCGTCCCCTTCTCCTCCTGCCCCTAGTCCCTCCCAGCATCAGGGTCTTTTCCAATGACTCAACTCTTCACATGAGGTGGCCAAAGTACTGGAGTTTCAGCTTTAGTATCAGTCCTTCCAATGAACACCCATTGAGGTCATTACTAGAGTCCGAGCATAGTATAAATGGTTATGGCACAGGCTCTGGAGTCTGACTGCAGAGATCACATCTCGGGTATGCCATTTGTTAGCTGTGTGACCTTGGGCAAGTCACCCAACCACTCTGTGCCCCGTGTCACCCACTATAAATGGAGAATGAGAGCACTTACCTTGCAGAATTGCTATGAAAATCAAATGAGTTAGCACACATAAAGTATTTAGTACAAAATGAACACAAATAAATATTTTAAATAATAATAATTGAAAAAATAATAAAACATGGAGAAAGAGAAGAAAGTTTCAAATATGGACCAAAGTCCTGAAGGACAAAATCTGATTAAAAAAAAAGAAACGTTAGTATGTTGATGTTTATTGATGTTTGTAATGAACCACAGTCCTGCCTTCTTTGAATTCGCAAGAAGAAAGAAAATTTATATTAGAGACATTTACCCTATAGTCCTGAATGTAATAAAACTGAGCATAAAATGTTTTAAACTTGTTGATAATTCTCATATTAGTCTCATATCTTTTATCTGAATGAGATAATGTACAATTGTACATACCTATTATTGTGCCACATAGACTACAAATGCCCAGTAAATTCATAGATGTTCATGGCCACCCATGCAGAAATGAAATATTTAACTACAAGGATATCTTGTGCTTAGGAAGCTATTTGCTGACATCTCTTCCTCTGATATTTGGTGAACATGCAAAGTAATTTATGCACAACTTGAAGGAAATGCTCCCATAGTGACTTTCAGAATATTTTGAGAATACTAGTAATACATATTTTAAAAGTGCTTTCTACTGTGAAGGTTTTCATTTTTTTTGTTTGTTTTATCATGTAAAAGCACATTAGGCAAACTAATCATCTGGGGAACTCCTTAGTTTATCTCATCAAAAACAGTAAGAGTCTATGGGTGTCTATTTTTAATAATAAAGCAGATAAATTGTGATATGTATTAATTATGGTTATTAATTTAACTTTTGTTAAAGGAAAGATTCATTGTTATGCTTTTCATGTAAAACAGTCCTTTATTACTTTTAACTAACATTAAACATTTCCATAGTAGAAATTTAGTTTAGTTCAGTTACAGCAGTTATTAAAGAAAATTAAGCATTTTTTTGTATTTATATAAAACTAACTACAGTTGCCCCTTTTGGTAATAAAACCAGATCTATCAGAGTTCAGATTTGCCAAAGAGATGAGCAAAAGGATGACAACTTGTGTTCCAAGTGATTTTTTAATTTTCAAAAGAGTTTCTTAAGTAGTTGCCCTCCTATTACATGTTAGCATTAGTTGCAGATCACTCTTCTCAACAAAATTTAGTGGGCCAAGAAATCTAAACTTTACATGTTAGATGTCACCGCTAATTAGAGTTCAATCATGTATAAAGTTATAATGTAAGTCAATGGGAAATTATAATTTCCAGACTTAATTTGCATATTACATATATGATGTAGAATGAAAAGGTTCATACCATGTGCCTTTAAAATCAGATTTGAGGGACAGAATGTTAGGATATACTGAAGAATTCAGAGTTATTGGAGGGAAAATGATGTCAGTGATTCCGTCTCTAGCCACAATTTGTATTATAATGTTAACAGCTTATGTGAACTTTAATATCCAAACATATTTTCACATGCTTAAGGGTGTTTATATTTTTCATGCTAAAAATTTGATGCTGAAGTTTTGTGAAGTAATTAATAAATAGGCATTTTTGCTGATTGCATGATGAAAACAGCGTCTCACCTGACTGATAATTCAGCCATTAAAAAAAATATTTGGGGGAGAAGTTTTATATAAAAGCAATTTTTTCTCACTGGTGTATATTGGCTAGACTGCTTTGATATTCAAATGCATAACAGTTAGAATTAATATTATAAAAACTGGGACCTAGAACCCAACAACATGATCATATTTAACATTATTGATTATAGCTGAAGCAAACTACATAGCTGAGGATTAGAAAAGTTAAAGTTTGCTTTGTCAAGGGATCATTCACTATATTCTATGTGATTGTGAAATTTCTAATTTTTTTAGCTTAATTCAAAGGCTAGCAGAATTCTTCCTACACATCTCAGTTCTTCCAGAAATGTTAATTGGCACACCTAAACAAGGAGAGTAAAACTGTATGTCTGAAAAACGATATTAAAAACTAGTATTCCTATGTGTTTTGTACAAGTGTAAACAATCACTTCATGGGAAATAAATGAGGAAAAAGTGGAAACAGTGTCAGACTTTATTTTGAAGGGCTCTAAAATCACTGCAGATGGTGACTGCAGCCTGAAATTAAAAGACGCTTACTCCTTGGAAGGAAAGTTATGACCAACCTAGACAGCATATTAAAAAGCAGAGACATTACTTAGCCAACAAAGGTCCGTCTAGTCAAGGCTATGGTTTTTCCTGTGGTCATGTATGGATGCAAGAGCTGGACTGTGAAGAAGGCTGAGCGCTGAAGAATTGATGCTTTTGAAGTGTGGTGTTGGAGAAGACTCTTGAGAGTCCCTTGGACTGCAAGGAGATCCAACCAGTCCATCCTAAAGGAGATCAGTCCTGTGTGTTCGTTGGAAGGACTGATGGTAAAGCTGAAACTCCAATACTTAGGCCACCTCATGTGAAGCGTTGACTCATTGGAAAAGACTCTGATGCTGGGAGGGACTGGGGGCTGGATGAGAAGGGGACAACAGAGGATGAGATGACTGGAGGGCATCACCAACTCGATGGACATGAGTTTGAGTAAACTCTGGGAGTTGGTGATGGACAGGGAGGCCTGGTGTGCTGTGATTCATGGGGTCACAAAGAATCGGATATGACTGAGTGACTGAACTGAACTGAACTGAAATAATACCCTATTATCTTTTGAGAACTATATATGTATAGTTTTGTGTGTATATATATAGTATATGTATATATATAGTTTTATATATATATATATAACATATATAGTTAGAGTTTTTCACCCATATCAAGATACATAGTCTTAAAATATGATGACCAACTTGCTTCCATGCACAATCAAATCTGTGAGTATCTAATTTGGGTGCTAAAAATAAAATTTCTACATAGAATACTATCCATGATCCTTTTGTTATCATATTTTCTCAGAGAAAGTATCTATTACACATGTCAGGCCTAAAGGTCATTAATAATTATAAGAGCTATTATAAAATCCATTTCATTTGCTAGTAATGCTGAATTACTAGGAAAAGGGTAAGTTAAAAAAATTATGAGGTTTGATTTTAATTTTCTCGCAAAATTGATCATTTGTATGTGTGTGGACTTCAGTAGTTGCGGCACATGGACTCATATTGCTGCTCCAGGGCTCTAGAGCACAGGCTCTGTCGTTGCGGCACATGGACTTAGTTGCCCCCAGCATGTGGGATTTTCTCAGACCAGGGATCAAACCCATTTCTCTTGCATTGGCAGGCAGATTATTTACCACTGAGCCGCCAGGGGAGCCCCTGAATTTATTATTTGTAAATTTTTTGATTATGGCCATTCTGCTTGGTGTGAGGTGATATCATATTGTGGCTTTCATTTGTTTTTCTCTACGAGTAATGTAGAGCATCTCTTCATGTGTCTGTTGGCCATCTGTATATCTTCTTTGGAGAAATGTCTATTTAGGCTTTTTGCTCATTTTTTGAATGTTTTTTTTTGTTTTGTTTTTATTGAGCTGCATGAGATGTTGGTATATTTTGGAAATAAAGTATTTGTTGGTTGCATCATTTGCAAATATTTTCTTCCAGTCCACATATTGTCTTTTTGTTTTGTTTCTGGTTTCCTTTGTTGTGCAAAAGTTTATAAGTTTGATTAAGTCCCATTTGTTTATTTTTGTTTTTATTTCTTTTGCTTTGGAAAGCTGACCTAAGAAATATTTGTATAATTTATGTCAGAGAATGTTGTGCTTGTGTTCTCTTCTGGGAGTTTTATAGTGTCGTGTCTTACATTGAAGTATTTAAGCCATTTTGAGTTTATTTTTGTCTGTGAGGGTATGTTCTAACTTCATTGATTTACATGCAGGTGTCCAACTTTCCCAACACCACTTGCTAAAGAGACTGATTTTTCTCTATTGTGTATTCTTGCCTTCATTGTTGGAGATGAATTGACTGTAGGCATGTGGGTTTATTTCTGAGCTGTCTATTCTGTTCCATTGATCCATATATCCTTTTTTTTTTTTGGCCAATATCATGCTATTTTGATTACACAGCTTTGTAATATTATCTCAAGTCTGGGAGGGTTATGTCTCCAATTTTGTTCTTTTTCATTAGGATTGGAAACATGAAAGGGTTCTAGGGAGGGATCTGATCTAAGGACTCTAAGATTTTTCTTTTTCCTACTTTGTAAAAGTCTTCTGTTGCACTGTATATAAAGTACATCCACTCTTCCAGACAAATTATCAGACTATACAGTTTCATTTTCTTCAGAGCACTGCTGCTGCTGCTAAGTTGCTTCAGTCATGTCCAACTCTGCGACCCCATAGACGGCGTCCCACCAGGCTCCCCTGTCCCTGGAATTCTCCAGGGTGAGAGTGGAGTGAGTTACCATGTCCTTCTCCAATGCATGAAACTGAAAAGTGAAAGTGAAGTCGCTTAGTTGTGCCCGACTCTTAATGATCTCATGGACTGCATGCAGCCTACCAGGCTCCTCTGTCCATGCGATTTTCCAGGCAAGAGTACTGGAGTGGGGTGCCATTGCCTTCTCCCCTTCAGAGCACCAGGCTAGACTAGTCACTCAGTCGTATCCGACTCTTTGCGACCCTGTGGACTGTAGCCCACTCAGGCTCCTCTGTCTATGGGATTCTCCAGGCAAGAATACTGGAATGGGTTGCCATTTCCTTCTCCAGGGGATCTTCCCAACCCAGGGATCGAACCTGGGTCTCCTGCATTGCAAGCAGATGCTTTGTCCTCTGAGTCACCAGGGAAGCCCTCAGAGCACTAACCAACATTAATTGGTAACCATGCTCACTTTTATACATATCTTCAGTTCAGTTCAGTCGCTCGGTCATGTCCAACTCTTTGTGACCCCATGAACTGTAACACACCAGGCCTCCCTGTCCATCGCCAACTCCCAGAGTTTACTCAAGCTCATGTCCACTGAGTTGGTGATGCCATCCAACCATCTCATCTTCTGTCATCCCCTTCTCCTCCTGCCCTCAATCTTTTCCAGCATCAGTGTCTTTACAAATGAGTCAGCTCTTCGCATCCAGTGCCAAAGTATTGGAGTTTCAGCTTCAACATCATTCCTTCCAATGAACACCCAGGACTGATCTCCTTTAGGATGGACTGATTGGATCTTCTTGCAGTTGAAGGGACTCGCAAGAGTCCTCTCCAACACCACAGTTCAAAAGCATAATTCTTTGGTGCTCAGCTTTCCTTATAGTCCAACTCTCACATCCATATAGGACTATTGGAAAAACCATAGCCTTGACTAGAAGGACCTTTGTTGACAAAGTTATGTCTCTGCTTTTTTAATATGCTTTCTAGGTTGATCATAACTTTCCTTCCAAGGAGTAAGCATCTTTTAATGTCATGGCTGCAGTCACCATCTGCAGTGATTTTGGAGCCCAAAAAAATAAAGTCAGCCACTGTTTCCACTGTTTCCCCATTTGTTTGCAATGAAGTGTGGGACCGGATGCCATGATCTTCATTTTCTACATGTTGAGCTTTAAGCCAACTTTTGCACTCTCCTGTTTCACTTTCATCAAGAGGCTTTTTAGCTCCTTTTCACTTTCTGTCATAAGGGTGATTTCTCCCGGCAATCTTGATTCCAGCTTGTGCTTCTTCCAGTCCAGCGTTTCTCATGATGTACTCTGCATAGAAGTCAAATAAGCATGATGACAATATACAGCATTGACATACTCCTTTTCCTATTTGGAACCAGTCTGTTGTTCCATGTCCAGTTCTAACTGTTGCTTCCTGATTTGCATACAGATTTCTCAAGAGGCAGGCCAGGTGATCTGCTATTCCCATCTCATTCAGAATTTTCCAGAGTTTATTGTGATCCACACAGTCAAAGGCTTCGGCATAGTCAATAAAGCAGAAATAGATGTTTTTCTGAAACTCTCTTGCTTTTTCCATGATCCAGCAGATGTTGACAATTTGATCTCTGGTTCCTCTGCCTTTTCTAAAACCAGCTTGAACATTTGGAAGTTCATGGTTCATGTATTGCTGAGGCCTGGCAATACATTGGAGAATGTTGAGCATTAGTTTACTAACCTGTGAGATGAGTGCAATTGTATGGTAGTCTGAGCATTCTTTGGCATTGCCTTTCTTTGGAATTGGAATGAAAACTGACCTTTTCCAGTCCTGTGGCCACTGCTGAGTTTTCCAAATTTGCTGACGTATTGAGTGTAGCATTTTCACAAAATCATCTTTAGGATTTGAAATAGCTTAACCGGAATTCCATTAATTTCACTAGCTTTGTTCATACATATGTTAATCTGATCTTTTTGTTTGTTCCTCAGTTAACTTGTAAATACCATGAAATCAGTAAACATGCCAGTCTTCCTCAGGCACATATGAATCAAGAACAGATGGAAATAAGACAAAATCAACAAATATAAGAACAATAAAAGCAATTTTGTATCCTACAAATAAAATACCCCAGTACTGCTTTCTAATTCATGATTCTTTCTTTACCAAGGTCACATCTAAAGTTTATCATGACTGTTAAGGAAATTTAAAAATGCAATTATTTCAGTTATTGGAAGTTTATTTTTAGGATTTGTGATTATTGTTGTTGCTCTGTGTCCATCTGCTCTTCTTTTGTATTTGTCTATAAAAGAGAGTGAAAAATTTGGCTTAAAACTCAACATTCAGAAAACTAAGATCATGGCATCTGGTCCCATCACTTCATGGCAAATAGAGGGGGGAAATAGTGGAGACACAGTGACACAGACTTTATTTTGGGGGTCTCCAAAATCACTGCAGATAGTGATTGCAGCCATGAAATTAAAAGGTACTTACTCCTTGGAGGAAAATTTGTGACCAACCTAGACAGCATATTAAAAAGCAGAGACATTACTTTGCCAATAAAGGTCTATCTAGTCAAAGCTATGGTTTTCCCAGTAGTCATGTATAGTTGTGAGAGTTGGACTATAAAGAAAGATGAGCACTGAAGAATTGATGCTTTTGAACTGTGGTGTTGGAGAAGACTCTTGAGAGTCCCTTCAACTGCAAGAAGATCCAACCAGTCCATCCTAAAGGAGATCAGTCCTGGGTGTTCATTGGAAGGACTGATGCTGAAGCTGAAACTCCAATACTTGGGTCACCTAATGTGAAGAACTGATTTTTGAAAAGACCCTGATGCCAGGAAACATTGAGAGCAGGAGGAGAAGGGGATGACAGAAGATGAGATAGTTGGATGGCATCAGAGACTCAATGGACATGAGTTTGGTAAACTCTGGGAGTTGGTGATTGACAGGGATGCCTGGTGCACTGCAGTCCACGGGGTCGCAAAGAATCCTACACATCTGAGCAACTGAACTGAACCTAACTGACAGTTAAGTGTCCTGGTTTGACAGCATTTGCATTTTATTTGGAGAAGCAAACAAAAAACTATGTTAACAAACAAATTACTGTGAACATTTCAAATGATATTTAGTGCTTTGAAGAAAAAAAGCAGTAGAGTGATGGGTAGTATGGTGATTTTCTTGGAAAAGGGAGTGGACTTTATGTAGAGAGACAACAGAAAAGTTGTACAAAGCCGAAGATGGAAGCAGCGCCCTCTCAGAGTCTTTAGGGCGTATTCCCCCGGTAGAGCGCTCTCTGTCTTTCCCCTCAGGGCTGATTTGCTGCTATTAGAAAGTCAGTTTACTTACCTCCAATACTTCAGCAAGTCTTACTTGTCCATAATGTGTACTCCCACTCTTAGAGGGCTTCCCAGGTGGTTCAGTGGTACAGAATCCACCTGCCACTGCAGGAGATGCGGGTTCTATCTCTCGGTTGGGAATATGCCCTGGAGACAGATATGACAACACACTTCAGTATTTTTGTCTGGAAAATTTCATGGGCACAGGAGTGTCATGGGCTGCAGTCCTTGAGGTTGCAAAGAGTCAAACATGAGTGAGCACACATGCAAGCAAGCACGCATTCTTCTTGGAGCTCCATGAAGTGAGATAAACCAACCATTTCAGAGGAGAAAACAATTTGCAGAAAGTCAGCTCACAAGACTGACCACTACTTATGCAGAGAAATTCATTAACTGATGGAGAGGATGGTCTCCATGACAGAATAGAAAACAGTTTTATAGTCAAGTTTTACAACTGAAAAACCTTTACTCTCCCTTCCCCCCAAAATAAAAGCTAAATTCAAACCTCAGATACAAGGGCAGTATTTTCCAAAATATTTTTCTCACACCTAGAGCTCAAGGTTTAATTTAAAACACAGATTCCTAGACCCAAGCCAGACTTAATAATCTGGGAATGGAACCTAGGAATCTATATTTTTGTCAGTTATCCACAATGAAACTTTGTAAGTATAGATTTTATAACCACTATCAAATAGTGACTCTTCTTATTTTAAGGTATCTGTTATTTAAATTTATTTCCTATGATTTAGATTTCACATGAGCTAAAGTTTAATCATGTAATGAACTGACTATGGTAAACTAAAAAAATTATTCAGAAGTTTAAACTGAGAAGAATTATAAAATAGTGGGTCATTCAGTTTTCTAACTAGAGCTTTGAAAGCTATGAATTAAGACAGGGAGGCCTCCAGTCATAAAAACATATATTACTGCCTTCTGATGAATGCAAGATCCTTACTAATTCTATTGTGGGACATTTTCATAACATGTTCAAGTTTCATTTTGAGTTGAAAGAGTTAAGTACTTGAAGCACCTAATGGCAGATCTAATTCTCAAACAAACCATCTATAATGTAAAACAGAGGATTCAAATCTTCTCCCTTTATGGTGAGATTCTTTTTTTAACTAAGTTTAGTTTTCTTAGTGCAAAGTACCGGGTAACCCCCCAAAGAAAACAAAGTGAAACTCCCAAAGTACTGAGTAAAGCCAGGTTCATGACTGCTGTCACGGAGTTTGCATTCTAATGGAGCGGCACATCATAATCAATAAAAATCGCAAATAAACATACAGTTATAAATTGACTTTGTCTACAGTTAATAATCTAAATTTTCTATGAACTCCATCTGACAAAAGTGAATCCAAAGTAATCAGGCCCTTCCATGTGACAATAAAAATTACTACAGGGATTGTCAGCCCCATATTTTGTTTTGACTTAGTTTAATATTTATCTCCTAAAAGTGTCATGTTTCTCTCTCTGTCACATAATTTATCTGTAAGAACATCTGTTGTGTGTGTGTGAGACGTCTGCGAAATGATTAATTTGACAAAAGGTTTTGGAAATAGCTAATAACAGCAATGAGCCTGTAGGGCATGATCACTCAGTGATGTGGTTAGAAATGGTCTTCAGTATTCCCAAGGATCTCATGGGTTGAGAATTTTATTCTGTTGGAAAGTAAAGCAGTAGTTTTATTTTTGTTCCTGATATTCCAAGACTCAACTAGCTTTTCCAAAATGGGGAATTTCACCAGGCAGTTTAAACCAGGTCTTCTGAAAACAAGGTGGCCAGATCCTCTTCTGGGGTGGAAAGGCCTCTGCTTGTGCCTGTGAACTTCAGCCATGAGTCTGTGGAATTTCAGCTTTAGCAGAAGTCTTAGATCGCTTTAATTTTGTAGAAGCAAAGATTTGTGTTTTAAAAAATTGCATCCACTTATTTATAAAATGTGAAAATTATGAGACTTGGGCTTGCCTGTCTTAATATCTTTGACTCAAAATAAACATGCCAACTAGTGGAAGCAGTTGCACCAGGAGTGATTATGAATTCATGAGTGTGCTAGGGCGATAAGCCATCTCTGAACCAGTCACCTAATGGCAATTCCTATCTTGCTGCACATCTACTCACACTGTTGATACCGTGAGATGCATTCCTTCACTTACCCTGCTTAGCACCCACATCCTGAGTGCTAAGTTATGGACATTCAGGAAGAGCACTGGGAGGGTAGGTGGCATTTCTGTGTCAGCTGAGACAAAAGATTTGACACATGCCGTCAGTTGGCATTGACTCAGGTGTTCTAGGCTGCCTTCAATAATGTGATATGATAGCAACAGTAAAAGCTGGGTCCGGGGAGAAATTGGGTTTTACAACACCATGATTGAAAAAAGAGTTTGAATCTGTCAAAACACCTTTCAAACTTTCTCATAACCTGCTTCCTAAGTTATGATCCCAGAGGAAAATTAGCTGGAGAGAACTGTTCTGCTGTCCAGTGTCTGTATGGGGGGCAGGTAGCTAGGGCCTGGCCATTTCTCTCTCTCCCTATTATGTACAGTTCAGCATTTGTATAATTTATTTCTTCATACATATTTCATTATTATTAATAATCATAAATAAGTTGCATCTTTTAATGACATAGAGGTTGAAGAAATAGACTGTGTCAGTGTTGACAGTGCCGCACAGTCATCATTAAGCGGATTTATTATTTTGGGGAAAAAAGCAAGTAGAAAAGACTCAGCTCAGTAGTCAAAAGTGCAATTTGGGGTTTATTGTGCAAAAACCTAAAGTGGAAATGGTTCTGAAATTGTTTAACATATATGTAATTCAAACAAGCTTCTTTACAAGGCCTTCAGTGCATTCATGCTAGCAAAACAAAGTTCTCTGCCCAAGTTATTCCTTTCAAGCTTCCTAGTTTAAGCACAGCATGAATACCTTGGCCATAGGAACTCAGTGAAGCAGCAAACACTGAGCTCAGTATCTCTCCTACAAATAGCAGGATTCTGGAAGCCTCCTTTTGGTCCCTTCAGAGGCAGTTAATAGTTTTGAATACACCTGGAGATTATTAATCCTGGGAGCGACCTCCAAGCAGCAGGTCACATTTCACTTTGGTAAGAAACCAATAAAAGAGAGAGTTTTTTTAATGTAGGCAATTTTTATTTTAATTTTTTTTTTTTTTTTTTTTTGCCTGAAAACTGTTCTACCTTCCTTTGGCAAAGAAATAAAAATTTCCAGGCTAGGGAACTTCAATGTATCCTATGAATATTACATTTTTACCTCGATTTAACAGTTTCAAACAGGTAAAAAAAAAAAAAAAAAAAGCTTGAAAACCCACATCAGGCAGGGTGGTTTTGTTCTCTGGAGTTTACCTGGAGAGATGGGCACTGTGGAAACAGGGCCAGTATGCATCAAGAAAGGCACTCTTTTCAAGGCTGCCCTATGATCACTGACTCATAGTCCCACCAGCTCAGTATGGGCTCAGGTACTTTTGATTTCTGGTTTGAGGCATAATTGAAGAATGGACAGAATGTATCATCAACTTGGTAAGGTGACTTCAAACTCTTAAAAATTGGTGCTCTCACTTAAAATTTAAATGCAGATTTCTTACCGCACTGTATAATAGGGTTTACTATAAATCAATGCTCTTCACCCTGGCTGCACATTAGTATCCCTAAGGGAGCTTTTAAAACAGAGGAATGTCCAGTCCCACCCAGTATCTGATTTTAATTGATCTGATATGAGGCTCAGAAATTTTTTTTAAAAGCTTTCTGGATGATTCTAATGTGCAACCTGAGGTTGAGAACAACTGCTCTAAAAGCAGAATAAATATGGAAATTATTTTGATCATTTGCCCAAGGATATTTTATGTTTTAGTTTTTGAGACCTAGGGAGGGCATTCACTGATACATTACAACATCGTGAATCTTAGTTTAGAGAGTTTTGAGACAGTGAATCGTTTGTATTTTTTTCTTATTCTCTCCATTTTTGTGTTTTATTTTATTTTCCCCTGTCTCTTCAGCACACACCCACACCCACATACACCCTAACATCACCCCACACATAAATAGGCGTACACAAGCACTTTGGTGTTATAATTGTTGTTGTTTTACTTTGGAAATGTATAAAATGTGAAAGTGCTTTGTATTTCATTCAGGTTAACCAAAAATTTATTCTTTGTCATACTTCGGTCATCCTTTGTTCACCAAGCAAACATTGGTAGGGCATCATGTAATTAAGAAATGGGGGAAAAATTTTCCCAACCCATGACAACAGCAGATGATAACTGACACTTAAAAATATAGTACCATACATAATATCGATATTTATCTCAATTCCCAGGTGAAGCAAGGAACTGAGGTAAATGCTTTAAAAATTCACCTAAATTGTCCTATCAATTATAATGAGCATGAGAACTTTTTGTTTGAGTTTTGGGTAATTTCATGTATTTTTGACTAAATGCACAGAAGTAATATTAGTAGTCAAATCAAAGTGAAGGTGAAATAATGCCTGGTTCATATTAAAGGAGAAAAATATATCTTCTGGATTCATAGAGAAGAAACGTCCCTTGAAAGTCAAGTCCATTCGCCTTCATTTAGAAATAAAGAAATTGAGGCTAAGAGAATTTCCAGTTTTTCTCTTGTAATTTCTTTGCTTATATTAAGAGCAAAAGCAACTGGCTTCTCTAACAGACAAAAGCAGAGTTTAAAAGTTAGAAAGTTTATAATTAAGTGATTTATTTTATTATGAGTCCAAATTAAATGATATCCACATGGCTCTGTCACTTAATCTTGTACCTGTGATGGATTTTAAACTGCAAGGAAAAAGTGAATATAGCCATTCGAAGATGTTAATATCAACAAAATTAGAAGTATTTGAAAATCTCTT
This sequence comes from Aepyceros melampus, assembly GCA_006408695.1. NCBI lineage: Eukaryota > Metazoa > Chordata > Mammalia > Artiodactyla > Bovidae > Aepyceros > Aepyceros melampus. The sequence goes on from SJXQ01011901.1 coordinate 215,699, forward strand.
ACAACTCATGATGTATGAATATGTTACCATGTAATTATCTAGAGCTCTGTACCTTGAAATAGAGTGAAGGTAAGTGCCTGTGATTAGGTCTCATTATACATACTGAACCTATTACAACACATCTCATCTCAAAATGGATTTATAGTAATAAATATTCTTATCAAAAAATGTATATGAAAAGTAAATATTTGACTTAAAAACTATAACGGTAAAATAAATTTAATCACAAATATGTTAGATAAATAGGTCTTATCTGGTAACAAATACTAAAATAAAAACATGAGATGTTTGATATATGATCACACACTGATTTTTTTTCCCTTTCAGTAATACTAAATGTTCAAGAGTTTGGTACTATATTTCACTCTCTAATTGAATATTTTAATGTCCAAATGACAGAAACTTCAAATATATTGTTACCATAGTGAGCATTATTTAAACTATTTTAAACATCATGCATATCCAGGCAGAGACTTTTATTCAACAGCATGAATAAAAGATATACTTACATTTGCCAGTGAGATTTGGGCAAAGAATATTAAAACTGCTGAAAGACATTGTTTCTTGGTGCTCTGGAATATAGCTAGAAACACTTAAAAGATCCTAATGAAATGGTCTTCATCTTGGAGATCTAAATAAAATGTCAAAATAAGGTTAAAAGTTCCCCTAGTCTCTGAGACACAAATATTGAAATACTCTGAGAAATTCGATTTAATTGGTGTCTGGTACCTACTCAACTGTGAATTATTTACATGGATCCACGTGAAAATCTGGGTATAGATACGGAACTAAAGACTTTTGAGAGTCCTTAGGAACAAGGTAGAAATGAGATCAGTATTATTTTTTCATTTGATTTGGAATAGAATCTTGGACCCATTCTGGAATATTCCAGGAGCCCAAGCAAAGCCTGGAATAAGACTGACTTCTGGGAGAAATTACAGCAGAGTCATCAAGAGATGGGCTTTGGGATCCTGCAGATTTAAATCCTAGTCTGAAATCTAGCTTCTTTACCAGTACCCTTTAAGATGTTGGCTAAATTACTTAATCTTTCTAAGCCTTTGTTTTCTCATCTGTTAAACAGTAACATCTATTTTAAAAGGTTATTGTGCAGATAAGATAAGGTCAATCTATATAGAGGGCTTTGCATAATACCCACCACATAGTAAATGTACAATTCTACCATTCAACATTTTCTTCTATGGGTCAGTAGGATGGGCTACACAATTTTTGGCACCCAGCAGAAAATGAAATGTGGGCTCCTTGTCCAAAAGTCAGGGAAAAGTTCCGTTAAAAGTATGAGCTATAAAGTCTTTTCTTCATGCTTATCTCTTTCGATGTGTCATTTTGTTTGTTTGTTTTGTTTTGTCCTTTTGCAATAGTTTTAATTAAGAAAAAATTAAAATATTTAATTAGCATGAATTTTACTCATTATGTTGTTGCAGTGTCAATTTTAAATGAAAGTGTAAGAGCATTTAATCCACATCCAGACTTCCCAAAATTTGCATTTCATGCTAATTCATATTTCATAGCTTATATATGCATATACTTCTTTTTAATGAAACAGAAATATTGCACAGAACTAATTCAACTGTTTTTATTTCACTTCTTAATATGTGCACTTTCTATTAGCACTGTTTCCTTTTGTCCTTTGTAAGGGAGGACCAAAGAGAATAATCTGTGTTTTTCCTTATCTTCCCTTTCCTGTATGTAATTTTCTGTGTTAAGTGATGGACTAGGGAAGTAACACGCTAATAGATTTCCTGGGCCACTCATGTTTCTTAGAACTCCATTGTTCTTTGCATTTTTGAAGCAAATTCTGGCTTAGATAGAAAGTGTGGTCTCCTGGCGTGGTCAGTACCCCATTTTGTCAGAATTTCTGCTCATGGGACATCACAAACATAATATGAGAATTGGGCAGCAAAGAAGATATATTTTGAGTGAATTTCTTCTACTCACATCATGCTTCATTGTCCCACTACCCTCTACTTAAAAAGCACAAGTTCAAAGATAAAAGTATTATTGTCTAGATGGTGACAGCAGTGTTAAACTAAACAGAAGGCCAAGTGAAGTTGCACAGGTTATGTACCCATAAAGCCAGCCCTTTGGATCAGGTATTGTTTTATGTGCTGAGAAACCATGCTAACAGTTCAGTCTATGCCATTGTTTCATGGAACTTACTAGGAAATGAATAGTTCAGTGAAGAAAATTCAGAAGATGACAATGTAATTAAGAATATAAAATAGGAAGAAGCATTGGTTGAAAGTTACAGATCAGTGATTGGATGGGCCACATTAGATAGGGTTATTAAGAAAGACTTATCTCCAGAGCTGACATTTGAGCAGATACCTGCATGATAAATCGTGCTATACAAAGATATGAGGGAAGCAAGTTCCTGCCAGAAGGAAAAACAGGCACTGTGTTTCTAAGTGGAGAATGTGCTTGGTGAATTTCATTGCTGCTCATAGTGCTGTGTCTGGAATGAGCTGGCACCTTGCTACTTAAAGTGTGATCCCAGGTCTAGTACCATCAACATCACTTTGGAGCTTTTTACAGATATAAGAATTATATCCCCTATTCCCATGGACACTACTGAGCAACTTCACTTTCACTTTTCACTTTCATGCATTGGAGAAGGAAATGGCAACCCACTCCAGTGTTCTTACCTGGAGAATCCCAGGGATGAGGGAACCTGGTGGGCTGCCGTCTATGTGGTCGCACAGAGTCAGACATGACTGAAGCGACTTAGCAGCAGCAGCAGCTCCAAACTGACTAAATGAAAATCTTCACGGGCAAAATTCTGCATTTTTAGCAAGACATTGGTGGTTTTATTTGTACATTATTGTTTGAAAGGGACTTCTCTATAGGACCAGAATGTGTGAAATCTAATGAATCAGTAGAAGAGCTTGGAGAGGATTTCGGGGCTAGATCTTATAGACTTATCAACCAGAGAAAGGAATTTAACTTTTATTCTAAATGTGAATTTAGAATTCAACTATGGAAGAGTTTTAAAGGAGAGTACATTTGAGGGCCATGAATATTTTTTAGGCTTGGGAACCATAGAAAGGGTAGAGAAACGCTTTAAAGAAGAAAAAAAGAGAAATATAAGACTAGTTTACCACTTTCCAAATTAGGGTTTCTCACTGCTGGAAGTGGCATACCATAATAAGCATGCATGCTCAGTCATGTCCAACTCTACGTAGATCCTATGGACTATAGCCTGCCAGGCTCCACCGTCCATAGAATTTTCCAGGCCAGAATACTGGAGTTGGTTGCCATTTCCGACTCCAGGGGATCTTCCTGACTCAGGATCAGACCTACAGCTCTTGTGTCTCCTGTGTTGGCAGGTGGATTCTTTACCAGCTGTGAAGCCCAGAAGGGGCATAGAACAATATCCCTCACCCAGGGGTTCTGATCCTGCACAAAGAACAAAGCACAACGGCTCATTGTGTCACTGTATTGTTTGACATTTACACTTCTCTCTTTTCTACTAGCCCAAAATCCTTCCATAGCATAAACCACATTTTGACCTTCTTTTTACCCTAAGGTCCTTGAGTGTGCAATTCTGTATTTATTGATTTATGTTGATTGAGAAAGTGTGATGCAAAGATACAGGGAATTTGGATGTTCTTACAGAATATTAGCCTATCTGCAGCTCTCCTTCATTTTCTCATACTGTGGGCATATCAACATAAAGAATGCAGCAGTAGGAGAAAAATGATGACATATTTGAACCTGTGACTTTTAGTTGAATAAGCAATATATACTTAATTTTTTAAAGCTTTCTTTACAATTCTTTGATACTATTTTGGAACTAAGCATTTGTTCTCTGAAATGTGTTACAAGGGCCGATGAGGGCAGTATTGAGAGGCCCATACACAAACCATGCAAATGACAAGTGGCTGTCTTCCTTGTCACCCCGTCCTTGGACCTGTTTTCAGAACCTCTTGCCATCTTCTTAGACTCTTTGTTCCTAAACTTAGAATCCATCCTTGTCTAGAAAAATTGAAGAGGCTCTCGTGCTGCTACTTCCAACTCTGCTCATGGGAAACTTGACCTCCCCTGCCCAGGAAGAGGGACAGGGTCTCTCATGCTATTTTCAGTTGCTTCTCAGTTCAGTTCAGTTCAGTCGCTCAGTCGTGTCCGACTCTTTGCGACCCCATGAATCGCAACACGCCAGGCCTCCTTGTCCATCACCAACTCCCGGAGTTCACTCAGACTCACGCCCATCGAGTCAGTGATGCCATCCCGCCATCTCATCCTCTGTCGTCCCCTTCTCCTCCTGCCCCCAATCCCTCCCAGCATCAAAGTCTTTTCCAATGAGTCAACTCTTCGCATGAGGTGGCCAAAGTACTGGAGTTTCAGCTTCAGCATCATGCCCTCCAAAGAAATCCCAGGGCTGATCTCCTTCAGAATGGACTGGTTGGATCTCCTTGCAGTCCAAGGGACTCTGAAGAGTCTTCTCCAACACCACAGTTCAAAAGCATCAATTCTTCGGTGCTCAGCCTTCTTCACAGTCCAACTCTCACATCCATACATGACTACTAGTGGTGATTAAAAGCTGTTATAGTCAAAGTTGTAATCCAGTATATAAAACTATAAAGGACTATATAAGAATAATTGATTACTTTTTTATTTATTAAATATGACAATATTTTATTTCTCACTGGTTGATTGACATATTAAACCTCCCTGGCATCCCTGTTTACCCTATTTGAAAGAGGATTATGACTTTTTTTTTTTAGTTAATGAATCATAGTTTGATTAGATAGTGTGAATCACATTGTACCATATAAACTTTTATTAAATCTAATTTGATTTCACTGCTGACAACATAGAGAACAAAACAAGTTGGCTATCAATTTATTTATTAATGTGTCATTGCTGGAAGTTTCTTTGAATTTATTTAAAAGATTGTACTTTAATGCTGAATCTCTTTGAGCACCCTTTAAAATATTATAACAGGCTCTCTTTTCATCAGTGAAAGTTTTGGTTTGCCTACATGGATTCATTCTTGAGCCCATAATCACTTTAGTAACTTGTGAATAAGTGTCAAACATTCTGTGCTTTAAGAGGGTGCCAACTGTGATTGGCTTAATGGATGCCTCTTCCTGTTCCAGACATCCACCATCTCTATGGCTGTCTGTCTTCACCAAAGGACTAGGACTTTTCTTCCTTTTTAGCCTAGTCACTAGGTACAATAAACATATTTCTCTTGGAGATTTTATCAGTGTCAGTTTATGAACACAAAATCCCTCAGGCAAAAGATAATCTTTCACGTGCCTAAGAGGTTTTTTAACATATATATATATTTAAAATATGTATATATTGATTGCATTGAGTGTTCATTGCTGCGTGCAGGTGCTCTCTAGTTGCCATGAGAGGGGCTTCTCTTGCTGTGGTCCAGGGCACATGTGCCTCAGTAGTTGCAGCTTACAGGCTCAGGAGTTGTGGTGCATGGCCTCAGTTGCTCTGTGGCATGTAGAATCTTCCAGGACCAGGGATCAAACCCATGTCCCCTGCACTGACAGGCAGATTCTTATGCACTGTACCATCAGGGAAGCTCAGGAATTTTATTTATTTCTTTTGCAATATAAATAAAAGATTGAGACTTCTTGCTATTCTAGCCATCAGAGGTGTACCTTTGCTTTTTGGTATCAGATTTTTTAAAAATCTGGCTCCTCAGGACTTTATATACATCAAATTTTAAATATTACAAAAATAGAAATCATATCTGTAAGTAGTAAATTACTAGAAGAAAATAATAAGCATCAGAAGATGCATCAACCTCACCTAGCTAGGTATGCCACCAGTGTAAAATCCTGAACGCATGACAATCCTTTGTGTTCCATTAACTTATACGACAGCTACTCTGAGCACTTTCAAATCTGTCACTGTCTCTTGTATGACTTGTAAAGCTACACAGCCTCTACCCCTTCACCGAGAAATTTTACTGCTGAGGCCTTTAACTTCATGCTGGATCCTGGACCACATCTCTTTTCTCTTGGAGTGAAAATATAACTGGCTACAGGATGAGTCCTGAATCAAGACTTGCTTGGGTCCTCTGACTTGCAGCCTGGAATCTTACTTTCATACCTGAATTTCTACAATGACTGGAATCATTTTCCTTGGGCCGATATTTTTCTGCCAAAGCTTCCCCTGCCCATTCGATCAAGGCAATCCCAGTCTACCCAACTTTCCCCCGCCCACACACAACTTTCCCCACTCCCTAGCAAATGCTGTTACTTCCTTGAGTGCCCATGCAAGCTTAACAAGAATTGATTCTTGGACTTCGTTCTATCACTTCAGCTAACAGTACTCATGTCCTTCCTGTCTTGTGTGGTTCTAGACTTTTCTTTAGTTGAACATTCCCATTTCCTTACATTGAACACTAATCCTTGGCCTCTCTCCCATGGTCAGTGCCCCAGCCTCTCTCTAACTGTATGAATACAGCTGAATTTTTTATGGCTAGGCTCTTTTCACACTCATCCTATTGCTTGTGTTTGAACTATGAAGAGGTAGAGAGATTCTGGTCTTCCCTGGTGGCTCAGTGGTAAAGACTCTATCTGCAATGCTGCTGCTGCTGCTGCTAAGTCGCTTCAGTCGTGTCCGACTCTGTGCGACCCCATAGACGGTAGCCCACCAGGCTCCCCCGTCCCTGGGATTCTCCAGGCAAGAACACTGGAGTGGGTTGCCATTTCCTTCTCCAATGCATGAAAGTGAGAAGTAAAAGTGAAGTCGCTCAGTCGTGTCCGACTCTTAGCGACCCCATGGACTGCAGCCTAGCAGGCTCCTCCGCCCATGGGATTTTCCAGGCAAGAGTACTGGAGTGGGGTGCCATTGCCTTCTCCGATCTGCAATGCAGGAGACACGAATTCAATCAATGGGTCAGGAAGTTACCCTGGAGAAGGAAATGGCATCCCACTCCAGTATTCTTGCCTGGAAAATCCCATGGACAGAGAAACCCAGCAGGCTACAGTCCATGGGTCACAAGAGTTGGACAAGCACTTTTTCTAAATACCGGACACAAAAATAGCTGGAATAGGTGAACATGTTTTTGTGCTTAAAAAATTAATTCCCTGTTTAGATATACAAAAGATCAAGATAGCTTGTGACCTTAAAACAATAAAAATGATTGGAAACAAAAACACAACAGGAAATAGTGGTTTGGGGCAGAAGTTAAGAACCATAGCTAGTAGAAGCAAAAAGAGAATTCTGTGGCATGATGTAAATTTTATTGTTTCTGACCCTAAAAGTCACTATGAAGAGTAGTTTTCTCTTTTTTGATTAAAAGGAAGGACACCATGTTAAATCTTAAAGAGAGAAAAGATGACTGACATTTAGTGAATATCTATTTGGGCATGACTTCATCTAGGACACTTTTACATTGCTCAAACACTTTCTACCAGGAGATGTCTAAAACTTCAATCCTAGCACTTACTAAAATTATACATTTGTTCCTCGGTGCCCTGCTAGACAATAAGCTCCTTGAATATAGAGATTTCTTGATCATCTTTTCTTATCATTCATTCTTCTGTTCAAATGTTCACCTCCTAGATAGGGGCTATCATTTCTGGCTATTGTTTCTAAAGCAGACATATTCCCCAGTCACCCACTCATTCTGCTTTATTTTGTGTGTGTGTGTGTGTGTAATAAAGTTTTATTAAAGTATAAAGGAGATAGAGAAAGCTTCTGACATAGGCATCAGAAGGGGGTAGAAAGAGTACCCACCTGCTAGCCTTCAGCTGGATGTTATATTCTTCCTAGTGCCTATCACTTACTTGAATTTATGTTGAATTAGATCTTGGTTTCCTTGTTTATTTTCTGAATATTTTATTAAAATATAAGCTATGAGAACAAGAAATTTGTCAGCCTGGTTCAAAGATTTAACCTTAGTCTTTAAGACGTTGACTAATATATAGTGTTTGCTCAAAATAAATACTTGCTCAATGACGAATTAATTTTTTATACCTGACTCCAACACAAGGCATAGTTACATAATAGATACCTAAATGTTTGTTGAATTAAACTGAACTTCCAAAATTATCCTACTGGTGAGGAAATTGTAATGAAGAAAATTAAGTAATTTTCTAAAGGTCACAGAGTTAGTAAGTGGAGAATCGAGAACAGGAACCCACATGTGTGCACACATTGTGTATCAGGCAATACTGCTTCAGAAAGCTGTGAGAGTAAAGTCCAGGCATGTAGATTTCTGGTGATGTAGCCTGTGAGCTGCTGTCTATGGGGTCGCACAGAGTCAGACATGACTGACGTGACTTAGCAGCAGCAGCAGCTTATTACAGGATGAAACTTAGAGAATTTTGAGAGATGAATAGTTATTCTCAAATGAGTTTTATACAATGATAGAATGAAAGCCAATTCATGAGTTACTTCTTTGTATTATTAACTGGAAAAAAAAAATTCATAGGCTTTACCAACTAGATGTGAGTGATACAGAGTTAATATTATGTTATAAAAGTTGAACTCAAACTATATTTTCTTCCAGTGGGCCAGCTTGCACATGGCAGTGGGCCAATGAGTACCTTTTAGAAGGACTGAATTTTTTTCTTAAAAGGACTCTTGAAATTGCTCCAGTTGTTGAAAAAAACTGTACTTGATGTAAAATACTTCCTTATACAACATGGAAAAGGAATTTGTCCTAAAAAAACTTAATAACAGATTTTAATAATGACTGTGATTTGACCAGAAATGTGTCTATGTACCCTGTGAAATATTTAATTATTTTCAAAAGTAGTTTATGACGATGGCCAATGATAGTGAGTGGATTACAAAATGCAGCCAAAGAAGTAGGTGAAGGAATTGACCTGTTGAATGAGATTTTTGATATTTGTTTACCTGAATAATAATGTTTACCAAATGTATGGTAATAAATTTTACTAAGCTGCTGCTTTTGACAATAATTAATAAGCACTGTCAGCTGCTTCTGAAAGTCTGCTCTTAGTTAGACATAATAAAGAACATACATTATGAGAATGATTCATGAATTCCTGGTGTAGTGGAAATAACATGGCTATAGAGTCCATCCAATCTAGTTTGAAATTTTAATTATGCCACTTACTAGAGGAAGTTATCTCTCTCTTCTTCATAAAGTTGTGAAAAGGAAATAGAGTAATATATGTGGAGTGTCTACCTAAATCTACTACTTAAATCAGTAGATAGGATTCAACAACTCTTCTGTAGCCTGGACACAAACTCCACATTGTGTGCCCTGAGTTTGATTCAAGCTAGAACATTAGAAATAATCTGATATTCATTTGTATCTCTTTAAGAACATGAAAAATACTCTAATTCAAAGCTCACTTTAATATTTCCTAAACACTCTCTTGTTTCCTCCATATTTTTTAAGTTCTCACAGCTTCTCTGATGCCTGTCACTTAACACTCTTATCTGTCAAATAACAGCAACAAATGAAACATATATTTTTCTACACTGAGTTCATGTAATTACTGGATTTGTTTCATTCATGATTGCGTGTGTATGCTCAGTCTCATCAGCCATGTCTGACTATTTTGGACCCTGTGGACTGTAACCAGCCAGGCTTTTCTGTCCATGGGATTCTCCAAGCAGGAATACTGGAGAGGGTTGCCATGTCCTCCTCCAGGGGATCTTCCCAACCCAGAGGTTGACTCATGTCTCCTGCATTGCAGGCAGATTCTTTACCATTTAAGATACCAGGGAAGCCTGGTGTCTGCCAAATGCTGGGGGCAAGTATCCAGTTGCTTATAGGGAATTTCATTGTGATACCTTCTGTATAATAAAATTAAATCAAGGCATTCAGCCTTCAATCCAAACCAGGGCTTCGTAGGGCTGTTGGAAGTTTTATTTGAGCTTCTCCTTAGCTACCAGTGACTAGAAAACCCTTCCCATCTGCTGAATTCTTCCCAGCATCTCAACTCCAAGCTCCATCACTCAAACTTGTTTTTGCTGTATGGCCAAGATAGTCACAGAGAAAATCAGAGAGATCTTTTGGGGTTACAAAGAAGTTCAAGATTGCTTAATAAATCTTAGCTAGAATTTGTTTCTTCTTCTTCGTTTTGAAGTAGAACAAGACCAGTCCTTCAAGTTGTGTTCTTCTCTCTGCTAATGAAAGGCTTATAGTGAACACAGAGCTGGAGCACTTCCAACCTTCTTACTTACCTTCAGGTATAGATCCCAGCCCTATGCACTCTGCTGTATATTTGTTCTAGGTAATGTCTTCCAAAGAGATCAAGTCAAGATCCCTTTATATCAGAGAATCCTCCCAATATATCCTTACTCAACCTCTGCCATTTCTCAGCATTTAGAAGCCAACACTTTTACAGCATCTGAATTCCATGAGTAGCTCATACTTTAAGTCTCTGCTCCTATCCTAGGCCCAGCGTTACCTGAAACTCTTTGTTTCTGGCAGGAAGTAGCCAAGGGAGTAGTTCCAAAGCCTACTTAGTTGCAGACCACAAGATGGCAGCCACGTTCCGGGCCTTTCACTTCTGCAGAAGCGTTGGGCAGCATCCCTGCACCAGTGTAAGTAGCTCTGATAATGTGTCTTCTTTCCATCAAAACGATATGCCTATAGATATTGAATTTAAAATTGATTTTCATTTCACAGCTTCATGAGCAAATTTTGAAAGTTGTACATGATATCGTAAAGATCTGATTTTCTTCCTGAAAGAGCCAGTCTTTCTTCCTAAATATCCAAGCAGTCTTCCTCCAAAACAGAAATTTCAACATCTGTGTTGTGTCACCATGTCTCTCTAATGTTGCAGTCGGATTCTTAGACCCGTAACATTTAATGTTTGGACAATGGGCACATTTTCCACCACAGAATTCTAGCAGTAAGGTGGATGATTTCTCTGACTCAAGCCTAGATGGAAATGTTTTAATCTGAGATGTATTTAAGCATATCACTGAAAAGACAAACTCTTTAAGAAACATCCAAGACATAAGAGCTAGGATCCAATGAGAACCCACCATTTTTTCTTGCTTTATTGAGAAATACTTGATATATAACATTGTATAAGTTTGAGGTATATGACATTATGACTTGGTGCACATATATACTGTAAAACGACAACCCGACTTGGTTAGATAACACATCCATCACCTGACAGAACTACTTTTTTGTGTGGTGGGAACATTTAAGGTCTACTCTCTTAGAAACTTTCAAGTATATAATTCATCATTGTTAACTATAATCACCAAGCTGCACATTGCATCTCCAGAAATCACTCATCATATAAGTGTTGTTTGTGACCTTGGAACCTCCATCTTCTCATTTCCCGGAACCACCAGCCCCTGGCAACTACCATGCCAGTCTCTGTTTCTCTTCGTTTGGCTGTTTTAAAAATAGATTCCATGTGTAACTGAGACCATGCAGTGTTTAGGGTCCTACCGTTAACAGAGTTGTATTCAAGGAAGCACAATCGCATTTTCAGAAATCCTTTCATTTGTATTTACCTTGCACCCTATCATCTGCTTCCACCAGGAAATGTTAATAGTTGACTTAGAAAAAGTGTGTATCTATATTCTGAACCCATGTCAAGATTTCATATTACTGTTCAAAGTGCAGGATGATTCCTAACTCCTTTGCCCTCAGAACAAGTTTGAAGTCCTTTGTCCTAAACTCTTCAGTTGCCAGATTCATAATCACCTTACTCCTCCTCCGCAGTTTCCCTCCTTTTCCACTCCTCTCCGTGTCTTCAGCTAAGGTAAGGAGGTGTTTGTTATTACTCTCAGATACGGGACAGAGGTCTGTTCTTCCTCAGTGCCTGGTGGGCCCAGAGTATACCTCTTTTCCTGCTTCCTCTCTGGTCAGTGGATGCAGCAGGCAGGGATGTGGCATGCCTGCACATCGCTCAGCTGTGTTGCAGCTCCACGGTGCTGTCCTATTGATTTCCTTTTCATTTATCCTCTTTCATTTCTTTTCTTTTTCTATGGCTATTTCTCTTTTGAACTTTGTTTTTTGTTTTATAGTTGCAAAAAAATGGAACTAGGTTGGCTTAATAGGTGATACTAGGTTATGGAATAGTGGTTTCCAAACTCAAGTTCATTATCAGAATCCTAGTAAAAAGCTAAAGACTACATCTTGACAGGTCCATTTCATAGACTAGTAGGTCTGGTGTAAGGTTCAGATACCTGTATTTAAAAAAAAAGAAAAAAATACTCCATGGATGACTCTAGTGGTTGAACCCTGTTTAAAGCCTTTTAGCTTTCAATTCCTAGTACCTAACTCAGGGCCTAGTTAGTAGATGTTAAACATATATTATTGCACAGTTCTTAGTTAATTGATAGTGTAGCAAATAGGACTAATAGTTGGTGACATTTGCCAGTATGTTGTAAGAGCAGAAAGTTAAACATTCCTCAGGGAAGTGCTTCCTTGCTATGAAAAATTTGGAGAAAATCTGAGTTCGTTAGCAGCAGAGCTTCTCAGATCTTTTAAGATGCTAGGTGAACTTTGAATCTTCAGGGGTTTTGTGCATCATCAGGCTTAGTTGACTCAGCATCCATCCCTTTCAAGTTACTTTTTTAAATTTATTTTACATCAGGGAGCATCTTATGGACCAATGTTATACAGAGGACAGTTTGGAGAAAGAGACATAGTCTAAGACTGGGTTGGACATTGACAAGGCTGTTTGCTGGTACACATCTGTGTGGGTTCTTTGGATCAAATCTTTTCTACTTTGACTGCACGTTGGAATTACCTGGGGGATTTTTAAAACTCAGGGATGTCTGGGCATCACCTGAAGCCAATTTAATAAAAATCTCTAGAGGTAAGGCCAAGTACTAGAATTAAAAATTTCTCAGATGATTCTCATGCTGATGATGTTGAAAACCATTGCTTAGAAAGCAAAATGCTAGCTACTAAGTTATTGGCTACCAATAATAGTTAACATTTATTGTTGACTTTGTGCTAAGCACTTTCCTCCTATGTTCTGGAACTAAATCCTCATTTTTTTATAATGTGAATCCCACTATTATCCCCATTTACAGAAGATAAAACTAAGGCATTAGGGAGAAAGAGCAGTTTGCCCAAGAACATGCAAGCTATAAGTTAGGGGCTTTGTGTCTAGGCACTGTGATTCCAGAACTTGGGCATCTAACTAGTACTTCCCTAAACTCTTTTTTGACAGATTCTATATGATTAAAACTAATACATTATCTTCACTCACTATACAAAAATGCTAGCAGGAAATAAAATCAACTCTAGTGTTAAGTTCTACCCATAAAATCAAACACTTTAGTATTTTGACCATCAGTTCAGTTCAGTTCAGTTGCTCAGTCATGTCCAACTCTTTGTGACCCTGTGAATTGCAGCATGCCAGGCCTCCCTGTCCATCACCATCTCCCAGAGTTCACTCAGACTCACGTCCATTGAGTCCGTGATGCCATCCAGCCATCTCATCCTCGGTTGTCCCCTTCTCCTCTTGCCCCCAATCCCTCTCAGCATCAGAGTCTTTTCCAATGAGTCAACTCTTCATGTGAGATGGCCAAAGTACTGGAGCTTCAGCTTTAGCATCATTCCTTCCAAAGAACACCCAGGGCTGATCTCCTTCAGAGTGGACTGGTTGGATCTCCTTGCAGTCCAAGGGACTCTCAAGAGTCTTCTCCAACACCATAGTTCAAAAGCATCAATTCTTTGGCGCTTAGCCTTCTTCACAGTCCAACTCTCACATCCATACATGACCACAGGAAAAACCATAGCCTTGACTAGATGGACCTTAGTCGGCAAAGTAATATCTCTGCTTTTGAATATACTATCTAGGTTGGTCATAACTTTTCTTCCAAGGAGTAAGCGTCTTTTAATTTCATGGCTGCAGTCACCATCTGCAGTGATTTTGGAGCCCCCAAAAATAAAGTCTGACACTGTTTCTACTGTTTCCCCATCTATTTTGACCATAGTAATATATTTTTGTGTTTTTAAATCTACTCCATCAGAGAACTTATGTTAATAATTGCACACATAGAACATAACAAAAGTTGTTTCCCATTCTCTCTCCCACATTTAACAGTGAAATATGGAATTGATTTTGGCCAAATCTTCATGCGAGTAAAAAGACATTAAGGGTGATTCAGGTAGTCAAAATAACTCAGCCCTACTTTCTCTTGGATCATAAAATTGTATCTGCTAACTTCGCATCAACTATTATTTTTTTAAAAATCCCTTAATCTAATTATCATTCCCTATTATTGCCAAACCTCAGTTGAATGGACTCCAAATAATGGAATTTTAAAATAATTGAGTGTATTTTTAAACATTTTATTTCTTCCTCATTGAGAAATAAAGGAAGAGCAAGTAATTTGAAACCAAAAGCCTTCAAAAGGTGTATGGCTATTGTTCCTTCTGTTGAAATTCTATTCCACTAATTATCTGCATATTTAAATAGTGTTAGTTTTCTCTTGGAATCCTTTAGAAATCAATACAGAGCTGGCTGGTATGACCCCAGAACCAGGAAGACAGCTAATCTCCTGTTTGGAATTTAGAACATGCAAACTTGTATTGTTGTTTATTATTCTTTTTCTCTTAAACATCTGCACTGTTGCTTCAATTAGACATTAAGTCCCTATGTTCTATACATTCTTTCTATTTTGATTCTCAGCTCCTAGCAATAAACACATAAGGATGGTTGGGTTCTGTGGGAGTACAGACCCAATCTCCTGTGCAACTGGCTTTTACAGCTGTGACAAACAAGCAAATTGATATTCTTAAGGAATTTTAAGGTTATGAATCAATAAAAACTACTAAATTATTCTGGACATATGTTTACTATGCAGTATTTACAATGCTATTCTTACTATTTGTTTTGAAATATATAGGCTATAATGTGGCCTCATTCTCTGTGTTTATACTATATTAATGTTACAGGCAATATCTCCTCTCCCCAAATACATATTTGAAGTCCTAACCTCCAGTATCTCAAGATGTGACAGTATTTGGAAATAAGATCTTTAAAAAGACATTTAAATTGAAATGAGGTTATTAGGGTGAGCCCTAATCCAATATGACTGGTGTCTTTATAGTCATACAGAAGATTGGGATACTAATAAGCTAGAAGAGAAGGTCATGTAAAGACACAGGGAGAAGACAGCCATCTGCAAACCAGAGTAGACATCTCAGAAGAAATCAGACCTGCCAACATCTTGGCTTAGGACTTCTGGCCTCCAGAATGTAAAAAATTTCATTCCTATTGTTTTAGTCTGTGATACTTTAAGACAGGCTTAGCAAACTAATCGGAGAAGGCAATGGCAGCCCACTCCAGTCCTCTTGCCTGGAGAATTCCATGGATGGAGGAGCCTGGTAGGCTGAAGTCCATGGAATCACGAAGAGTCGGACACGACTGAGCAACTTCACTTTCACTTTTCACTTTCATACATTGGAGAAGGAAATGGCAACCCACTCCAGTGTTCCTGTCTGGAGCCTGTTGGGCTGCCGTCTATGGGGTCGCACAGAGTCGGACACTACTGAAGTGACTTAGCAGCAGCAGCAGCAGCAGCAGCAAACTAATTCAATTAATTTAGCTTATTATAGTCTTATGAGCATACTTGGTGTTTCAGGTAAAATAATAATGTGTTACATTTCTTTAGTACTTTTAATATTATAAAGTTTTTCAGCATTCCATATTGTTGTCTCTTTGAGTCTTCATAGCTCCAGGACCAAACACAAGGTAGATCTCTGTTCTAACCTCCTTTCCTGGAATGCAATTTAACCCAAAATGAACAAAGCAAATGGTGACCTTCTTAATAAATAGGTGTGAGTTTATGTAAAGATGAATTTTTACTTGGGAATTTTTAAAAACTTTCTATTTTAAAATGAAAAAAGAGAAGATTTTTTTCCCCAAAATATATAAAACAAAATATAGGACTTTAGGAACTAAGTACAGTGGATTCTACTGTCACCCTAAAGCTCAGATGAGCCATGGGAGGGCTTGGGTGCAGAGCCTGGGCCTCTTGGTAGGGGACGTCAGATCTAGAGACGTGTGTGGACTCCTTGGGTTTTGAACATTAAAGACTAGGATGCTATACAAATAACCAGAAAACTTTTACCGATATCAAACATAGACTTTTAATTGGCCTTCAAATATGTTCTTGTAAAGGACTTCCACTCTGGACATCAATAAGTACTAATTATTTTAAAGGGTCTAATAATGTTGTATAATAGACATTTTCTATATTTAAGTATTTCATTTCACCCTCTCTGTTATGCAGTGTCTTTTAGTTTAGCCCTGTTCTCCTTTGACAGACTTCACATTTCTAAACTGATATTAATTATGATTATTAATAATAAAATAAAACTATTTAATTTAATAAAGCAGTATTTAATAATACTGTTGTTAGGTTGCAAAGAATGAAGCACATCAAGTATTTACTAGCTTCCTATTCATATTCTAGGAACCCCAATAATGTAAGTTTTATAGCAACAATATCTTTCAATGGATCTCTATGTAACTATCTATGAATTCACATAAAGATAAATTACCTTGCGGATAATTTTCAATTTTCTTGAAGTATATCTTCAAAATATAATTAAAAGACCTTTAGATAATATAAAAAAATGAGTATTTCAGATCATATAATGAAAGGCTTTTATGTGCAATATTTTGTGCAAACTTCAGAAAAACTTCTGAATAAGTATTCTTAACTCCTTGTTCAGTTCAGTCACTCAGTCATGTCTGACTCCTTGCAAAATTCCAAACCAAATAAGGAAATACTCTTTCTGTTCTAAGCCTTTGAATCAGTTTGGTTCAGTTGCTCAGTCACGTCCAACTCTTTGTGACCCCATAGACTGCAGCACACCAGGCTTCCCTGTCCATCACTAACTCCTGGAGCTTGCTATCACTCCTTTCCATCGCATCAGCGATGCCATCCAACTATTTCATCCTCTGTCATCCCCTTCTCCTCCTACCTTCAATCTTTCCAGCATCAGGGTCTTTTCCAATGAGTCAGCTCTTTGCATCAGGTGGTCAGAGCATTTGAGCTTCAGCATCCATCCTACAAATGAATATTCAGCACTGACTTCCTTTTGGATTGACTGGTTTGATCTCTTTGCAGTCCAAGGAACTCTCAAGAGTCTTCTCCAACACCACAGTTCAAAAGCATCAATTCTTCAGTGTTCAGCCTTCTTTATGGTCCAACTCTCACACTTGGTGGACCTTTGTCCACATGGTAGTGTCTTTGGTTTTAATATACTGTCTAGGTTGGTCATAGCTTTTCTCCAAGGAGCAAGCATCTTTTATTTTCATGGCTGCAGTCTCCATCTGCAGTGATTTTGGAGCCCCAAAAAATAAAGTCCCTCACTGTTTCCATTGTTTCCCCATGTATTTGCCATGAAGTGATGGGACTGGATGCAATGAATTTTGTTTTTTGAATGTTGAGTTTTAAGCCAGGTTTTTCACTGTCCTCTTTCACTTTTATCAAGCTGCTCTTTAATTCCTCTTCACTTTCTTCCATAACGGTGGTATCATCTGCATATTTGAGGTTATTGATATTTCTCCCAGCAATCTTGATTTCAGCTTGTTCTTCTTCTAGTCCAGCATTTCTCATGATGTACTCTGCATATAAGTTAAATAAGCAGGGTGACAATATACAGCCTTGACATACCCCTTCCCAATTTGGAACCAGTCCATTGTTCCATGTCCAGTTCTAACTGTTGCTTCTTGACCTTCATAAGATTTCTCAGGAGGCAGGTCAGGTGGTCTGGTATTCCCATCTCTTGAAGAATTTTCCACAGTTTGTTGTGATCGACACAGTCAAAGGCTTTGGTGTAATCAATAAAGCAGAAGTTTTTATGGAATTCTCTTGCTTTTTCTATGATCCAGTAGGTATTGACAATTTGATCTCTGGTTCCTCTGCCTTTTCTAAATCCAGCTTGAACATCTGGAAGTTCTTAGTTCATGTACTGTTGAAACCTGGCTTAGAAAATTTTGAGCATTACTTTGCTAGCATGTGAGATGAGTGCAATTGTAGGGTCATTTGAACATTCTTTGGCATTGCCTTTTTTGGGCTTGGAATGAAAACTGCCCTTTTCCAGTCCTGTGGCCACTGCTGAGTTTTCCAAGATAGCTGGCAAATTGAGTGCAGCTCTTTCACAGCATCATCTTTTAGGACTTGGAAGAGTTCAACTGGAATTCCATCACCTCCACTAGCCTTGTTGGTAGTGATGCTTCCTAAGGTCCACTTGACTTTGCAGTCCAGGATGTCTTTTTTCTCAGTTTTCTTTTCTCAGTTATTTGTAAGCCTCCTCAGACAACCATTTTGCCTTTTTGCATTTCTGTTTTTTGGGGGATGGTGTTGATCCCTGTCTCCTGTACAGTGTCACAAAGCTTGGTCCGTAGTTCTCTGGGCACTGTGTCTATCTGATCTAATCCCTTGAGTCTGTTTCTCACTTCCACTGTATAATTGTAAGGGATTTGATTTAGGTCAGACTTGAATGGTATAGTGGTTTTCCCTACTTTCTTCAATTTAAATCTGAATTTGGCAATAAGGAATACAGAATCTGAGCCACAGTAAGCTCCTGGTCTTGTTTTTGCTGACTGTATAGAGCTTCTCCATCTTTGGATGCAAAAAATATAGTCAATCTGATGTTGACATTCAACATCTAGTGATGTCCCTGTGTAGAGTTGCCTCTTGTGTTGTTGGAAGAGGGTGTTTACTCTGACCAGTGTATTCTCTTGGCAAAACTCTGTTAGCCTTTGCCCTGCTTCATTTTGTACTCCAAGGCCAGAGTTGCCTGTTACTCCAGGTATCTCTTGACTTCCTACCTTTGCATTCCAGTCCCCTGTGATGAAAAGAACATCTTTTTTGTGTTAGTTCTAGAGGTCTTGTAGGTCATCATAGAACCATTCAACTTCAGCTTCTTTGGCATTAGTGATTGGGGCATAGACTTGGATTACTATGATATTGAATGGTTTATTTGGTTTGCCTTTTTATAGGTGTGACATCTGGGTCTCAGTAGGAACAACCATGAGCTATCTGGCAAAATCAAAAGTTAGTAAAGCTCAGCTTTGCACAGTGGCTATATCGTAGCCAGTGAGGTTTATCTGAGGTACAATTATTGCTGATTGAAAAGTGTCCCACTACACCAAAGGAACTTGAAATGTAGTTGGCATGGTCAATGTTTGAGAGTCTCTGTGGAGAATGAATTTAAAAAAAAAAAGAAGTATTATAGTTAAGGAAATTGAAGGTCACACTAGGTTTTTGCTTCAATCTAGTGCTGTTTCCACTATGCCATAGTTGGATTTCAGGGATTTTCACTGGCCTTCTTTCTTAAGTTCTAAAACAAATCACAACATAAATCATAAGATAAAAATCTGTGCACTGTACTATTTATTTTATTACCTTTTATTTTTTCAATAAATAACAAACTATAATGATGTACTTGGGGCTCTTAACCTTTCTTGCTTGGGTGTCGTATTGGTATTTCAACACCTAATTCTCTCCCACTCCTGAGGTTCCTCTTACAACACAGGCTTTGTGTTAGCTGCCTCTTTGAGGGACATCATTAGACACTGAGAGAAAGTCCTTACTAGGTCTCCGGTAATGATGGAAACTTATTGTTCATTCCTTTATAATGGATTTTCTCTCTTCCTCTCAGATTGCAAATCAAAACTTGATGGACTTCTTCACTAATGCATCATTTTTTCTTCATAGATACTCTTCAACCCTGTAATTAAATACAGTTTTCTCCTTGATGGTTCAAGCTTAGGGCTCATTTTGAGTTCATCCTTTTCAAATGGACACCACCTCATGGATCCTGTGTCATGCCCTCCTTCCTAGTTCCAGCTTTCCTTCCTCCTTCATGTTATTTGCCTTCTATTCATCCTACAAGTTGGATATTAATTGTATTTTGCCACACGTCATCTTTTTATATACTGAAAACCCTTATGGAACAATGGAGAAGGAAATGGCAACCCACTCCAGTGTTCTTGCTTGGAGAATCTCAGGGACGGGGGAACCTGGTGGGCTGCCGTCTCTGAGGTCACACAGAGTCGGACACGACTGAAGTGACTTAGCAGCAGCAGCAGCAGCTTATGGAACAAATCAAGGAAGCAGCATTGGCTTTTGTATGTAATTAACCATCTGATTTCAGAATACCTGGCTGTTCCAGGGAAAAACCCAGAGATGTCATGTTTCTTTTTGTTGTTGTCTGTTTTAGTCTGGCTTTGATTCACCCAGCCTACTTACAGGATAACAACCCTTAGGTTCTATAAGAGGTTCAGCACTGCTTCTGGGCAGCAAATATAAAGTGAGTAAGTACCCATGCAGGAAGTTGTAAGCAAGTTGTCTATGTTAGAATTATTAGGTCACAGAATATTTTGTTGAGGAAAAAGTAGGGAAAAAATAAAGCCTTTCTTATTAGTCATTTGAAAAAGAAGACTAGACAAGGCATTACAAATTATAGCATGGAAAAAATGCTGGGCTAAGAACTGGATTAACCGGAAGATCGAAGACTCTCAGTGAAGTCTCTCATTCATAAATCAAATGATTGGATGAATATTCTGCTTAGAAAAAAAAAAATCATTCCTTTACATAATATGTTAGTCTTTTACAAAACATTTATTTAAAATATTTCAAATAGTGCCATCCAACTGCCTTCCTTTTTCACTGACCTCCTACCTAGCACCTTTAAATTGGGCAGCAGGAGATGCTATAGTGAACATATTACCTTTATAATTTCACAAGCCTCTCAGCTGGAGTTCAGGATCAATTCTCACACTTTAAAAATTCTTTGGCAGACAGGTTTAAACTACATTAACTGACAAATAACCTGAAGTGTAATTTATGGATCTTTCCTCCATGGGAAACAGTTGCAGCTGGTTTTTAATACAAATTGCCTTCCAGTGCTGTAAAACCTGGGTAATCTTAGCAAAACTAACCGATTCCACAAACAAAAACAAAAAAATAAAACAGAGGAGCAACATCAAAACAATTGCTAAGTCCATGCATTTAATAAGAGACAAATTCTGGACCTAGCTAGTCCCTTCACATTTTACATCCTCAGTCGAATCTTTTTGTATTTTTTACAATTTCATCAATACTTTTCATTACCTCTCCTCAAAAGCTATTATGGTTACTTCATTATTTACTTTTCCTGATTAGAATATTATTGCTTCAGTAAAAAAAATTAATGTAATGCATTTAGATGGTGACCTTCTTTGAACTGCGTGTGTAAGCTGAACTTTGAACAATGTGGGTTTTTATTTTGCTTGTCCACTTACACGTGGAATTTTTTTTTATACTAAATACTACAGTACTACATAATCCAGGGTTGAATCTGGAAATACAGAACTCTGAATATGGAGATGACTGTATATTATATTTGGATTTTCAACTGCATAAAGAGTTGGCAGTCCTGCATTGTTCAAGGGTCTGGAAAAGATGTCAATTTTTTATCTCTTTTATGTGTCAGACTCCATAACGTCTATCCAGATTAGCTCATGCACCAAGTCTTTATTTGACATCCGCTGTATCATGGAAAAAGCAAGAGAGTTCCAGAAAAACATCTATTTCTGCTTTATGGACTATGCCAAAGCTTTTAACTGTGTGGATTACAATAAACTGTGGAAAATTCTGAAGGAGATGGGAACACCAGACCACCTGACCTGCCTCTTGAGAAACCTATATACAGGTCAGGAAGCAACAGTTAGAACTGGACATGGAACAACAGACTGGTTCCAAATAGGAAAAGGAGTACATCAAGGCTGTATATTGTCACCCTGCTTATTTAACTTCTATGCAGAGTACATCATGAGAAACACTGGGCTGGAAGAAGCACAAACTGGAATCAAGATTTCAGGGAGAAATATCAATAACCTCAGATATGCAGATGACACCACCCTTATGGCAGAAAGTGAAGAGGAACTCAAAAGCCTCTTGCTGAAAGTGAAAGAGGAGAGTGAAAAAGTTGGCTTAAAGCTCAACATTCAGAAAACAAAGATCATGGCATCTGGTCCCATCACTTCATGGGAAATAGATAGGGAAACAGTGGAAACAGTGTCAGACTTTATTTTTTTGGGCTCCAGAATCACTGCAGATGGTGACTGCAGCCATGAAATTAAAAGATGCTTACTCCTTATATCTCTGGTGGCTCAGATGGTAAAACGTCTGCCTGCAATGCGGGAGACCTGAGTTCGATCCCTGGGTTGGAAAGATCTCCTGGAGAGGGAAATGGCAACCCACTCCAGTACTCTTGGCTGGAGAATCCCATGGACGGAGGAGCCTGGTAGGCTACAGTCCCCAGGGTCGCAAAGAGTCGGACACTACTGAGCAAGTGCTTTACTCCTTGGAAGAAAAGTTATGACCAACCTAGAGAGCATATTAAAAAGAGAGACATTACTTTGCCAACAAAGGTCCGTCTAGTCAAGGCTATGGTTTTTCTAGTGGTCATGTATGGATGTGAAAATTGGACTGTGAAGAAAGCTGAGCACCGAAGAATTGATGCTTTTGAACTGTGGTGTTGGAGAAGACTCTTGAGAGTCCCTTGGACTGCAAGATCCAACCAGTCCATTCTGAAGGAGATCAGCCCTGGGATTTCTTTGGAGGGAATGATGCTGAAGCTGAAACTCCAGTACTTTGTCCACCTCATGTGAAGAGTTGACTCATTGGAAAAGACTCTGATGCTAGGAGGGATTGGGGGCAGGAGGAGAAGAGGACGACAGAGGATGAGATAGCTGGATGGCATCACTGACTCGATGGGCGTGAGTCTGAGTGAACTCCGGGAGTTGGTGATGGACAGAGAGGCCTGGCATGCTGCGATTCATGGGGTCGCAAAGAGTCGGACAGGACTGAGCGACTGAACTGAACCAAACCCTGAATGCAGGGTTTTCAGATCTTCCTTGGTGGCTCAGTCAGTAAAGAGTCTGTCTGCAATGCTGGAGACCTGGGTTCAATCCCTGGATCTGGAAGAGCCCCTGGAGAAGGAAATGGCGACCCAGTCCAATATTCTTGCCTTGAGAATTCCATAGACAGAGGAGCCTGGTGGGCTATAGTCCATGTGGTCACAAAGAGTCAGACACAATTGATTGACTAACCCTTTCACTTTTCAGGCTTTTCAAAGGATGGGCAACAGGTCTATAACTGCCTTCCATCATCTTTCCCTGTATATAGACCTCTTTCCATGGTCCTGCTTCACTGAATACCATGGCTTTTTGCCTTCCCTCACTGAGTACATTCAATCCAATCCCTCCTCCTGCTGCTGCTGCTGCTGCTACTGCTAAGTCGCGTCAGTCCTGTCCGACTCTGCGACCCCATAGACAGCAGCCCACCAGGCTCCCCCATCCCTGGGATTCTCTAGGCAAGAACACTGGAGTGGGTTGCCATTTCCTTCTCCAATGCATGAAAGTGAAGATGAAAGTAAATTCACTCAGTTGTGTCTGACTCTTTGCAACCTCTGGAAGAGCCCCTGGAGAAGGAAATGGCGACCCAGTCCAATATTCTTGCCTTGAGAATTCCATAGACAGAGGAGCCTGGTGGGCTATAGTCCATGTGGTCACAAAGAGTCAGACACAATTGATTGACTAACCCTTTCACTTTTCAGGCTTTTCAAAGGATGGGCAACAGGTCTATAACTGCCTTCCATCATCTTTCCCTGTATATAGACCTCTTTCCATGGTCCTGCTTCACTGAATACCATGGCTTTTTGCCTTCCCTCACTGAGTACATTCAATCCAATCCCTCCTCCTGCTGCTGCTGCTGCTGCTACTGCTAAGTCGCGTCAGTCCTGTCCGACTCTGCGACCCCATAGACAGCAGCCCACCAGGCTCCCCCATCCCTGGGATTCTCTAGGCAAGAACACTGGAGTGGGTTGCCATTTCCTTCTCCAATGCATGAAAGTGAAGAGTGAAAGTAAATTCACTCAGTTGTGTCTGACTCTTTGCAACCCCATGGACTGCATCCTACCAGACCCCCTCCATCCATGGGATTTTCCAGGCAAGAAGACTGGAGTGGGTGCCATTGCCTTTTCTGCCAATACCCCCTCGAAGGCTAGAAATTCATCTCTTCTTCCCCAATGCTGCATGAGCTCCTGTGATGTTTAATTTTATGTAAATTTGACTGGGCTAAAGGGGTCCAGTAGCTGATAAAACATCATTCCTGGGTATCTTTGTGAGGATGTCTCTGGAAGAGATTAACATTTAATTCAGTAGACTGAGTAAAGAGATTCACTCTCACCATTGCGGATCAGTATCATCCAATCTGTTGAAGGACTGAGTAGAATTTACAAAGGTGGAACAAAAGCAAATTCTTTCTCTCTTCTTCAGCTGGAATATCCATCTTCTCCTGCCTTCGGACATCGAAGCTCCAGGTTCTTGGGCCTTCAGACTCAGACTTACACTAGTAATCGACCCAAAGTCTCATTTTCTTGGGTTCTCAGACCTTTGGACTTGAACCGAATTGTTATACCACCAACTTTCCTGGTTTTTCAGCTTACAGGCAGCAGATTGTGGGACTTCTCTCCTTCATAACCTGTGAACTGGCTCCTGTACTTAATCTCCTTTTATACATATCTTCATATCCTATTGGTTCTGTTTCTCTGGAAAACCCTTACTAATGCAGCTCCCAGTCTTGACTCTTCTCCAGGATTTCAGTCTTCCATTCTTTCCGTTCATTCTCCAAATGGAACTAGAAGGAGTTGATCATATTGGGCCCCCATGTTTAAAACCCTTTGGTGTAATGGTTGCTTTATTTCAATTCTTTTAGAAGTTTTAAGGTTCTTTCATAGTTGCAGGGCTCTTCAGATTTCCTTTATTCTTCAGTCTCACCCTTCACCTTCTGATGTCCATTATGACAATCTTACCAAGTTATTTTTAGTTTTTATGATGACTTGTATTCCTTTTGGCTCATTGTTGCTCCTTCTCAGGCAAGAAATTTTTTCCAATGGCCCTTCCTCTATCAAGGCTCATTTAAGTGCCCCTGCAAGGTCTAGGATATGACTTTTCCTGTAATAGTTATTGCCTTCTTGTATTTTAATTGTTTATTTCTTGTTTATGTCTGATCCTCTAGACTGTAAGCAATCTGTGTCCTGTTCATCTGCAATGCACAGCACCCAACATGTTATTCAAGTCCTACATTTTCAATAAAGTTTTATTTCTCACTCTTCAGCTTTCTTTTCATATTTATTCAAGGACAATTCATGTTATAACTTCATTGTTTACAAGTACTAACAGATATATGAAAGATTCAGCTGCATGCAAAATATAAAGTCTACCAGAAGGCTATTCAATTTTGGCAAAAATTTAAACATTATCTGATTCTGGAGATGTCAAAAAGAAGCTATAATTTGCTAAAGATATTTATATGCTACTAAAAAACAAATCTTTCAAAACCTTAGATTATTTCCAGGTTATGCAGTTTCTTTTGTGGCTTTTTTTCTCTTTGGCAATTTTTTTTTCTATTGAGCATAAAATGTAGTGACTATTAACTTGATTATATGCTGCAAATGATAAAGCTAAAAAGAGACTTTAAGGGAGTTATTCTTCTGCCCTTGGATAAGGCTGCACTTAAAACTTCCCAAAAGTACATCTATTTAATTTAAGAACCTTAGAATGTATGTTTTAGGAACCATATAACATGAGCATTAATTATATCTAATACTTATGTGTAGATAGAATGCAATTCACTCAAAAATTTTATTCTAGCAATGAGTAATACTGCTTAACATTGTAAAATAGTATAGTGCATTTTATTGTAGACCCCTGAATAACTTCTTTTAAATACTGAAATATTCATGTATACATTCAAATAGCAAAGATGAAATATGAGTCACATTTTTCCATTTGGGAAACTTTAGTGTTTTTTTGAGCAACATGATAAAAATCTCAGTTTAACAAATAGTGTAAGTTTGTAGTTCATTCCCTGCTCTATGACTTTTCCTGTTTAGTTTTTAGCTTACTTGTTACATAACCATTGCTTTTGCTTAAAGGTCAGCCAAAAGTAAAGTTATATCTTGCTGGAGGTGAGATGTAAACAATGTCTGATCTTGCCCTGCCATTTTTCTTAAATCTTCCACAGAGCTGGGTGAAATTGTGCCAGTATTCATAAAAGAAGATTATGTTTTAGAATCTGTATTGTATTATTCAATAAATATTTCAAGGTGTCTGCAAACAGGGATTAATGGGTATTATATTTCAGGAAACCAGAAAGGAATCAACCTGAAGAATTAAATAAAACACTCATGTTTGATGCTCATATAAACTGTAACTTAAAATAAAATGTGTGTAAACTTCCTTTTCCTTTTGTTTCATTTTTTCTGTCACAAGATAATACAGACTAAAGTGAAATGAGACCAAAATGAAACAAGATTAAAAATAAACAATCTAAATTTGACCTTCACTCCAAAAAGTAATACCACTCTTCAGTCGTCATTGTTATTATGGCGCCTTCATGCAATTAAAATATCTGGGTGAAAAAAATGCATGGTTCAAATTCTCAGTGGCACACTGCACTTCAGTCCAATTGGAGGCATCTGGACATGGAAAGACAGTACCATAAAGTTTTTCAACTGAAATTAGGGGTGAGGTATGTATTAAAACTTTGAATCATATTAAAAATTATTGGATTCTATGAAAATTTTGTATTTTTTAAAAAATATTCTGTGTAATTTCTGTATATATTAAATTAGATCTTCATTCAATACTTGAGAATCATTAGTGATCTTAAATGGATATTTTATCTGCTGTAAAACTCGTAAAAAGAACCAAGCTAAATGCCCCATCCCTGTGTTTCTCCTCTAAAGATAATTCTGTAAATAGGACAGCTACTGCTGCCTAGAACATCCTTTAGTCATTTAAGATGTATTTTATCCTGGTATTAATTAAATTCATTTTTAATTTTAAATTAAAAAAAAATTAAAGGTTAGCTCCCTTCTCCTTCAGTTGTAACCTAGACTTTGAGCACAGTAAAAATAAAGTATGACCAAAATCTCTTCTCAATGTTATTTTCATTTTCATTGTTTTTTTTTTCCTTCTAAGAAAAGTCATATTTTTTTAATGATCCAGGTCACATTCTAGGCTAGAGTTAAGAACTTCAGGGAGAGCTGCATCCTAATTATTTTTGTATTTTTTTTTTCTTTTTTGGATCTCCAACTAATTTTTTATTGACTTAATTGACATATAACATCATATTAATTTCAAATGTACAACATAATGATTCCATATGAATCTATGTTGTGAAATGATCACGACATCAAATCTAGTTAACATCCATCCAAGTGATTTTTATGCACATTAGAACTTGAGAAGGAAGGCTTAGATAAGTGACTTTCAGCCTAGGCTTCCAATTAGGATCTCATGTGCTCAGTCACTCAATACTGTCTGACTCTGTGACTCCACAGACTATAGCCTCCAGGCTCCTCTGTCCATGGGATTTCCTAGGCAAGAGTACTGGCGTGGGTTGCCATTTCCTCCTCCAGGGGATCTTCCTTAGGATATCATATAGTTTTAAGAACTGTAGTCACCTGCACCCTCCCCCACAGATTCTGTCCATTTGTCTGGGTAGGAACACCTGTGTTGTTTAAATTAAGTCTTCCAGGTGATTCTAAGGTGAGGCCAGAGTTAAGGGTGAGCGGTCACAAGTATATTAGGAGAGTTGAGCCTGTGGTCCTAACCGACTTTGCTCTGGTGGTCTGGTAGGGGCAGGTCTGTGCCGCCTGCATTATCTGGGCTGTAGTAGAATTTGGGGCGTCTGTGGGAGAAGAGGGTCCCTGAAGACAGAAAAGAAACTCAAAGTTTAATCTTCATGTAGGAGCTCAGTGTTCCTGAATCTCTCCTGAGACAACAGAGGGTATTTCAAGTCTCTTCTTCCCGTGAGTGTGAGACCAACAAACGGTCTGTGCTGAAGCCTTTAAAGACACGTTCTCAGAATGCACTTGTGACTTCACCTTATCTCACCTGAGAAAGAAACCCAGTGGAGGAAAAGGAAGAAATGAAGTGTCTCAGGTAATGTCATGTCCTGGATCGGGGCAGGTTCCCTTTTCCCCCGAAGGGCTGTGGTCCTAGAACATGCGAATGTTTACTTCTGTTTACTCTGCTGGTAACAAGTTTGTTTTCAACCACTGTTTTTCTTTTTTTCTGACAGTCAAGTGCTCTTCTCCCCTTTATGCTAGAGCCTTCTCTTCGTTTTCTCTGCTCAAACTTCTGATATGTTTTGAGCAATTCTCACTACTACTTAATGACCTGAAACTACCAAAAATGTTCCCTTTGTGTCAGATCAACTTGGGAATGTGCTGATAGCCAAGATTCCTATGTGGGATCGGAGGGGAAGGGACCTGGGACATCAGTGAGGAAGGAGACTGTATAGTCTTTAGGTCCCATCTGGATACCCCATCAACTCTGTATAGATGAGGATTTTAAAAAGTCATATCAAACAGGATGGCATTAATGGCCCAGAATAACTCAAAACTTTCTGAAAAAGAAGACTGATTGGCAGAAGACAGGATCTCTAGAACACTCAAGATTAATGATTTAAATGAACTATTAGGGATTGCAGATTATAGGCACTCTATGTGGCTAGACATTTGAATAAAACTGGTGTTTTCATGATTAGATTTAGGTTACAATTGACTTGTTTTTCTGGGCAATAATGTCAGCAACCAATTGTGTTCTTTGGAGAGTGTTGATATCAATTTGTCCCATTACTGCTGATGTTAACTCCATACACTTGGTGCAAATGCTCTCTACCTGACTTCTCTACAACTCCTCTTTGTCCTTAAAAATATATATATATATTTTAAATTATCTAACAATGTTCAAGGAAATGGACTGATGTTGAATTTTAAGATGCTACTTGTCCTATGGGCTTCCCTAGTGACTCAGTAGTCGAGAATCCACCTGCCAGTGCAGGAGACACCAGAGACACGAGTTTAATCCCCAGGTCAGGAAGATCCCCTGGAGGAGGAAGTGGCAACCCACTCCAGTATTCTTGCCTGGGAAATCCCATGAACAGAAGAGACTGGTGGGTTCCGGGGGGTCGCAAAAGAATCAGACATGACTTAGCAACTAAACAACATTTGTCCTATGAGAAATAGATTTTTTTTGTGGTAGGAACCATATATTTTGAGCTTATTATTAACTGGTAACAGTATCAGTGTACCTATCCCAGGAAGGTTCTACTCCTAAATCTTTCTCACACATGGTAATTTACTTGCTCAAAACAAGGTTCTGATGGCACTTATTCTTAGATGTCCCCTCAGCTTGGTCTTTGGTTTCTATTAACTACATGTGAGCCTTGCTGAAAATAATTTTCCAGATCAGCATCTCCCCAGCATCACATCTCCAGAGTGTCAGAGAGATGCCTTTGACAGAATCCATTAAGGTTAACATTAAAACTTGGCATGAAAAAGAGAGTCTAGGAAAAATACTTCACAGATTTTTTGTTTTGGCTCATGGATAAGAAGAAAGAAAACAAAGCAATTAAGTTTGAATTTGAGAAGCAATTAACTTTGCCTAAACTTTGACTACTTTTCATTTCCTATTCCTTGAAAGTGAAATTATTGTTGGGGAGCTAACAGTTTCCATCTACAGTTAACACAAGCATATTACAAAGTACCATCCTGAGCTAGTAGTAGTGTTAAAATCAGCACAATAGATGAACTTTCTCTATGCCTATACAGAAACTTTACTGGCAGTTTCATTTGTCAATTTCCTTAATTAATATAGCCTAACCTACTGCAATAGAATTTTAAATTCCTGAGGAAGAAACTATGTATTATTTCTTAATATCTTTTCTTCTCTTTTTCCATGGTGATACAATTTGTGATTTTTAACTGAACATATGCTATCCTAAACTAAAACTTACATTTTCCCGCTTCTGTTATCTAGGAGTGATCTGGTACATTTAGGTTCTGACAGATGGAATGAAAGGAAAAGTGGTATGTCAAATTTCTAAGATATTTGCTTGTTGAGAGAAGGCATGCTTTTCTTCCTTTTCTACCTTCTGGCTGGTGGGAAGCCACATGATGGCCATAGCTGGCATAGTCACCCTAGCATGAGATGATCTGGATGATGTAGGTCATGGTAAAGCAACAACATAGAGGGAGCCTGGGTCTCTGGAAGTAACATACTGAATCTGGGTCACTGACCTCTGAACTTGCTTGTACCTGACTCTTATTGATAATGAGGAAGCATAATTGATTGCTTTATGATACCATACAATTGCTCCTCAGTAGCTTAGCCTATACTAATGAATAATGATTAAAAAAATTTTATGGCATATATTACAATCATCTGCATAATACAGTATTAGAAACATTACATTTTTTTAAAAGAAACACCTATGATGATAGGTTGATAGGCAATTTTGCTATCAGAGGTATACTGTATTACAATGTAATTCTTTGCAAGCAAAGTTATAAAATGATAAGACAACTAACACATTTTTATGAAATATCACACATCTATGCCTATGTATAGATAGGCATACAAGTCTGGCACACACTGTTCTACATCATGGATCCTTGGGTGACAATGATGATGACATAAATACATCTCATTCAGTTTTTGCTGTACCATTTTTACTTTCCTCGTGAAGACACACACATACACAATAGATAAGTTATTAACTGTAAGGCATGATGACTGTTTATTGTTCATGAAGTAGAAAGGGATCACCATCTTCACATTGACTAGGCTGAGGAGGAAGTAGAAGAGGGATTGGTGTCGCCGTCTCGGGGGTGATAGAGGCAGAAGCGGAGGCAGGAGAGGTAGGTACGCTCAGTGTTGCTTTATGGAAATGTGCCATAATTTGTCTGACTGTACTCATTTTTAATTTCTCTAAAAATGCTTCTATACAATACCAGTCCCTCCACTCCTAGCTTTAATTTCAGCACCAGTACCACAAAGGGGTCCATGTAATAACAGAAGTCGAAAGCAAGTCTTGTGCAAAAGGAGATCTTCTCCCAGATGGTCGAGCATCAGTTTGTTCACTGGCACTGCTTTTTCCACCTCCTCAGAATGGTTCATCTTTTTTCATCTTCCTCACCTGAACCTCAGCATTGGTTCAGAAGCACCATTCTCATCCAGTTGTCATGTGTGAATTCCTCTGGTGTGGTGTTTATTTGCACTTTAATTTCTCTAAGATCCACATCTTTTTGGCCATATCCACCATCTCTTTTGTGGTTTCTTTGATGGGTTCTGTTCCAAATCCCTTGAAGTCTGGCACAATATCTGGAGACAGTTTTCTCCAGCAGGAATTTACTGTTTTGGACTTGATGGTTTGCATGGCTTTTTCTATAACAATGATGACACCTTCAAGGATTACCAATTGTGTAATCCTTCCAGACCTTCATGATGTTCTCTTTATCTAGGTTCTTTTCTGTAGTATTGGCAATACTTTCCATACTGTACCATGTGTAATGAACCTTAAAGACCCTCATGAGCCCCTGATCTAAGGCTAAGTTAGAGATGTTGTGTTTGAGGAAGAGTAGACCACCTCAGTATTTCAGTGTTATATAGTTTTAGGTGGCCAGGGACATTGTCTAGTATAACAACAAAAACGAATGTTAAAAGGCAGCCCCTTATTGGCAAGGTACTTCCTGACTTTAGGGACAAAGCAGTGATGGAACCAATCCAGAAAAACGGTTCTCATCCAGAATTTCTTGTCGCCCAAGCAAAAGACTGGCAGCTGGTGGTGGTGGTTTTTTCTCCCCCATCAAGGTGCAGGGCTTAGAGGCTTTATAGGTAAGGCCAGTTCTGATCACAAACCTACTACATTTGCCCAAAACTGTGTTTTAGCGTATCCCTCCCTGCCTTAAATCCTGGTGTTCACCTCTCTTCCTTACTAATAAATCTATTTTGTAGCATTTTTCCCCAGAATAGGGCACTTCAGGCTACATTAAAAACTCGTTCAGGCAGATATCCTTTCTCTTCAATGACTGTCTTAACAGCATCTGAGAACTCATCTCTGATGTCTTGATTAATAGAAGCTGCTTCTCCTGTTATATTGACATTTTAAAGCTGAATAAATCTCTTTTTAGATTTATCAAGCCATCCTTTCCTGGCATGAAGTTCTTTAGCTTGAGATTTTTAATTTTGCCTTAAGTTATTGTATACTGACTTTGATTTTTCTTAAATCATGTTAGAGTCTAACTGGTATGACTTTCTTATGGCAATCTTGTACCCACATAAAAGCTTCATTTTCAACATGAGAAAAAAATATTTCACCAAAAGTGCAAGGATTTTGCATCTGCTGTTGCAGCTGCAGTGATGGCTTCATGAATTTCCTCTTCTTTTTTTATGATGGTTCTTATCATGAAATAAATGTGGACAGCTGTAGCTGCAGACCTCAATCTGTGGCACATATCAAGCAATCCAAATTTTCTTGTCATGTCACGACTTTTCTCTGTTCCTTAGGAACACTGGCAGCATTACTACTGGGACTTTGTATGGTTTTCATGATGCTATTCAAGGTTTACATTTCACACTATGAAAAACATGTGAGAATCAGGAGAGATCACTTTTTACTGTGACATACAATTTACTGAAGAGAAAACTTGTCACATGGAGATGATTAGCATCACATGGCATTATAAGCAGAAACTTGCAATAACAGAAGGTGGCTATGAAACTTTTACAGTAAGTACAGTATAACTGTAGTTAAATTTATGCAGTTAGGACTTAATACTGCACATTTAAGTTTGTGTACATTTCTCTGAACTGAGGATGGTGCCATGTATGGTTTGTAAGAGTGGTGTGTGTAAGTTCTGATAAATCTTAAAATATTATAGTGTATTTGTGTGTTTCATGATAGTAAATGATATAATAGAGGAGTATCTACATATATCTTGTGTATTCATGACATACCTTTTTCTTAATTTTTGATATTTCTGAGGTACACAGTTCATCTGTTAGTTTTTTCAAATTGTCTCAAATGTCCAAAAAATATTTGAATATATGATGCTAAAGCTGAAACTCCAGTACTTTGACCACCTCATGCGAAGAGTTGACCCATTGGAAAAGACTCTGATGCTGGGAGGGATTAGGGGCAGGAGGAGAAGGGGATGACAGAGGATGAGATGGTTAGATGGCATCACCGACTCGATGTACATGAGTTTGGTGAACTCCGGGAATTGGTGATGGACAGGAAGACCTGGTGTACTGCGATTCATGGGGTCGCAAAGAGTCGGACACCACTGAGCGACTGAACTGAACTGATGGAAAAAAATCCATGTACAAATGGACCCATGCAGTTCAAAGTTGTGTTGTTCAAGGGGTAACTGTATACTATAATATATATCTTATATATATGATATATTTATGTATATATAATACATGTATCAAATCATATTTTCTTTATCCATTGATGAATTAGTTTTGGCTATTGTCAGTAGTATGGTTATCAATATGGGTGGTTGGCATTTTTTTGAGTTATGGTTTCTGTTTCCTTCAAATAAATACTCAAAAGTGAAATTTCTGGATCTATGATAGTCCTATTTTTATTTTATGAGGACCCTCCATAGTATTTTTCATAGTTCAGTTCAGTCAGTTGTGTCCAGCTCTTTGAGACCCCATGGACTGCAGCATGCCAGGCCTTCCTGTCCATTACCAACTCCCAGAGTTCACTCAAACTCATGTCCATCGAGTCAGTGATGCCATCCAACCATCTCAACCTCTGTCATCTCCTTCTCTCCCTGCCTTCAGTCTTTCCCAGCATCAGGGTCTTTTCAAGTGAGTCAGTTCTTCACATCAAGTGGCCGCAGTATTGGAGTTTCAGCTTCAGCATCCAATGAATATTCAGGACTCATTTCCTTTAGGATGGACTGGTTGGATCTCCTTGGAGTCCGAGGGACTCTTCAAAGTCTTCTGCAACACCACAGTTCAAAAGCATCAATTCTTCACCACTCAGCTTTTTTTGGAATCCAACTCTCACATCCATACATGACTATCGGAAAAACCATAGCTTTAACTAGACAGACCTTTGTTGGCAATGTCTCTGCTTTTTGATATGCTGTCTAGGTTGGTCATAGCTTTTCTTCCAAAGAGTTTTAATTTCATGGCTGCAATCACCATCTGCAGTGCTTTTGGAGCCCCCCAAAATAAAGCTGCTTTGTTTCCCCATCTATTTGCCATGAAGTAAAGGGACTGGATCCCATGATCTTAGTTTTCTGAAAATTGAGTTTTAAGCCAGCTTTTTCATTCTCTTCTTTCACTTTCATCAAGAAGCTCTTTAGTTCTTCACTTTCTGCCATAAGGGTGGTGTCCTCTGCATATCTGAGATTATTAATATTTCACCTGGAAATCTTGATTCCATTTTTTCATAGTGACTGTGCTAATTTACTTTCCTCCCAATAGTGCACAAGGATTCCCTTTTCTCCACAATATCACAAAAACTTGTTATTTCTTTTCTTTTGATAATAGCCATTTTAACAAGTATGAGGTGATAGCTTATGGTTTTTATTTCCATTTCCCTGATAGGTAATGACTTTGAGTTCCTTTATGTGTACCTGTTGGCCATCTGTATATCTTCTTTGGAAAAATCTTTTCACATCTTCTGCCTACTTTTTAGTTGGGTTGTCTGTTTTTCTACTGTTGAATTATATATGAGTTATTTGTGTATTTTGGATATTAATCCACTATTTGATATGTTATTTACAAACATTTTCTCCCATTTTGTAGGTTGCCTTTTCATTTTGTTTATAAATTCATTTTTATTTTTTTTCACAGTTATA
>SJXQ01011902.1:0-28099 GCA_006408695.1 Aepyceros melampus
AGCGCGGGGCCGAGCGCTCGCCAGCTCGTTCGGGTGCAGAGCTCTGAGCCGGGATATGAGCCTGTTTGTCTCCTGGCGCTGTAATATTCCCAGTGGCAGCTGCCCCCATCTTGGAGTCACTGCACAGCCATATGGAAACTCTCTAAGCTGAGTGTTCTTGGGCAAGAACACTCCAAGCCTCAGTTTATGTACCTGAGATATGGATATAATAATAGTCTTTGCAAAGAGGAAATGAGGGAAAGCGTGGAAAGCCCTTGGCACAGTGCCTGACACATAGTATTTAATAACGCTAATGATGATAAAGATCATCTTTAGCCTTTATTACTAATGTCTGCCTGTAAGTCCCATCACTGTGACCCTAGCAGACTCAGTGGGTACAAGGGAGTGTGGCCCTTTCCTCCTCTTCCCAAATATAGGGAGGCCTCCCGAGCGCTGGGCGTGATGCCTGTCCTAAAGGCCTGGATTCAGATCTGGCTTTCACTCTTGATAGCTGTGTAATTTTCCTTTGCCTCAACTTCAACTTCCTCATCTGTGAAATGGAGTTAAGGGTCTATTACAAGCATCATGTTAGATAGATAAGCAGGGGATTGTTAGCTGTGTGGAAAGCCCTTGGCACAGTGCCTGACACATAGTATTTAATAACGCTAATGATGATAAAGATCATCTTTAGCCTTTATTACTAATGTCTGCCTGTAAGTCCCATCACTGTGACCCTAGCAGACTCAGTGGGTACAAGGGAGTGTGGCCCTTTCCTCCTCTTCCCAAATATAGGGAGGCCTCCCGAGCGCTGGGCGTGATGCCTGTCCTAAAGGCCTGGATTCAGATCTGGCTTTCACTCTTGATAGCTGTGTAATTTTCCTTTGCCTCAACTTCAACTTCCTCATCTGTGAAATGGAGTTAAGGGTCTATTACAAGCATCATGTTAGATAGATAAGCAGGGGATTGTTAGCTGATTATACAGCTCAGGCATATTGGTCTCATCTAAGAAAAGTTATGACCAACGTAGATAGCATGTTCAAAAGCAGAGACATTACACTCGTGGCTGATTCATGTCGATGTGTAGCAAAACGAATACAGTATTGTAAAGCAAAACAAACTAAAAAAAAATTAAAGAAAAAAAAAATAAACTCACTAGAAAAAAAAGAAAAAGAAAAAAAAAAAAGGCAGAGACATTACTTTGCCAACTAAGGTCCGTCTAGTCAAGGCTATGGTTTTTCCAGTAGTCATGTATGGATGTGAGAGTTGGACTGTGAAGAAGGTTGAGCGCTGAAGAATTGATGCTTTTGAACTGTGGTGTTGGAGAAGACTCGAGAGTCCCTTGGCCTGGAAAGAGATCCAACCAGTCCCTTCTGAGGGAGATCAGCCCTGGGATTTCTTTGGAAGGAATGATGCTAAAGCTGAAACTCCAGTACTTTGGCCACCTCATGCGAAGAGTTGACTCATTGGAAAAGACTCTGATGCTGGGAGGGATTGGGGGCAGGAGGAGAAGGGAACGACAGAGGATGAGATGGCTGGATGGCATCACTGCTCGATGGGCGTGAGTCTGAGTGAACTCTGGGAGTTGGTGTTGGACAGGGAGGCCTGGCGTGCTGCAATTCATGGGGTCGCAAAGAGTTGGACACGACTGAGCGACTGAACTGAACTGTAGAAAAGTCAGAGTCATTTCATTCCACCAACATATTTTTTGAGCACACACCATGTGCTTGGAGTGCAGTAGCCCTCTAAGGCCAGTCCACATTCTCCCTGGCTCCCCTCCAACCTATTCTCCACCTCACTGTCAGAGCAATATTTCTAAGTCAGAAATCTGATCATGTCTCTCCTCTATTTAAAACTATTTGATGGTTCATATTGCTCTTATGATAAAGGCCAAATAGATGTCTCGCTCTTGCCCGTCCCACATCGCCACACTTATCTCCTAGCACTCTTTAACTCTCTCTGGACTGTAAGTACATTGATCTTCACATTCTGGACTTCCTTCCTTCTTAGGATCCTTGCACATGCTTATTGGTCCATCTGGCTCCCCTTCCTGATTAGATAATTTGTCAGCCTTCAGATCCTTGCTCAAACATCGCTACCCCAAGGACATCTTCTCTGAGGATTCTTTAGGCAAGTTCTCTTCCTTGTCCTCAGTAGGACTCACTGGGTTGTTTATCACCTGTCTTCCCGAAGCTGTGGACCTCATTAGGAGGGAGAGTTTATTCATCTTGTTTACCTCCATTTTCTCAGCACATAGCACAGGGCCTGGCACAGACCATATGTTCAGTAAATATTTTTTGTGTGTGAATCCTGAGAATGGTGGTGGACCCTAAAGGGCAGAGAAAAGTAAAGAGAACCACAGGCACCCAGAAGGGCACCTCGGACACTTGAGCCCAAGAAATTAACACCAAGAGGGTTTACAAGAGCCTGGAAAAAAATTTTAAGCTTTTTCTTCCTTTAGAAAATGGAGTATGATTTACATATAGGAAAATGCAAACATCTTAAGTGTACACCTAATACATTTTTACCTACGTTCCCATTTACCACCACAGTTATCACTTTAACTTCAAAAATTAAATATAGAATTATCATCTGATCCAGAAATACTACTTCTGGATATTTACCCCAAGAAAGTAGAAGCAGGGACTTAAACAGATATTTGTACACTCATGTTCATAGCAGCATTATTCACTATAGCCAAAAGGTAGAAGCAGGCTGTATATCTGTCAGATGAATGGATAAACAAAATGGCGGCATATACATACAATGTAACATTAGCCTTAAAAAGGAAGGAAATTTTGGCACATGCTATAACATTGCAGACATTGAAGACATTATGCTAAGTGAGATAAGTCAGTCACAAAAGATCAACTACTATGTGATTCCTCATACGAGGATCCTGAGAAAGAAAGCTGAAACTGTTGGTGGCTCAGTTGTGTCTGGCTCTTTGTAGCCTTCCACGCTCCTCTGTCCATGGGATTTCCCAGCAAGAATATTGGAGTGGCTTGCCATTTCCTTCTCCAGGGGATCTTTCTGACCCAGGATTCAAACCTGGGTCTCCTGCATTACAGGCAGATTCTTCACTGACTGAGCTACGAGGGAAGCCCCTATTAGCTGTGTGACTTCAGGTAAATCCGGAGTTCTTATCTTCCGGATGATACAACTTGGACCAAAAGGAGAAAAATGACTCGTCCCACAGGGTCCAAAGTATTTTTTCCTTTTGTTTTTAAATCCTTACATGGTTTTTGTTCCCAAAAGACCATAAGCTCTATTTTTGTAATATCATAGCCTCTAATATAATTTAACATTTTTGTGCTACAATTGCCTCATCTGTAAGGTGCAGATAATAAGGGTACCTTACAGGATCAGATGGTAAAGAATCTGCCTGTAAAGCAGGAGACCCAGGTTCAATCCCTGGGTGAGGAAGATCCCCTGGAGAACGGAACGGCTACCCGCTCCAGTATTCTTGCCTGGAGAATCCCACGGACAGAGGAGCCTGGTGGGCTACAGTCCATGGGCTCGCAAAGAGTCGGACTCAACTGAGTGACTTTCAGTTCAGTCCAGTTCATTTGCTCAGTTGTGTCCGACTCTCTGTACCTCAGGGGCTGCAGCATGCCAGGCTTCCCTGTCCATCACCAACCCCTGGAGCTTACTCAAACTCGTGTCCATAGGGTCGATGATGCCATCCAATCATCTCATCCTCTGTTGTCCCCTTCTCCTCTTGCCTTCAATCTTTCCCAGCATCAGGGTCTTTTCCAATGAGTCAGTTCTTCACATCAGGTGGCCAAAGTATTGGAGTTTCAGCTTCAGCATCAGTCCTTCCAGTGAATATTCAGGACTGATTTCTTCTGGGATGAACTAGCTGGATCTCCTTGCTGTCCAAGGGACTCTCAAGAGTCTTCTCCAACACCACAGTTCAAAAGCATCACTTCACTTCCACTTCACTTCAAAATGAATTAGTAGATACAAAATGTTTAGAAGAGTAACTAGCACTTATGATAGCCTCAATAAGCAACAGACTACCTGAGGCCGCTGAACAGGTTATCAGGCTGTTTCACAGAATTCTTTGAGCAAGAAAAGCAGTCCTGAGACATCCACGACTGTTCTGGATTCAGATATAGATAAAAAGAAAGTGTTAGATGCTCAGTCGTGTCCAGTTCTTAGTGACCCATGGACTGTATGTTGGCTGCCAGGCTCCTCTGTCAATGGAATTCTCCAGCCAAGAATACTGAAGTGGATTTCTATTTCCTTTTCCAGGGGATCTTCCTGACCCAGGGATCAAAACTGGGTCTCCTGCACTGCAGACAGATTCTTTACTGTTTGACCCACCAAGGAAGTCCAATAGATAAAAAGAAAGCAAATCAATTATTCTTTGATGTGAACAATTTGGCTTTTTTTTTTAATTGGAGGATAGTTGTTTTATAATGTTGTGTTAGTTAATGCTGTACAACTACATGAATCGGCTATAAGTATACATATCTGCCCTCTCTTTTGAGCCTCCCTCCCACCCCACCATCCCACCCATCTAGGTCATCACAGAGCCCGCTACCTTTGTTATACAGCAGCTTCCCACCAGGTATCAATTTTACACTTTGTAGTGTATATATGTCAGTGCTATCTCTCAGTTTGTCCCATTCTCTCCTTCTCACTCTGTGACCACAAGTTTGTTCTTTACGTCTGCATCTCTATTTTTTTCCCTGCAAATAAGTTCATCAGTACCATTTTATTAGATTCCGTATATATGTGTTAGGGCTTCCCTCGTAGCTCAGTCGGTCAAGAATCTGCCTGCAATGCAAGAGACTTGGGTTCAATTCCTGGGTCGGAAAGGTACCCTGGAGAAGGAAATGGCAACCTATTCCAGTATACTTGCCTGGAGAATTCCATGGACAGAGAAGCCCAGCAGGCTACATAGTCCATGGAGTCGTAAGGATTGGACACGACTTAGCGACCAAACCACAACCACCACATATATATGTGTTAACGTAGGATATTTGTTTTTCTCTTTCTGACTTACTTTGATTGGCATTTTTTGAACATCTATTTTCATGTTTGTCCGATGGGCTTAAGCTTTGCAGTGGTAAGACTGATTGTGAACACTAGAACCATGTCTTTAAGAACATCAAACAGGAAAAAAAAAAAGACTAAAACCTACTAGAGAGCATCAACATGCTACTGTCTGTAGGATTCATCACAATGGTGCCAAATGGCAAGGTTATCACATTTGGTTAGGCAAGTTGTGTCTTACTGGAGGACATCGCATGTAAGTGGATGCCACTCACTGGTACACACTGTGAAGTATACCTTTATTGTGGTAATTTACCAGTAGATGGCAGTAACGTGCCTTATTCTTACAAAATCAGCTCCAGACAATAGGAAATAAAGTGTCCTGAAGAGGGATACAAATTTTGAAAAGTAGAATACACAATCGAAAAAAAATGAAAGAGTAGCAAGAAGAGACCCCCCCCCCAAAAAAGGAGAAATATTCTAGGACTTATAAAACCTGATTTCAAAAATATTCTGAAAAATTTAAGCATTATATTAGTATATAACATAAAGACATGAAAATACACAACTCCTAAGTGTAATGATGATTTTTCACAAAATGAACACACATGTCCAGTTCAGTCGCTCAGTCGTGTTGACTCTTTGCAACCCCATGGACTGCAGCGTGCCAGGCCTCCCTGTCCATCACCAATTCCTGGAGTTTACCCAAACTTTTGTCCATTGAGTCGGTGATGCCATCCAACCACCTCATCCTCTGTTGTCCCCTTCTCCTCCCGCCTTCAATCTTTCCCAGCATCAGAGTCTTTTCCAGTGAGTCAGTTCTATGCATCAGGTGGCCAAAGTATTGGAGTTTCAGCTTCAAAATCAGTCCTTTCAGTGAACACTCAGGACTGATCTCCTTTAGGATGGACTAGTTGGATCTCCTTGCTGTCCAAGGGACTCTCAAAAGTCTTCTTCAACACTGTAATTCAAAAGCATCAATTCTTCAGTGCTCAGCTTTCTTTATAGTCCAGCTCTCACATCCATACATGACTACTGGAAAAACCATAGCTTTGATTAGACGGAACTTTGTTGGCAAAGTAATATCTCTGCTTTTTAATATGCTGTCTAGATTGGTCATAACTTTCCTTCCAAGGAGTAAGCATCTTTTAATTTCATGGCTGCAGTTACCATCTGCATTGATTTTGGAGCACCCCAAAATAAAGTTTGCCACTGTCTCCACTGTTTCCCCATCTATTTCTCATGAAGTGATGGGACCGGATGTCCAACCAACATCCAAATCAAGAAACAGAACATTCAAGCCCCACAAAATCTCCTTCGTTCTCCTTTTCCACACCTCTGAGGGTAAATAGTATTCTGACTTTTAACTTCATAGATTAGGTTTATCAGGTATTAAATTTTATGTAAATGGAAGCATATAAAATGTGCTCTTCTGAGTCTGCCTTCTTTTGCTCAATTTTGTGTTTTTGAGATTCTTCTATATTGTTGAGGTAGTTGTAGTTGGTTCCATTTCCTTGCTACATATAGTTCCTTATTTTAATTTGTCACAATTTATCCATTCTACTGATGATGAGCATTTCCGTTTTCACTGTAGGTCAACTTTTAATAGTACTCCTATGAATCTTCTTGCCTATGTATTTGAGTAAACACATGTATATTTTTGCTAGATTTTTACCTAGGACTATGACTGCTCGGTCCGGGAGAAATATCAGTTACCTCAGATATGCAGATGACATCACCCTTATGGCAGAAAGTGAAGAGGAACTAAAGAACCTCTTGATGAAAATGAAAGTGGAGAGTGAAAAAGCTGGCTTAAAACTCAATGTTCAAAAAATGAAGATCATGGCATCCGGTCCCATCGCTTCATGGCAAATAGATGGAAAAACAATGGAAACAGTGACAGACTTTTCTTGGGCTCCAAAATCACTGCAGATGGTGACTGCAGCCATGAAATTAAAAGTCGCTTGCTCCTTGGAAGGAAAGCTATGACAGACCTAGACAGCATATTAAAAAGCAGACATTACTTTTTGCTGACAAAGGTCTGTCTAGTCAAAGCTATTGTTTTTTCAGTAGTCATGTATGCATGTGAGAGTTGAGCCATAAAGAAAGCTAACCACCAAAGAATTGATGCTTTTGAACTGTGGTGTTGGAGGAGACTCTTAAGAGTCCCTTGGACAGCAAGGAGATCCAACCAATCCATCCTAAAGGAGATCAGTCCTGAAAATCCACTAGAAGGACTGATGCTGAAGCTGAAACTCCAATACTTTGGCCACCTCATGTGAAGAACTGACTCATTGGAAAAGACTCTGATGCTGGAAAGGATTGAAGGCAAGAGGAGAAGGGGACAACAGAGGAGAAGATGGTTGGATGGCATCACCGACTCTATGGACATAAGTTTGAGTAAGCTCTGGGAGTTGGTGATAGACAGGGAAGCCTGGCAAGCTGCAGTCCATGGGATCACAAAGAGTTAGACATGACTGAGTGACTGAACTGAAGTGAACTGAACCAGGTCTTAGTTATAGCATGTGGGATCTAGTTCCCTGTGAGGTGAAAAGTTGGTCAGCTGTGTTCAACTCTTTGACTCCATGGAGTATACAGTCCATGGAATTCTCCAGGCTAGGATACTGGAGTGGGTGGCCTTTCCCTTCTCCAGGGGATCTTCCCAACCCAGGGATCAAAAGGGGTCTTCTGCATTGCAGGTGGATTCTTTACCAACTGAGCTATCAGGGAAGCTGCTAGTTCCCTGACCAGGGATCAAACCCAAGCCCTCTGCATTGGGAGCACAGTCTTAGCTACTGAGCCACCAGGGAAGTCCCCCTTATCAGGTATTTGGCTGAAAACACTTTTTTCTTTTTGGAGGTTGTCTTTTCACTCTCTTGATAGTGTCCTTTGATGCACAAAAAATTTAAATTTTGATGCAGTTTAGTTTACCTACTTTTTTCTTCTGTTTGTGCTTTTGTTTGCCACAGATCCAAAATCATGAAGATTTACTTCAGTGTTTCTTTCTAAGACTTTTATAGTTTTAGGTCTTACATTTAGGTCTTTGATCCATTATGAGTTATTTTATGTATATGATGTGAGTTAAGAGTCAAACTTCATTCTTTTGTAAGTCAATATTTAGTTGTATCAGCATAGTTTGTTGAAGAGACTATTCTTTTTCCATTGAATGATCTCGGCATCCTTGTGAAAAGTCAAGATAGATTGATCATAGGTAGATGGGTTTATTTCTGAGCTCTCAATTCTATTCCATTGATCTATTCATCCTCCTGTCGGTAGCACAGTGTTTTGATTCCTGTAACTTTGTCGTATAGTGTTTTGAAGTCAGGAAGCTTCATATCTTAACTAAGATATGAAGGAAATACCTAAAATACCCAGCTTAAGAAGCAAATGGGTATATCCTGGAGTTATTTTAGGTTGGAGAGAATAATATAAAAATTCTTTAAATTTCCAAGTTTATTTTTTCTTTATTTCATAGTTGGCTAAAGTTAGCTTCTCAGTATGAGGTAAATTTATGCTTTCTATTTTGAACTGTGGTGTTGGAGAAGACTCTTGAGAGTCCCTTGGACTGCAAGGAGATCCAACCAGTCCACCTAAAGGAGATCAGTCCTGGATGTTCCTTGGAAGGACTGATGCTGAAACTGAAACTCCAATACTTTGGACTCATGCGAAGAGCTGAGTCATTTGAAAAGACCCTGATGATGGAAAGATTGAGGGCAGGAGGAAAAGGGGACGACAGAGGATGAGATGGTTGGATGGCATCACTGACTCAATGGACATGAGTTTGAGGAAGCTCCAGGAGTTGGTGATG
Organism: Aepyceros melampus; assembly: GCA_006408695.1. Classification (NCBI taxonomy): domain Eukaryota; kingdom Metazoa; phylum Chordata; class Mammalia; order Artiodactyla; family Bovidae; genus Aepyceros; species Aepyceros melampus. The sequence goes on from SJXQ01011902.1 coordinate 8,789, forward strand.
GACAGGGAGGCCTGGTGTGCTGTCGTTCATGGGATTGCAAAGAGTTGGACATGACTGAGTGACTGAACTGAACTGATGGTAGATCAAGAGAGTAAAACCTGAATAAAGTAAAAATACTTAAGAAAATAATGTCCAGGTGAACCTTGTCTGTCTTCCTCATCAGTGTTCCCAGTGCATCAGGCAGTGTATGGCACAGAGTAGACATTTAAGAAAATATTCATGAAATAAAATATGATATTTCATATAGAGTGAGGAAGCAGACTTTCCAAGATATCAGAATCTTGCTTTGATAAATAAGAATTGTTCCACTTGACAGATCTTTTATTCAAAGCTGTCCTATCATTATTTGTATATTTAAGAAATAAAATGACCCCAAGATGCCCATGTAACCCCCCAAAACCTGCTGCATGGAAGATCCTGTAACATCAGCGTGGGAGAGTTAGTATGACCACAGGTGCTTTTCAAGGATTTAAAGATATCAGGGCAAGGATAATCAAAGCTTCATTGGAAACCACCCAAATATCCATCAATAGGAAACCAGTTAAAATGTTTAATGAACTATGATAAATCATTATAAATTATCAGGTAAATCTATATATCTTGATATTGACATGAAAAAATGTCCATGTTATATAGGTAAGTGGAAAAAAAAAAGATGTTGTAGACACTGTGACTAACATAATCCCATTTTTACTTTTAAAAAGAACAGTGAGGGACTTCCCTGGTGGTCCAGTGGTTAAGACTTCAAGCCCCCAATGCAGGCGGCCCAGTTTGATCCCTCATCAGGGAACTAGGTCCTATGTGCCACAACTAAGACCCAATGCAGCCAAATAATAAAATATTATTTAAAAAATACATAAATAGAATGACGATGTATATGATAGCTACAGAAAAAAGTAGTTGGAGGAATATGTGGATTTTTGGAGGAGGTGGAGGAATATGTGAGGAAGACTGAGATTTTTGAAAAGTTGAGATTTTGAGGGCATGGATTGTTTATATTATATGCTTATGAAATGTTTGATATTTGAATGACTGTTACATCTATAATCAGATAAAGTAATAAAAATTTTTTTAAAGAAGAGAGGGACGTGATCTTCAAACAAACTGCTTTTATATCATGGATCTGCCAGCTGGGTGACCTTGGACAAGTTATTTCATGTCTCTGAACCACAATTTTCGCATCCATAAAATGGAGAAATTAGTATCAGCCTCATAAGAATGTTGTGCCGACCTTAACAGTTTCATCACATACTTTCATTCTCTCAGTATGTTCTAGAATAGAGGTTGACAAACTATCGTCCTTAGGCCAAATTGGACCCTGTTTTTCTAAAATAAAGTTTTATGGACTACAGCCACAGCCATCTGTTTACCTATTGTTTATGCCTACTTTTGCACTCTAACAGCAAAGATGAGTAACTACTATAAGGACCAGATGGCTTGAAAGACTGAAATATTCATATCTGGCCCTTTGCAGAAAAAGTCTGTTGACTGATCCCTGCTCTAGGAAGAGTACACTGGTGTTCCTTCACCTCTTCACCATGGGATATTTGCATTTACTGTTCTCTTTGTCTAAAATGACATTCCCACACCCTGCATCTAATATCTTCTGTCAGTCTTGCTCATCTCATTATCTGGAGGAAGCTGATCCCACTCCAAAACAAAACGAAATTACCTTTCCTGTTGTACTTCCTCATAGCTCTCCTCCTAGATTGTATCATGATGGCAGTTACCCTAATTATCTGGGTCCTTATTTATTTAATGTTTGACTTCCCCTATAGACTGAAAATCCACACACAAAAAATTGTCTTTTTTTTCAATCCTGAATCTCTAGTGCTTAACAAAGTACCTGTAACATAATGGGTAGATAACATCCATGCATGAATTATATAACCTGTAAAATGTATTTATTATCTGATATATACTGTGTAAAGTATGCTTATAACAAACAGTTTACCTAGTAGTTATTCAAATGGTTAAGAGCATAGATTAGGAATTCAATAGCCTGAGACTGAATCCCAATTATTCCATTTAATACAGGAGGAACATTAAACTAGTTCCTTAACTTCTTTTGCCATCTGTAAAATGGGAATATCAGTACCAACCTCATGAAGTCTGTAATGAAGATTTATAATGTAATTAATATTATCCACATAAAGCATTTTGCATACAGCCTGGTACACAGTAAGTGTTCAATAGAGTCTATCATTATAATTATTGTTATTAATTATTTTATTAGTTTTAGTCTTGGATGCCTGCTACGTGTTAAGTCAGTCATGTCTGATTCTTTGCAACCCCATGGACTGTAGCCCACCAGGTTCCTCTGTCCATGGGATTCTCCAGGCAAGAAAACTGGAGTGGGTTGCCATGCCTTTCTCCAGGGGAATCTTCCTGACCCAGGGGTTGAACTCACGTCTCTTAATCTCCTGCATTAGCAGGTGGGTTTTTTTTATGATTAGCGCCACCTGGGAAGCTGCTGCTGCTGCTGCTAAGTCGCTTCAGTCGTGTCCGACTCTGTGTGACCCCAGAGATGGCAGCCCACCAGGCTACCTTGTCCCTGGGATTCTCCAGGCAAGAACAACACTGCAGTGGGTTGCCATTTCCTTCTCCAATGCATGAAAGTGAAAAGTAAAAGTGAAGCCGCTCAGTCGTGTCCGACTCTTAGCGACCCCATGGACTGCAGCCCAACAGCCCCCTCCGTCCATGAGATTTGCCAGATAAGAGTACTGGAGTGGGGTGCCACTGCCTTCTCCACCTGGGAAGCAGTCTTGGATAGATGGCAGGTATTGTTATGACCTCCACAAACTTCATTCCAGCTTCCCCTGGAGTCCGGGCTACTGGGATAAGGTGAGCCAAGGTCTCCTCTCTCATTCCCCTCCCAGCACAACGAAACATAAATCAAGTCAGAGCCATGGTTAAGCAATATTCTTTCTTTAATTCCCTTTTGCAAATGGAAGCCCCTAGCTGGTCCCCACCCCCACCCCTACCCCACACCCTGGGGCCCCGCAGATGCAAGGCCCTCACCTCAACCTGATGGGAGGAGGAGAAGAGCCCTCCCCCACTCGCTTCCCTAGGATGGTCCATTTAAAAAAAAATCCTAGTCATTTAAGAAATGAGGCTGGGGACAGGAGAAAGGAGCTGGAAGACAAGGCCAGGTCAGGCCCAACTGGCAATGTTGGGGTGGTGAGGACTCTTGGAAAGGGTTTGCAAGCACATCCCTAAGCTCAGGGCCTGCATGGCTGAGGGAAAGGAGACAGACGGACAGTCTGACTCCTCAAGGTCCTGTGGACACTGACACCACCACTGCCACCACCACAGGCCTCCAGATGGAGAATTTTCCTGTTACTCTGGGATAGGGTTTGCTAAGCATCCCCTCTGGCCCCTGATCTGGGGCATCCCTGGGGTCCCTCTGAGACCAAACCTGGGAGAAGGAGGGACTCTAGGAACATGCAAAGGCAGGGAGCAGAGACTCCCGCCCCACTCCGCTGCTCTACAGGATGGTAGCTCCGGCTGCATCTGGGCTCCGAGGGTCCTTCACACCGATGATGAAATTATTGGTTCTCCGGCTGCCATGGACCCAGGATAAGACATCTACCTTCTCCACGTGGTGACCCCTGGCTTCCAGGAACTCAATCTCTTCCTCTGTGAACTCACCTGTGTGAATTCCCCAACATGCACACATTCAGAGAGTTTAGAGCAGGGGTCCCCAACCTCCGGGCCATGGACTGGCACCTCATTGTCAGATCAGCAGTGGCATTAGATGAGAAATAAAGTGAAAGTGAAAGTGAAAGTCGCTCAGTCGTGTCCAACTCTTTGTAATCCCATGAACTATACAGTCCATGGAATTTTCCAGGCCAGAATACTGGAGTGGGTAGCCTTTCCCTTTTCCAGGGGATCTTCCCAACCCAGGGAGTGAACCCAGGTCTCCAGCTTTGCAGGTGAATTTTTTACCAGCTGAGCCACAAGGAAAGCCCAAGTATACTGAGTGGGTAGCCTTTCCCTTCTCCAGGAGATCTTCCCAACCCAGGAATCAAACTGGGGTCTCCTGCATTGCAGACGGATTCTTTACCAGCTGAGCTCTCAGGGAAGCTTTAGAAATAAAGTGCACAGTAAATGTAATGTGCTCAAATCATCCCGAAATCATCTCCCAGCCACTCTAGTCCGTGGGAATATTGTCTTCTAGGAAACTGATCCCTGGTGCCAAAAAGGTTGGGGACCACTGGTTTAGAGCACGGGCTCTAATGAGCTGTGTGACCTTGGCAAATTGTGTCACCTCTCTGAGCCTCAGTTTCCTCATGTACAAAATGGGTATTATCTGAGAACTTACCACATAAAGTTGTTACAGGGACTAAAGCAGATATTACACACAAAGCACAAAACTCAGAGCCTTGAATATAGTAAGTGATCAATAATGTGTCGTCATTCTTAATATTGGAAAAAGGGCTTGGCTTTGGGGGTCTCATTCTATCTGTCTAGACCAAGCTGCCATCATTACTTGCCAGCATTGCCAAACAGTCCACTACCTGGTCTTTGTACTTCCAGTCCTGCTTCCCTACAACCTATTCACATAGCAGCCATTAGTAAGACCATGTCACTTCCCCGGCTCAAAACCTTCCAACAATTTTGATGATTCTTAGAATGAAATCCAAAATCCTCACCTAAGTCTCTAAGACCCACATTATCAGGAAACTCACATCTCTTTAAACTCTTCTCACTTCCTTTTACTATCTTCCTTGCTTAATTCTGCTCTAGCCTCCTTAAGTAAATAAGTGTTAGTCACTCAGTCGTGTCCAACTCTTTGCAACCCCAAGGACTGTAGCCTGCTAGGCTCATCAGTCCATGGAATTCTCTAGGCAAGAATACTGGAGTGGGTAGCTATTCCCTTCTCCAGGGGATCTTCCTGACCTGGAGATTGAACCTGGGTCCCCAGCAGTTCAGGCAGATTCTTTACTGTCTGAGCTACCAGGAAAGCTGGCCTCCTTGCCATCCCTCAAGTAAGTCAAACAGCTCCTACTTCAGGGCCTTCGCATCTGCTATTCTCTCTGCCTGCAATGCCCTCCTACTAAATAATCACAGAACTGGCTCTCATACTTCGTTCTAGTTTTCAAGAACTTTCCTGACCACTATCTAAAACAGCAGCCCCTGTCATCTTTACCTTGCTTTATTTTCTTTCAAAGTACTTACTGCCACCTGCATCTTGTTTATATATTCACTAGAAAACAAGTTTTTGAAGGCAAGAATGCTGTCTTGCTCACTATTGATCCCCATTGCTTAGGACAGAGTGAGGACACAGTAAATGTTTAAAATTTAATGGATAAATGAAGAAATCAATCTCACTCTCCTGCATAAGTTCAGGTCTTCATCATCTCTTATGTGGACCATTATCTCAGCCACTTTCTTGTGTTTCTCTGACTTAAGTTCTCTTCCTTTCAATCCACCTTCCTTACATAAAACAAATCAAGTCATATTTACCTCCTGCTCAACAAGATAAAGTCCATACTTCTTAACATGAACCTTCGTGGTATGCCATGTATCTTCACCTCCCACTGCTCAATAAAAATTTGATCTTCTTAATTCCCCAAATGGGATGATTTGGGGGTACTTCTTGAGATAAAGACACACATTAAATAACATTACATCACCAAGTTGGAAACGTATTCCTTTTGGGGTTCACTTTTACTCCTTTCGATAATAGAAAGGACTACTTCCCAGTCTAGTCTCTAACATTTCTAATCTTTTTCCTTAAGAGAGAGCAGACGTCAGAACCATCTGTGGGCAAAAACATCTAACTAAAACCTAAAAAATTTGGTTATTTTTATAGCCGTTTACCATCTATTTGTGGCAAATGATGCCATTTTCCATTTGTAGTTATAAGATTTACTTTTAAAATACATTTAGGTGAAAAGGGAAGTCCATTTGTAGACACACATTATGTAAATAATGCTTTAAATGGTGTGTAAATGTGGCAAAAGTCATGAAGGTACTGGATAAATTCTGAAGTTTGGGAAACCATGTCTCTAGTTCAGCTGCCTCTTGCCTGCTCTCTGAGCCATTTTTTTCTGTCTTTGCCCAAGGTGTACCCCCTCCCCCTGGTCCAGAATGTTCTTTACCTCCACATGCCAAATTTTGGCTCATACAACAAGGCCCAGCTAGTTGTTACCTCTTCCATAAAGCCTTCCAGAGCCCTCAAGTGCGTGAACTTTCCCTTCACCAAGCCTCCACTCTCCATATCCTTAGATTTGTGTGTCCTTCCAGGGAGGGCTGGGTTGAGCACCCCTCACCCCCACAGTAACTTAATAACCAGATAGTAACTCTATTTGGTCTTGATAGAGACCGGAAGATAGTAGTTGAGCGATATTCATTTTCAAGGAATTGACCTCATTACTCATCAGCTGGGATCCAAGGGACATTGGCCAACTACAGGGTGTAACTACTCAGTCCAGGAGATATCAAGAGCCATGGACTAAAAAACTGACTTTGGCATGTATGTGATATCGGTTCTACCATTTATTGGTTTACCTTTGACTAATTAATAACCTCTGTGAGCATCAGTTTTTTTTTTTTAATCTGTAAAATGAGGAGATTGAACATACAAGGACCATGTCTCATTCAATTCTGTATCCCTTTTGGACTAGCATAATACATTGTTCTAATAAAAACTTCTCAAAGGTACACATACTTCCCCAGTTATGAAATTAAGTGGGGTCCAAAATTAAGCACCCACCCTTCTTGGAGGAAAGTCTGTCTCCTCACCATAATCTGTAAAGTCTTTGATCTGGCCCCTGCCTGCTTCTCTGATCTTATCTCACCCTCAATCACCCTGGTTTCCTTTCTACTCCTAAACCACCAAGTCCATTCCTGCAGTGAGTTCTTTGCATTTGTTCCCTTGGCCTACATTCCTGCCACAGTTCTTCTCCTGGTAGCCTCTTTCCCACTCTTCAGATCTCAGCTTAAATGTCACCAAAGAGAAAGCTTCCACAGTCATGGAGTCAGTCATATATTTCATCCTGCTTTAATGCTCTGTGGAGAATTTATTTCACTTTTTCATGTTCCTTATTTTCCTGTAAGCCTGTAAATGCAGTGTCCCCAGCACCTAGGATAATACTTGGCACACAGTAGGTATCCAGTACAACTGTTGAGTGAACAGTTGGCATAATGAACAACTATATCTTATTTTACAAATGAGAAAACTAAGGCTCAGAGTGGAGACCTGCATTTTGCAAGGCCACAGACAGGAAATGGCAGGGTAGATTTCAATTCCCAGACCTTTTACTGCTCTGACAGGAGTTGGTCGAAAGACACCTGACTTTCACTGGCAGGGAGCTGGTGCCGGTCGGGGAAGAGGCACCCTTGGGAGGAGCCCCTTTCTCCACCCTGCCCTGTGCCCACCCGATGGGGACCTTTGCTCTTCACTCACTGTCCACCTGCAGGAGGTTGGTCTGCAGGTCTGGGTGCAGGCGACCACGGGCCAGACTGTCACTCAGGTTCCTGTTCAAGGTCAGGACGTTCAGCAGCACCTGCAGGCAGCCAAGAGGCAGAAGTTAGGGCTGTCCCAGAGGTGTAGGTTCAGGCCTCCACAGCTCTCGCCCCTGGTCTAGACTCCTTAGTATTTTTGAAACATTTACACCAGGGGTGTCATCTGAGTTTCTGAACAGCCCCAGAAGACAGGCAGGCCTGTGACTACCATCTCCATTTCACAGAGGGGAAACCAAGGGCCAGAGAAGAAAAAGGATTCATTCCAGAGTTTGGAAAGAACTAGGGGAGAGGCACCACTAGCACCCAGGCTCCTATAATACAAGCCGCGGCTCTCCTCCCTTCTTCTTGGCCAGGAGAGGGCTAGCAGATGGCAGGGGTCTAGGGTACACTATGTGCAGATACTTACAGCTTTGGGGTTGGAAGTGTGAGTAGGCTCTGCAATCAAATTGCCTGCCCATCCTTTTTTTTTTTTTTTTTTAATTTAGATTGGAGGATGATTGCTTTACAATGTTGTGTTCGTTTCTGCTGTACAATGTGAATCAGCTGTAAGTATATATATATCCCGTCCCTCTTGAGCCTCCTTCCCCCCATCCCACCCTCTAGGTCATCACAGAGCACCAAGCTGAGCCCTCCCAGTGTTTTGCATAGTGTGTGTGTGTGTGTATATATATATATACACACACACACACACACACACATATATATGTATCAGTACTACTTCCTTAATTCATCCCACCTTCTTCCCCTACTTGCCTGCCCATTCTTACTAAATTGAACTTAACTTCTCTGGGTCTCAGTTTCCTCATCTATGAAACAGAAAGTAAGGATTCCTCCCAAAGTCGAGAAGGTTATAAGGTTAACACATATAACACTGCCTGTCACTTGCTAAAAGCTCCATGAATGTTAGCTATTGGTTATTATCTCCATTTTACAGATGAGGAGACTGAGATTCAGAGAGGTTAAGCGAATTCCCCATTACAGCACAGTTGGAAATTAGCAGCACTTAGGCTGGGGCCCACAGGGGTCTGATTCCAAAGCCCAGGTTTGTTAACTCATCATCTGCCAAAGTACAGGTCTCGCACATAAAACAGCTGCTCAAGACCTTCATGGAACTGTAGTGAGATGTTTTAGAAGGGAGCAGGCCCTCCCTTTCACAATCAGACCCTGAAGAGGGCTGCTGGTTATTCGAATATTGACTAGAGGCACAATGGGACTTGACATTGACAGAACCCAGGCAGCCCAGATGCTCTCTGACCTCTCAGTTCTACTGACCCTGTGATTTCCCTGAAACCTGGGATGACATGGAGCTTCAGGGCTCCATTTTTACTAAGAATGATGTAGTTCATGTCCCCAGCGCTCAGGAGGGGACTGCCACAAAGCAGCCTCAGCCCATGTTTGCTGCGTGAGTTAAGAGATGAGTACAGGGACTTCCCTGGTGGTCCAGTGGTTGAGAATCCATCTGCCAATGCACAGGGACACTGGTTTGATCCCTGGTCAAGGAGATTCCACATGCAACGAAGGCAGTGCGCCACAGGTACTGAGCACATGCTCTGCAGCTGGAGAGCTGCAACTACTGAAGCCAATGCCTAGAGCCCATGCTCTGCAGCAAGGGAGGCCATGCAGTGAGAGGCCCACACACCACAGGGAAGAGTGGCCCCTGCTTGCTGCAACTAAGGAAATCCTGCACACAGCAGCAAGCACCCAGCACAGCCAAAAATAAATGTGCTTAGTTGCTTCAATTGTGTCCAACTCTTTGCGACCCCATAGACTGTAGCCTGCCAGGCCCTTCTGTCCATGGGATTCTTGCGGCAAGAATACTGAAGTGAGTAGCCGTTCCTTCCTCCAGGGGATCTTTTCAACCCAAGGATCGAACCCACATCTCCTGCGTCTCCTGCACTGCAGGTGGATTCTTCGCTGCCGACCCACTGGGGAACCCCCTCAAAATAAATAAACACGAGATGAGAACAAGTCAGAGACACAAGGGCCATCCACAGCCCGGGTCACAGCTTGACTCCTAGCCATGAAAGGCCTACCTGGGGGAGCCTCACCTGGGTCAGGCCGCTGAGGCCCCGGGCAGCTCCATTGGCCCCCAGGGCAAGGTAGGTTCCACAGAGTCCTTCTGCTGGCCGGACCACAGTGGGCAGCAGAAAAGACAGTGGCCGCTTCCCTGGCTGCACCGAGTTCTCCTGTTGTCAGAGATCACAGGGGAATAAGAGGTGGAACAAGACAGGAAAGGCTTACTCCACTACTCTTCCAACATCTCTCCCTCTCCTGAACCTTCCACAGCCTCAGTTTTCATGGGGACCGCCCATTCCCAGGCCACAGTTTGCTGTCTGTGAAATGGGCAGGGTCCTTGGATAACCAAGGTAGATAACGGATCCCCTGAACTATGGGGCTGCTAGGGGGCTACCACAGGTGGCGGGAGAGGGATCAAGCCCAGAAAGAGGATCGTGAGAAGGAACAGATTCATCCCCACCCTGGGCATCGCTGTCTTTATCCTGCTGGGACCCAGCCTGCAGGATGCTAAGAACACTGGTCTCACAGCAGACAATAATTCATATCTCTTTTCTCTTTGGGTCCCTCTTCAGCGCCCCTTCAGTGCTCAGCATCACACAGTCATAGACTGCTAATTCTGCAAAGACCCAAAGCATCCCAAGGTGGCCAATAGCCTCACTGTACAGCAGATGAAGAAACTGAGGCCCAGAGAGGGGACAAGATTTTCCTCAGATCACACAGTGAGATGATGGCAGAATGGGATGAGGTTTCTTGGGATCCACCAGGCTCTAAGCCCTGGACTTGGGCTGGGGAGGAAGTGGATACCTTGTTTATCTGTTTTTCTTGATAATATAATTTCCTAGAAGTGGGGAGGGAGGGGCAGTCATGCTACTCCACCTTCTACCTAGATCTCAGGGTCCCCAGGGGAAAAGGGAAGCGAGCCCCTACCAGGCTGGGTGCAGGGTGGTTAGCAGTCCTGTTGGGCCAAGAGAAGTCCAGCATCTGGCTGTTGAGCAGGATCCCTGAGGGGGTGATGAGGCCGCTGCCAAAGGGTCGGTTCAGGGAGCTGGGGACCAAGGTCAGGGCCAGGTGAGCCCTGAGCCTGTCCTTACTCCTACCCAACTCCCACCTCCTTCCTGGTCCCAATGATCCTTTGTGCCAGGTTCTGATCTGAGCCGGCATACCTGACCATGGCCACAATGAAGTCGTCAGGGCCCATAATCAACACCTGGGCAGCCGTAGGAGCCCCATTGAGCTCATAGATGGGCAGGAGTGGGACAGGGGCTGTCTGGGAGTCATTGATCTGGCCCCGGAAGTAGGCAGCCTCCACTTTGCTGAAAAGATAAGAAGTAGGAGATGAACACACACCGGGTGCTCTTTACTCCCACCTACCACACTTAGTGGAGTCTCTTTGTGCAATTATTTGATTAATACCTGTTTCCCCCAGCTACTGCCCCACTACTGAACTGTTAGTGAGAACAGAAGTTCACTTATTCCTGGCATATTGCAAATAAACAGGAAATAGTTATTGAATTGAATGAATCTATTTAGATGTTATTCAGTTTTTTTCTGGAAAAAAGAAGAAAAGCTCCTTCTTGCCAGGTGGCGCTAGTGGTAAAGAACCTGCCTGCCAGTGCAAGAGATATATGAGATGTGGGTTCAATCCCGGGTCGGGAAGATCCCCTAGAGGAGGGCATGGTAACCCATTTCAGTATTCTTGCCTGGAGAATCCTATGGATAGAGGAGCCTGGTAAGCTATAGTCCACGGGGTTGCAAAGAGTCAGACATGACTGAGCGATTTTCACTCACTGGGATCAAAAAACTTTGAGAGCTGTATGAAGTAGACCACCTTGTTGTACCGATGGGGAAACTGAGGCACACAGGGAGGCAACTAGTGCCACACTGTGAGCTGGGGTTGAGCTGACACTTACTTGGGACTGCAAGCCTTACTGCCCCACCAGCCGCTTCAACCGACTCTCTCCCCACACCTGCCACCACACCTGCCACCACCTCAGTAGTACTCAGGGTCCTGCTCCTGGGGGCCCACCTGAGCATGTCATCCATACTCTCAGTGATGGTAGAATCGTAGATGGGATCTCCCAGTCTGCTGGCCAGAGCTAATGCAATCTTCAGGGTCTGTAAACAGAGCAGGGGTGTGAAGAGGCTGCCAAGCCCCTCCCAGCACCCACACCAGGATCTTCCTGTGTAGGGAAACCTGGAAGTGATTTAGTCAGGCCTTATGGCAGCACCCCATCCCCCCACTCTTGTGTCTCCAGACCCAGGTGGAGCAAAGGGGTCAGCCTTACCTCTGCCACCCAGTGAAGAGCCTGCTCCCTGGATACCAGGCTGGTGAGATTGAAGCCCTCGAGGATGTTGAGAGCACTGATGAGGGCAGGGCCTGTGTGTGGGGGTCGGGGACTGAGAACCAGGTGGCCTGAAAGGACAGGAAATGACCGATGGCAGTGGAGGGGTCAAGGCATCTCTACATCCCCCCATCACACAGACTTGAGCCCACTGCACTGAACCGCCTCATCAGATAGGGAAACTACATTGAGAGGCAAAGGGGCGCACCCAAGCTCACATGGTGAGTCAAGGGCCGGGCCAGAACGTTTGTCTTTTGTTTCCTCTTCCTTAAGAGGAAACTAAGGCTCAGGAAAACAGTGAATTGCCTAGAGTCACACTGCAGTCCTTGGCAGAGCAGAGGCAGTATTCAGATGTCCAGACTTCCGGTCTAACATATGTCTCCTTTCAGCTCCTCCCTCAGGGCCCCTGCTGGTCCCACTCTTCAAACTTCTTGGAAATAGCAAATTTCCCTTCCAATTTGAGGTCTCTGTTATTAGATGTTTGGATATCAAAGGAATAATAACACCTGACAAATAATACTAATTAACTCATTTAATCCTCATAATGGGTACTGTTATCATCCCCACTGTACAGGTGAGGAAACCGTAAAATGAGGCAGCTGGTCCAAGGTTATAAGAGGTAAGGAGAGCCCAGAGTACTCAAGGTACTGGCATTTCCAAGAGAACCTAGTCTGGGGAGGGCAAATGGAAATCAAATATGACACATTCAGTGCCCACTCTGTTCAGGGCAACTTCCAACATCATTTCATCAACTCCTCTTGGTATCCTGAGAGGCAGGTGCTATTATTATCTCCCTTTTAAGGAAAGAAACAAGGCTCAAAGAAGGAAGTGGCTTGTTTAAGGTGAATGGCACAGCTGGTACCCAAAACCAGGTCTTCTGGCTCCAAGGCTATGCTCATCCATTGCTCAATATTCCACCCCTTCTGGCAGAGGAATCAGGCCTAAGAGATTGAGGCCTGGAAACCTGAACACAGAAGCAGCCTCTGCTGGAGCTTGAGGTGATCTGGGCCTCCTGAGGAGGGAAGGCCTGAGGGCCTTCTGAGGAACCCAGGAGCCCACCACTTTGGGTTCAACAAACACGGAGTTCACCCATGTCATAAGCTTGACTTTTTGGGTTCCTCATTGGTTTTGAGTTTGGCAGGTTCAGTTCATTTCCTCTCTAGGGCCTCAGTTTCCTTTTAGCACAATGAGGAGGTGGGCCTCTGACTGTCTTGTAGAGTTTGTTCTAGCATGAAGCTAAAATGGATACTGGTCTTAAGGACTCATCTTAGGAAGTATAGGCAGTGAGAGAGGGGCTGGGGAGGAGGCTGAGACAACACAGAACCCAAATCAAGAAAACCCATGGCCAAACCTCAAACCCTAGGCTTCAGCCTTTGAACAGACCTCCCTACCCATCTCCTAAATATTTGGGGTAACTGACCCCACGACTACTTCAGAAGGTAGGCTGGCTCTGGCTTGCTTCAACAGTTGGCTGCTTAGGCAGCTCATTGCCTCAGTTTCTCTCTTGTGAAATGGGGAGGAACCACTAGGTCAAAAGGATGTGGCCATGGACTGGGAGGCTTCTCCTCAGTGGGGACCCTGGGAGCTGAGGGAGAGGTCACCTCTGTACACGCCACACACAGGTTTCTCCAAGAGGGCACTGTAGTTGCTGAAGTCCTCCTCAGTTATGACGCCCCCTGCGTGCTGAGCCTGGAGAGGAGAGAATGACCCCCCACCACTGTGAGTCACACACCACACTGTGAGCATGCAGATTAGCTTAAGGTATATGTTTGGATCACACACAGATCAAATGTTTACAATTTTTGTGCCTTCTGCAATTCCCATCATGAGCTTTAGGGAACCCCATCAGCTGTGGCTACGTGAGGAAAAAGGAAAGGGAAAAAGCACTAACGATAGGCACTCAGTATGTGCCAGGTGTTGTGCTAGACATGATCTATGAATAACCTCCTTAGCCAGGCATCCAAGGCCCTTTGTGACCTGGCCCCTGCCTACCTCTCCCACTTCACATCCTGCTGCTCCCCAATGAGCTCTGTATAGCAACCAGTGACCTGCAGGCGCTGGACTCGTGATTCTATGTCTTTGCACATACTGGCCCCTGCCTTTCTCTCCCACTTCACATACTGCTGCTCCCCAATGAGCTCTGTACAGCAACCAGAGTGACCTGCAGGTGCTGGACTCGTGACTCTATGTCTTTGCACATACTGCCTCCTGCCTATGTAGAAGAAAGATTTTCCACTTACGGCAGCACTTGCCTAGGAGCTATCAAAACTGAATTCTGTATTTCACTACAATCAACTAAAGTCACTCCAAAATCATGAACTATGGATGACCCTGGTAGTAACAGCCCTTAGTGGACATAATTGAGCACTCACTGACCAATGATCCAATCTTGTACAAACCTATGGGCTCATTCTATCCAACATCCTATTTTTAAATCCTAAATTACCATAACCACTAGGAATCCCCTCCTTTTTTTTTTTTAAGTACTTTTTTAGAACTTGAAACCTCCGGCTTCTAAACTACCCTCAGTGACCTACACACTGAATTTCTTGGCTTCGTCTGGTAAGTTAAACTCAACTGTGGGAAAGCTCTGATGGTCTTTTGCTAGAATTTTGTTCATTCCTTTCTCCACTGCCAGAAGATATGAAACCCAGGTCTGGCTAATCAGGGCATTTCTTTTCCATGCCACTGTGATTGGTTTGGGAATAGACCCATAATGGGCCAATGAGACCTAGCCTTGAGGCTTTGCTAGAACTACTGGAGTGAGAAGCCTCTTTCTCTGGGATGGCTTGCTGGAAGGATGGCTGGTGAAGAGCAGGTGTGGAAAGGATCTGACAGAGAGTGACTTCAAATAGAGGAAAACAGAGTTGTGAGACGGAAAAAGGGAGAGACTGACCAAGTATGGACGGAGCCCCTGGACCCAGGAGATCTAAAGCCAGTACTCTGCTGGGCTTTCCAGGGAAATCCATTTGAGATGGGTGTCTATCACCACATCCATAACACCAGTGCCCAGCACTGAGGCTGGTACAGAGCAGGTACTCCATAAATGTAGAATGAATGACGGGCCTGTTTAATTCCCACCCCCAGTGCACAAATGAGAGAATCACTCAGTTGGTCCGTAAATCCTTATCTCAAACATAATTTTCCATTGGTGGTTTTGAACTATCAACAATAGTCCAGAACCCATTACTGCCTCAGACTAAGACTCTTTGGAGTAGGTTGGTAAGCCCTTGTGTCAATCTTCCGTAATCCTCAGAGTCACCAGTGACGACTGTGTCTCTCCCTAGAAAACCCAGGGAGCAGGGTGGGACTGTGGGCTCAGGGAAGCTGAGGCTGATCCTGGGTCTCCACTAAGCCTGGGAGGGCCAGGATAGCCTGCTGTACAGGTTGGTCCAACACTGGGGAGCTCAAAGACAGCCCTCTCAATCAAGACAAAATATTCTCATCACCCTAGGAGGTTCTTTGTGCCTTGTCCCAGTCAACTCCTCCTCCCCAAACCACTGATCTGATTCTGAGGTTAGTTAGTTGTGTCTATTCTAGAATTTCAAGTGCATGGAATCCCCAGTAAACACACGTAGAAAGAAAGCGGGAAGCAAGGGGGAAGAGGACTTCCCTAAAGTAGGGTCCTCCGAGGCCGGGCGGGGGTTGGGGATGTGCTACAGGCACTTACCTCGGCCACCATCTCCAGCGTGAGGTTGCCACCTGCGTAGAAGGCGGCGGGGCCGTAGGTGCCGAGCACCTCTAGCACGGCTGCCAGGTCAGGCCGTCGCAGCAAAGAGCCAGGCAGTGGTGGGTGGCCCATCGGCAGGAACGTCTCACGGAAGCGGTCAGACGCATTGGGTGGCGGCTGTTCGGCCAGGGCTTGGGCTGCAGGCAGGGATGCGCGGCTAGGCTGGGGGCGTAGGGACTATACGCGCAACAGGTAGGGTGGATGAGGGCTGAGAGGTCGGCCCAGAAGACCTCAGGCCCTCCAGGAGCCTGTTACCGAGGAGGTGGGTTGTATATGAACCCCTCCCAGATCCCCTGATTTGAGACTCCCTCTCAGAGACGTTGCCCAGTGGTAAGGAATCTGCCTGCCAGTGCAGGACAGGCAAGAGGCAAAGGGTTGGATCCCTGGGTCAGGAAGATCCCCTGGAGAAGGGCATGGCAACCCACTCCAGTATTCTTGCCTGGAGAATCCCATGGACAGAGCAGACTGGTGGGCTACAGTCCACGGGGCTGGAAAGAGTCTGACAGTACTGAAGCAACTGAACACACACACACACACACACACGTGCGCACATATACACACACACAGTGAAGGTACCAGTGGTGTGGGTAGGGGAGTCTGAGGAGCCAATCGGAAGAGAGGCACTTCCTGGCTCCGGACCCAAATCACAGAGGTTTCCTCTCCCCTCTCCACCAACCTCATGCCTTCCCTCCACCCCCAGGCCCCACTGACCTAGATCACGGGTCACGTTGAAGCCATCTTGGGCCACAGCTGCTGCAAAGGCCAGGACTTGGGACCATGGCAGCCTGGGGGAGCCGGAGAGCAGGGGGTGGAGGAGGTCCTGGGGGAAGGAAGAGGGGTCTTGGGGGGGAGGGGGGTTCCTGGGAAGGAGAGTCCTGGCAACTGAAGGGGATATCAGGAGGGGGAAGTTGGGAAGGGGAGAATCCAGGAAGGTAGGAGAAGGCCACCCAAGGAGGAGAGCAGACAGGGGTCCCTGGTCCCCAGGGGGAGAATCCTTACCTGCCATAGAGCTGGTGAGCTTCATGTAGCCCCTTCACCATTCCGGGAACCCCCACCAAGAGCCCGGGCTGGGCAAGGCGGGCAGGTGAGGGAGAGAGGAGACCAGGTCACTGGAAGGGGGGGTGCTGGGCTGAACTCCGCAGAGCCCCAAGCCAGGGATGGGGGGCTGGCACAGGGGAGAGACACAGGCCAAGTATCCCAGAGGAGGGACAAGCTGTCCCCAGCATGCATTCCTCCCATCTCCCTGATTTCCTATCAGTAAATGCAGAAAGGCCTCCTTTCTCTATTATAACCCAGAGATTTAGAAATTAAGCAAACCCTTTTAAGGGCCGAGACAACAATTTAGATGGAAACCTGTCTATATTGGATTATACTTACTCTTGTCCTTTAGAACAGTGGACAAAGGACCTTCATTTAACCTTTTCATTATCACACCACCATTACTCTGAACTGTGATAATTCAGGGGTGAGTTGGGCTTTTGCTACTGCACTAAATATCTATTTCTCCGAGTTATTCTATTTCCTCCTTTGCATTCAGTAGATAGTGGGTTTGCTTCCAGCAGTTCTTCTATAATCTTCCAGTATATCAGGGACTGGGAAAGTCACCGACAGCAGCCTCGGAATGAGATGTGTGAGTGATAATGCAGCCTATGGTTTGTTTCCATCTGAGATGGCGGTTACATCTGAGATAACTGGTTTGCAGCCGATCATGTAATAGAGAAAGCAGGACTCAGATAAACAAAAGGGAGTGGTAGGAACTATGGCCAAGTGGGCAGCTATTTTGTGACCTCTCAGGCTCCCCGGTGGCCTTTCTTCTTCCTTCTTATGTGCCAGGTAGGCAAGGTCGCCAGAGAAGTCAGGTGTTGTTTGCTGCCTGTTATCAATCACTCAGACTTTTTGGTGCATTATTTTATTTTGGGGGGCTGCCTATCTTCCTCATGGCCTGAGATCATCCTACTTAACTCTTTTCCTTGTCTCCATAGTAAATATTCAGCAAAGTAATGCTGGGGTTAGCAGAAGGGCAGTAAAGGGAGACACCCCCCTTCTTCTCACCAGGGTCCCCACCTTGGTCTCCCAGGATCTCTGCAGGGCCTCTTCCCTGAGAGCCCCAGGTGCAGACTCCCGGAAATCAATTAGGTGGCTCTTATTTCGTCGGATGTCATGTACCAGCATCACTCCCCCACTAGGAGAGACACAGAAGAGGGAGGGTGATAAGATGCCACTCCTCTGAACCATTAACCTGCCATTCCTTAACCTCCCCCATGGTGATGGCTGTAGTCTGTTTGTCATCTGAAGTCAGGAGTCTGAGCTCCCTCTCCAGCAGGGGTTCAGAGCCTGAGCTACCTGCCCAAGATGGGGAGTGAAATCAAGGGGTTTGGGAACCCAGAATCTATGGATCTCTTCCAGCCTGTTTGTTACTGGAGACTTTAATCCCTGATTAAGAAAAACCCAGAGACTGGGAGAGCAGGACGTTCTACTCCACCTCCCCCATTCACCCCGTCCCCCACCAATCTGGACCCCTGCCAGCTCCCTGCACCTGCCTCTGTGGTATGGCCTTGCTCCCTCTCCCAGGACTGAATTATGCAAGCACAGACCGTACACAAAAATTAGGGCCTGGAGGGCTGGTCTTGCAGGAGCCAAGATATGGACTTAGTCAGCCTGTCCCTGGCCTATGGTTTGTTTCCATCTGAGATGGCGGTTACATCTGAGATAACTGGTTTGCAGCCGATCATGTAATAGAGAAAGCAGGACTCAGATAAACAAAAGGGAGTGGTAGGAACTATGGCCAAGTGGACAGTGCAAGTCCCATCATGGGAAGCAGCTTCTATTCAGCTCCAGATAACTGCAGCCACATGAGAATGTAGGCCCAGTGTTATCAGGTCTCCTGACTGTCCAAGAAATATTAGAGATCTAGATTTTTTTGAAAATTCTCAATTTTTTAATATTAGCAAACAAATTTTTAAAAATTTAAGGGTGCAAACCAAACCAGGCTGTGTGCTGGGGGTGGCCCATGGGTAGCCAGTTTATCATTTCTGTTTTAGGAGGTTTTACCCTGGGGTAGGGGCTTCCCAGGTGGCGTTAGTGGTAAAGAACCCACCTGCCAATGCAGGAGATTAAGGGACACGGGTTCCATCCCTAGGTCAGGAAGATCACTGGAGGAGGGCATAGCAACCCACTCCAGTATTCTTGTAAATCCTAAACGTTTAAGTATCACAGTCTTAATTAATGACAACATACTCCCAGATGTATACCTCAGTTTATAGCTTTATGAAGTCATTTTCCCAGTTAAAGAAAAACACCTCCTCTGACTCCACGAAAAGACAAGGGGGTAAGATTGAGTGTAGAAAGAGCAAACGTAAGGAGTTGGGGCCGTCTCTCCTCTGCTCAAACTAGACCTCCCACATGAGGATGGGAGGACACAGAAGTAGCCCTGGGGAACCTCAACCCTCACAGCTGGGGGCTTCTTACCCGCCCAGACCAGAACTGTGCGGAGCCACGATCCCCAAACACAGCGCCGCTGCGACAGCCGCGTCCACGGAGGATCCCTGTTTACTGAGCACCTCGATGCCCAGCGATGTGCAGCGGGCGGCATCAGTCACCACAGCGCCCTGGTGAAAGATCTGGAAGGGACAAGGAACTAGGTGGGACCGTAGGAGACCCCCTACCTCCCTAAGGCACCTTCACTAACCCCAGGACCTCCAACAGAGGTTGGGGACGGGAGGCCTGCCATTTTATCCCCAAGACTTTTGC
>SJXQ01011902.1:35140-51111 GCA_006408695.1 Aepyceros melampus
CGGGAGGGGGCGCCTCAAACCCTGACCCAGGTGTCGGGATTTGAAGTGCCCCCTCCTGCTTAGCGTTATCAGCCTGCACCGGGCGCGTAGGTAGGATTGAGGGTGTGGGTGCAGAACCTGGAGGACGATCGGGGGCGCGCAGTGGGGAGTCAGGAGGGGAAGAGCACGCAGTAAGCGCGACCTTAGTGGCTCGGGGCACCTCACGCAGCCCAGGGACCAGGGACCAAACCCCTTCTTCCTTCTAGTTTGAGCTAGAAATCTCCTCACTCCAGGTTCCCTCATCGGCTCGCAGTCCAGTTTACTGACTGCAAACCTCTCGTCCACCCCAGATGCTGTTTCTAATGCCAAACTCCTCGAACCTCAGACCCCTTCTTGAACTCCAAGATCCTTATTCTCCTGTCTCATACTTCCTCCGACCCCAGAGCCCTCTTTCGACTTCAGACTCCGCCCTCATCACCACCTCCGCCCCCAGCCCCAGCCTCCTCCTTCATCCACAACCTGCTTCATTTTGAGACAGCTTCTGGGATGTCTCTCCTGGGTCGTCGGATCCTTCCCTGGACCACCCTCCGCAACATTTCGCCGACTCCTCTTTCAATCACAATCCCTTCTGGGAACCCTGACCTATCAGCAAATGTTGAGCTCATGTTAGGATTTTAAAAGTGGGTCTCTAGATGGCATTCTAGCAATCATGATTTGTTGGCTGGAATGGGATCTCTGGAACTTGCGTGTTTACCATTATTTAAAGAGTTTTTTTATGTGGTTCTGGAAAGGACACTTTGAGAAAGAAGAAATGGTGGTGGTGATGATACGGCAGGAATGGGCTGGGGTGGGAGAGGGTGGGGAATGGGTCTATGGATTCTTCTATTCCGTCTGTGACCACTTACAAACTGTAATCTTGGGCCTAATTTCGTTCAGTATGGGTTTCTTCATCTGTAAAATGGAGAGAATAATAGCAGCCATCTCTGGTTGTGAAGATTAAATCGCATATGGAAAGTTTTTAAAATATGGCTTCACACCTACTTAACACAGTAAATGCCATAGTCTTTATCATCATTTCCTTAATCTCATGGATTCTCATCTTGTCCAACATGATCCAAACACTTCCCACTCTGACAAATTCCAACTACACCAGAGCTTGCTCTACTACCCAGTCTCCAAGGATGGGATGTTGGTTCCCTTTATTATTAGGCCTCTTGTCCAAATTTCCATTTAACAGTCTATCCGCCTTTCTTCCAGTACTCACAGACAGATGAGAATCACATTTTCGTTACCCTTCCCTGGACATGAAAAGAATATCTGCTTTTTCTCATGGTCTCTCCTTTCCACAATCCCTGGCAGAGGGAGGGGGCTGGTTAAGACGCTGGCCACATATCCCCTCCTCCCCCAACCTCAGGCTCCAGACTTAGGGACGACTTTAACCCTGTGAAATCCCTTTGGGGTACAGCATCTGTCATGCCACCTGTAGACAGGAGAGGGCAGCAGTGTGTTGGGAAACCACTCTGGAGCTTAAGAGAAGAGCTGGGAGGAGCAAGAAGTTAGAGGGCTGCCCAAAATTTTGTGTGTGGGACTGGAAGAGGACCGTTTCTACTAGGACCGTGTGCCCTTGGACTAGAACTATTTGCCATCACTTCATGGCAAATAGATGGGGAAACAATGGAAAGAGTGATAGACTTTATTTTCTTGGGCTCCAAAATCACTGCAGATGGTGACTGCAGCCATGAAATTAAAAGACGCTTGCTCCTTGGAAGAAAAGCTATGACCAACCAAGAGAGCATATTAAAAAGCAGAGACATTACTTTGCCGACAAAGGTCCATCTAGTCAAAGCTATGATTTTTCCAGGAGTCATGTATGGGTGTGAGAGTTGGACCATAAAGAAAACCGAACACTGAAGGATTGATGCTTTTCAACTGTGGTGTTGAAGAAGACTATTGAGAGTCCCTTGGACCACAAGGAGGTCTGCCGGGGTCCAGCCCCGGTGGATCCAGGGTGATTCGAAGGTGGAGACAGAGTCGGCGTGCTAGGAAAGAACTTATTCAATTACAGATATAGAGAGATTAGGAAATTAGCAGAAAAAAGGAGCTGAATAACTTGGCTTATTATTGATATTTCTCCTGGCAATCTTGATTCCAGCTTGTGTTTCTTCTAGTCCAGCGTTTCTCATGATGTACTCTGGATATAAGTTAAATAAGCAGAGTGACAATATACAGCTGCCGGGGTCCAGCCCTGGTGGATCCAGGGTGATTCGAAGGTGGAGACAGAGTCAGCGTACTAGGAAAGAACTTATTCAATTACAGGTATAGAGAGATTAGGAAATTAGCAGAAAAAAGGAGCTGAACAACTTGGCTTACATGGAATGCCAATCACCACCTACGTAGGCCACAGGCGTCTTTCCGTTCTCCCAAAGGAGAGAAGGCACTGAGGCCTCCCCGGTCGGATCTTAGAAGCCCAGGCAGAATTAGTAGGCTTGGTGAGGACCCAAGTGCCAGATGGGAATTCAGCCAGAAAATAGTAAGAGATATTAGAGGAGAGAAAGAGGCTGAATAACTTGGTTTATGCGGGATACCAATAAAATTCCAAGACAAGGAATTTGCACCATCTATGTTGGGCCACCAGCGCCACTTGAACATCGAAAGGTGCCCCTCCTTGGGCACCTTTTTGCGTGGACTTGAGAGCCGGGGCAAGTAAGCAGACGTGGTGGGCACCTGCGCTCCAGATGGGAATTCAGCCAGAAATACGGAGGACGGGAAAGAACGACATGGGGGAATCAGTCTTTCTGGAAACTGATCTGTTTTCTTTATTTTCAGGTTTGCTTATATACCTTTTGTTACACATAGGGATGAATACAAAGTCACGCGGGGGTCAGCAGCCCTGACCTTTATCAAAATCGGGTGCTCTACATACAAAAAAGGTCTTAGGGGTTTCACATCATCTTCTGGCCATAAGGCCTGCTGACACTTCATGACTCTCTCTTTCTGATAACCAAAAAACTCATTTTTTCCAAGGGTGTGTTTTCTTAAACCAGGTACCACCCTCCAGATAAAGTTACATTCCTATAGGGTAAGGGTGTAATGAGTTACAATCAAGAAAGGAATTTATCTAACCCAAGGTTAACCTGATTAATCTTAAAGGTTAATACTTATTTCTCTTATATGCTAGTTATATTCATTATACAGGCAGGGAATTAGAAGCAATTATTGGCACAACAAATGAAAAACCCTTCACCAATACAATTCCTAATCAATCTACTATACTAATAAATTCTAACTTCCCAAAAGAATCTGCCTTTAGTAAGTCTAAAACATCTCGTGCCTCTTGCTGTTGGGAGGCTGTAAATAATCACATTTGGCCGGACAACCTATACAGGCAGGCTAGATAACCTTCAGAGGAGTTCGTAAGCTGAAACACTCTTGTCACGCCCAGAAATTTTATCAAGTGGAGCTGCAAGTTAACTCCTTCTCCGAGAGATATGGTTATGGGGGAGAGCCCCCCGTAAAGTCAGAGGTGTAGGTGAGAGCATAAAACAGACTCTTGGTTTTGGCGGTAGATGCTCGGGAACAGGGGGTTTCCTGAGGCTTGATCACGCCTTTGCATATGCCAAGCCTCCTTCCTCATGACCTTTGCCATGGGCAGAGTTCCTCACGCTGGCCCCCGGCATACAGTCTTGACGTACCTGCTACTAAATCTCTCTTTTCAGATGGAAGAAAATTATGGATAAACAGACTATAGGAGACCAGTGTTTGTTTGGATGCTGTGTCTGTGATACCTTGCAAGTTCTGGTCTGCAGCCTGTCCTGGGCTCCCAATGCTACCCAGAAATATGTCTCTCTTTCAGCTCTCTTTCCTAATCTCCAGAGTTCCTGTCTCATTGGTACCCAGGGTCTTCAGGTATCCAATCTCTCTCTTCTTTTACAATAAAAAGACAACCTCATATATTGGGTCACTGAAAAAGTAGAAGCCATCAGAGGGATGGATACTCTAAGCTTTCTGTTCTCCACTCCGTCCACTTTCAACTGTATCTCTGCCTGCATCTATCCTGTCTCTCTGCCTTCCTGCCATAATAGTTTGACTGTTTTCAGCATTACCCTGATTCCCCTGCTTGTGCTCTGAACCTCAACCCCACACCCTCCTCAGGTAGCCCTCTCCATTAACTATCTCTTCTCTTTCTCCAGAATCTACAAATTCTTTTCCTACCATTTTTCTATCAGCTTCTAAATATATTCAATACCTTTCACCCAACCACCATCATTGGCTCAGTGTTGCTTACAGCTCCTACCATATCTCTTTCCCACCTAAACCATATTTCATAGTAGGGGTGCATTTCTAGTGCCCAGTGTCCACATAGCAAATGTGCTAACTCCCCTGTAGTAATTTATTTAATACTCACAATAACCCTATGGTAAATGAATACTAGGTGAGTTAACGTGATTAAAGCATAATGTTAAAACTCAACATTCAAAAAACTAAGATCATGGCATTCAGTCCCATCACTTCATGACAAAGAGATGGGGAAAAAATGGGAACACTGGCAGATTTTCTTTTCTTGGGCTCCAAAATCACTACAGACAGTGACTGCAGTCATGAAATTAAAAGACACTTGCTCCTTGTATGAAAAGCTATGAAAAACCCAGATAGCACATTAAAAAGCAGAGACATCACTTTGCCAAAAGAAGACAATATAGTCAAAGCTATAGTTTTTCCAGTAGTCATTTACAGATGTGAGCTGGACATGAAGAAGGCTGAAAAGAAGAAAGTGAAAGTGTTAGCCACTCAGCTGTGTCCAACTCTTCGTGACCCCAGAACTGCAGCCCACCAGGCTCCACTGTCCATGGAATTCTCCAGGCAAGAATACTAGAGTGGGTTGCCATTTCCTTCTCCATATCTTCCCACCTGAGGAGCTGAAACCGAGTCTCTCTCATTGCCGGCAGACTCTACTAACTGGGCCACCAGGGAAAACCTACAGAAAGCTGAGGGCTTAAGAATCGATGTCTTTGAACTCTGGTGCTGGAGAAGATCCTCTAGAGTCTCTTGGACAGCAAGGAGATCAAATCAGTCAACCCTAGAGGAAATCAGCCCTGAATATTCATGGAAAGGACTGATGCTGAAGTTGAAACTCCAATACTTTGGCTGCCTGATGCAAAGACCTAACTCATTGGAAAAGACCCGATGCTGGGAAAGACTGAGGCAGGAAGAGAAGGCAGTGGCAGAGGGTGAGATGTTGGATGGCATCACTAAATCAGTGGACATGAGTTTGAGCAAACTCTGGGACAGTGAAGGACAGGGAAGCCTGGTGTGCTGCAGTCTGTGGGGTCACAAAGAGTCAGACATGACTTAGCAACTGAACAACAATGAAACACAAACTTAGGTAACTTGCCGGGAGGCACACACTGCTGTGGAAGTTGATCCCAGGCCATCTGACTTCAAAGCAAGTGTCTATACCAGCTGACAAAATTCTCTCCCCGTCAGTGACTCCTCCACAATTTTAGTCCTAATCCCAGGTCAGCAATGACCTCTGCATTGTTACATCCAGTATTGGGAATTTGGGGACCTGATTTCACATGATGGAGAACCAGGTGGCACTGGCCTCCCCATCCATTTTTGGAACGTTCACTTTATTATTATTATATTTTGTTCTGCCCCACCACCTTCTCTTTGTCTTCTATTCTCCTCTCTGGTCACATCTAAGTCACATTTTCAAGCTTTTTCTCAGCCCACAACCTTACATTTTGGGGTGCTCCCAGTTTTCATTCTTTGCCCACTTTCCACCCCATGCACTGTCCCAGGTCTTCATTTGCCAACTGCACTCTACATCAAACCTGCAGTCTTTGTTCTGATCACTGGACAAAAGGATTAGTTATTTACTTAATATCTTAAGTCAGATATTTCCCTAACTTAGTTCATTACTTTGCCCAAGTCAACTCCTCTTTCCTTTGTGGCTCAGCTGGTAAAGAATCTGCCTGCAATGTGGGAGACCTAGGTTCAGTCCCTGGGCTGGGAAGAACCCCTGGAGAAGGGAACAGCTACCCACTCCAGTATTCTGGCCTGGAGAATTCCATGGACCATATAGTCCATAGGGTTGCAAAGAGTCGGACACAACGAAGTGACTTTCACTTCACTTCACTAACCTAGTCAGTGGTTACCATGCTTTCACCCAACTGTGCTGGCCGACATTTGCATGGCAGTTTTGACTCTGTTCTTTCTTTCTGATCTAATCAGTTATCAAGTTCTCTCAATTCTACCTATCAAATTGTCTCCATTCTCAATTCCATCTACTCTTCATCTTGCCTCATGAAATCATCCTGGCCCATGCCTGCTACCTCTTTTTGCATTTTTGCTATGGATTTCTAACTGATCTCCAAACTTCAGTCTTGTGGCCCCCTATAACCTTTTTAAAGTTGATTATGAACTATTTAAAATATACAGACAATTATAGAGGGTGATAGAATCATGAATCTATCACCTAAATTTGACAAATACTTGTGTTTTGCCATATTCGGATTAATTAGCTGAAAAATGAAGTGTTACAGATACAGTTAAAGAAAAGGACATACAACTTCTTTCTCCCTGACCTTGTACCCTAGGGGTAATTGCTAACTGAATTTGGTGTATATTCTTTCTTCCCACACAGAAAGAATATAAGAGGAACTGTACAAAAAAGATCTTCATGACCTAGAATACCACAAGGGTGTGACCTAGAGCCAGACATCCAGGAATGCAAAGTCAAGTGGGCCTTAGGAAGCATCACTATGAACAAAACTAGTGGAGGTGATAGAATTCCAGTTGATGCTGTGAAAGTGCTGCACTGAATATGCCAGCAAATTTGGAAAACAGCAGTGGCCACAATAGAATACCACAAGGGTGTGACCTAGAGCCAGACATCCAGGAATGCAAAGTCAAGTGGGCCTTAGGAAGCATCACTATGAACAAAACTAGTGGAGGTGATAGAATTCCAGTTGATGCTGTGAAAGTGCTGCACTGAATATGCCAGCAAATTTGGAAAACAGCAGTGGCCACAAGACTGGAAAAGGTCAGTTTTCATGCCAATCCCAAAGAAAGGCAATGCCAAAGAATGCTCAACCTACCACACAATTGCACTTATCTCACACTCTAGCAAAGTAATGCTCAAAATTCTCCAAGGCAGGCTTCAACAGTATGTGAACCATGAACTTTCAGATGTTCAAGCTGGTTTTAGAAAAGGCAGAGGAACCAGAAATCAAATTGCCAACATTTGTTGGATCATTGAAAAGGCAAGAGAGTTCCAGAAAAACATCTACTTCTGCTTTATTGACTATACCAAAGCCTTTGACTGTATGGATCACAATAAAGTGTGGAAAATTCTGAAAGAGATGGGAATACCAGACCACCTTCCCTGCCTCCTGAGAAATCTGTAAGCAGGTCAAGAAGCAACAGTTAGAACTGGATGTGGAACAACAGTTTCCAAATCAGGAAAGGAGTATGTCAAGGCTGTATATTGTCACCCTGCTTATTTAACTTATATGCAGAGTACATCATATGAAATTCTGGGCTGGATGAGGCACAAATTGGAATCAAGATTGCTAGGAGAAATATCAATAACCTGAGACATGCAGATGACACCACCCTTATGGTAGAAAGCAAAGAAGAACTAAAGAGCCTCTTAATGAAAGTGAAAGAGGAGAGTGAAAAAGTTGGCTTAAAACTCAACATTCAGAAAACTAAGATCATGGTATCTAGTTCCATCACTTCATGGCAAATAGATGGGGAAACAACGGAAACAGTGAGAGGCTTTATTTTCTTGGGCTCCAACATCAATGCAGATGTGACTGCAGCTTTGAAATTAAAAGACGCTTGTTCCTTGGAAGAAAAGCTATGACCAACCTAGACGCATATTAAAAAGCAGAGATATTATTTTGCCAACAAAAGTCCATCTAGTCAAAGCTGTTTTTCCAATGGTCATGTATGGATGTGAGACTTGGACTATAAAGAAAGCTGAGCACCATAGAATTGATGCTTTTGAACTGTGATGTTGGAGAAGACTCTTGAGAGTCCCTTGGACTGCAAGGAGATCCAGCCAATCAATCCTGAAGGAAACCAGTCCTGAATATTCATTGGAAGGACTGATGTTGAAGTTGAAACTCCAATACTTTGGACACCTGATGTGAAGAACTGACTCACTGGAAAAGACCCTGATGCTGGGAAAGATTGAAAGCGGGAGGAGAAGGGAATAACTGAGGATGAGATGGTTGGATGACACCACCGACTCAACGGACGTAAGTTTGAGTAAGCTCCGGGAGTTGGAGACGGACAGGGAAGCCTGGCGTGCTGCAGTCCATAAGGTCTCAATGAGTCAGACACAACTGAGCGACTGAACTGAACTTTCTTTCCAAGTTTTAAAGTGAAAGTGAAAGTCACTGAGTTGTGTTTGACTCTTTGTGACCACATGGTCTAAGACAGTCCATGGAATTCTCCAGGCCAGAATAATGGAGTGGGTAGCCTTTCCCTTCTCCAGGAGATCTGCCCAACCCAGGGATCAAATCCAGGTCTCCTGCATCGCAGGCAGATACTTTACCAGCTGAGCCACCAGGGAAGTCCCATATTTTAAAAGTTAACATGTAAATACATTCCAAAGATGTATTTACAAAAGGGATAGTTTTTATTTGAATATAATTGCTTTGGGCTTCCCAGGTGGACAATGGTAAAGAATCTGCCTACCAGTGTAGGAAACTCAGGAGCTGTGGGTTCAGTCTGTGGGTCAGGAAGATCCCTTGGAGAAGGAAATGGCAACCCACTCCAGTGTTATTGCCTGAAAATCCCATGGACAGAAAAACCTGACGGGCTAGTCATGAGGTTGCAGAGTTGGACACGACCGAGAGACTGAGCACACACACAATTGCTTTATAACTTTGTTGTTAGTTTCTGCTGTACAACAAAGTGAATCAGCTACATGAATATATATGTATATCCCCTCCCTCTTGTCTCCCTCACAGCCCACCTACATCCCACCCCTCTAGGTCATCTCAGAGCAGGAGCTGAGCTCCCTGGGCTATATGGCAGCTTCCTACTCGCCATCTGTTTTACTCATGGTAGATGTATGTACATCACTTCTACTCTCCCAGTTCATTCCACCTTCCCTTTCCTCTGCACTGGTTGCACATGTCCACTCTCTGTGTCTGTGTCTCTATTCCTGCCCTGCAAATAGGTTCATCAATATCATTTTTCATATATGCAATGGAATATTACTCAGCCATTAAAAGGAATGAACTTGGGTCATTTACATTAATGTGGCTGGATCCAGAGTCTGTCATACAGTATGAAGTAAGTCAGAAAGAGAAAAACAAATGATCCTATATTAATGCATATATATGGCATTTGTTTGGATTATTTAAAATTTACACAAACCCTATCAAATTGCAGGTACAATTCTGAACATTTTAATAAATGTATTTTTGAAATTTATCCACGTTGATACAGAGGTATGATTCATTCATTGAAACTGCTACATTGCACTGCAACTATAAGCTATACTTTCCTTATCATGTCCTTACATGTTTTCTGTTGTGTCCGGGGTTTCACTATATAAACAGCGCTGGAAAGTGAAAGTGAAAATCGCTCATTTGTGTCCAACTCTTTTCGACCCTGTGGGAATAGTCCATGGAATTCTCTCGGTGAGAATACTGGAGTGGGTAGCCTGCCCCTTCTCCAGGGGCATTTCCCACCCCAGGGAACTGAATCCAGGTCTCCCGCATTGCGGGCAGATTCTTTAACAGATGAGCCACAAAGGAAGACCAAGAATACTGGAGTAGGTAACCTATCCCTTCTCCAGAGGATCTTCCCAACCCAGGAATTGAAACAGGCTCTCCTGCTTGCAGGCAGATTCTTTACCAACTCAGCTATCAGGGAAGCCCAAACAGTGCTGGAGTGTGTCCTTGTTCATAGATTCTTGTACCTCTGCTTTGTCTCCCCTCCAGGGTGGAGATCTAAAATGAGAAAAGCCAAGCATTACTGTATGACCGTTGTTACCAGACCGGCCAGTTTTTTTCACAGTGGTTGTATCAGTTTATGTTTCCACCAAGAGTTTTTATCAGAATTTCCATTTCCACGCATCCTCAACAGCAACTCATAAATACATAAGATATGAAGACTGAGAAGTAGTACCTCATTGTTTTGTATTTCCTTCATTGCTACCAATTTTGAGATTCCTTTGCATATTTGCCATTGATGTTTGCTGAAAATTCCTGGTTCCTATCTTTTGCATATTGTTGTCTTTGTATTTTTTTCCCATTAAAAAAATTTTTTTTTAATTTTACTTACAATACTGTATTGGTTTTGCCATACATCAACATGAATCCGCCACGGGTGTACTAAAAAATTAATTTAAAAAGTTCCAAGAGTCAGGCTTTTGTTGATTGTGTGCACGTGTGGATGTTAAGTCGCTTTAGTTATGTTTTGACTCTTTGTGATGCTATGGACTGTAGCCCACCAGGCTCCTCTGACCATGGGGTTCTCCAGGCAAAAAAACTGGAGTGAGTTGCCATACCCTCCTCCAGTGGGTCTTCCAGACCCAGAGATCAAACCAACATCTCCTGCAGCTCCCGAATTGCAGGCAGATTCTTTACCAGCGAGCCACCAGGGAAGCCCCTTATAATTCTTTTTTAAATTATATTTTATAATATCTATGTTATTCTAAAATTAAAAAATTTTAATTGAAGTACAGTTGGTTTACAATATAATGTTGGTTTCAACTCTACAGTGTAGTGATTCAGTATGTTTGCAGATTATGCTCCATTACAGGTTATTACAAGATGGTGGGTATATTTCTCTGTGCTATACAGTAGCTCAGCATTTCTTACTTATTTTATATGTGATAGTTTGTGTCTGCTAATCTATACTCCTAATTTATTCCTTCCCCTTTCCTCTCGCCTTTGGTAGCCACAAGTTTGTTTCCTCCATGAGTTTTGCATATCCATTCATAATTTAAAATTTTAATATAGAAAAATACTATGTTTTTCATTTTGGTTTGTGCTTTTTGGTTTTGTTCAAAAATGTCACTCTCATGATGTCTTAAGTTTGTCTTGCAATATTTTCCTCAGTAAGTTTTACAGATTTTAACTGTTTTTTATACTTAGGTTCATCAACTTATTTGAAATTTTTGTGTGAGGGGCATGGATATGGAATTAAACTTTATTTTAATTTTCATATACATAGCTAGATGGACAACGCCATTTATTGACTAAACCATTTCTTCACTAATTTACGATGTCAACTCTGCCCTACACTGAATTCTTTTATGAGTGGGTAGGCTTTGGAGCTTTTTCCTCTTTGATTTGCTTATCATTACACCAGCACTGCATATTTTAATTGCTACAGCTTTATAGTTAACTGTTTTAAAATATTAATATATAATTTACATATAAAGCTCACTCTTTCAAAGTGTACTATTTTTTAATATTCCCAGAATTATACAATCATCACCCCAATCAATATTAGAACATTTCTATCACCACTCCCCAAAGAAATTCTGTACTGTTTAAATATCACTCCCAAATTCCCCATCCCCTCCTCAGCCCTAGACAGCCACTAACCTACTTTTCATCTTAATAGATTTGTCTATTATGGATATTTTATACATGTGGTGTAATGTTTTCAAAACTCATCCACAGAACTATTTTGTTTTTTATGGCTGGATAATATTCCATTGTATGTCTATACCACAATTTGTTTATCCATCTTATGGACACTTCAATTTTCTACTTTTTGGCTGTTAAGAATAAGGCTGCTATGAATTTTCTTGTGCAAGCTTTTGTATGAACATATGGCTTTAATTCTTTTGGTTATATACCTTGGACAGGAATTGCTGGGTTATATGGTCAAACTCTGACTTTTTGAGGAACAACTATATTATTTCTTAGTTGGCTCCACCATTTTATATTTCCACAGCACTGCATGAAGATTCTAGTTTTTCCACATCCTCACAAATACTTGTTAGTTCCCATTTTTAAAATTACAGCCATGCTATAGATGTGAAGTGCTATCTCACTGCAATTTTTGTTTTTTGCATTTCCCTGATGAGTGATGTTGTTGAGCATTTTTTCTTGTGCTTATGGGCTATTATGAATTGTTTTTGGAGGAATATCTACTTAGATCCTTTACTTATTTTATATTGATTATACTAAGGAAGTTGCTTCTCTCACACTCACTCTCGTCTTTCTTTTTCCTCCTCTTTCAGAATTATTATGGTTGTCTTTTTCCCTCTACTGATCTGTATGAATCTTAGGACCAACTTGCTATATGTCACTCTCTGTCTCTCTCTCTCTCTCTATGTGTGTGTGTGTGTGTGTGTGTGTGTGTGTGTTTTGGCAGATTTTTCATTGAGTTGAGAGACAGAGTACTTTGGGAGAGAACTGCCATCTTCAGATCATTGTCTCAGCATCTATGAACATGGTATATCTCTCCCTTTGTTTAGATCTTCTTTATGTTGTATTCTGACATTTTTCATCTGCACTCTCTTATGGAGAAATACACTGCTGCTCAGTTATGTGAATGCCTTTGCAAAGCCCTCTTTCTTAGGGTTACAGTCTTGGATCAGTTTATCAGTATTCCCATTTTCCTTATGTTGGTTTAATAGTTGCTTTCCTTTCTCATGTACTCTCTGATATCTTCATAGTTATGGCTTACCAGTTGGGACATTTCAAATACTACCAGATCCCTGAGCTTGGAAGATGGAGAGGTAATGCATCTTCCATCAAAATGTTTCAGATTTTCAGAAAAAAAGTCCTGGATTGGAACTTAGCATATAGAAGTTGATGGGATGAATCTTGACTTCAAAAACTCTTGACATGTCTCAAAGGATGCTGACCTATTAACAAATAATTATATAGTTAGTTTCCAGATAAGTGAAGTATTTTGGTTTTGGTAAAAGAAGTTGCCTCTTAAAGTTGACCACTGCTTCTGTGTTATAGGGAGGGATAAGAAGTCAATGTGAAAAATATCTCTGGGAAGAGGGATATATGGAAGACCAAAGTGTGGAGCCAACCAGTAGCTTTGGAAAATGTTGTAGGCAGAAAATTGTTATGGTTTTTCCAAGTCTTGATTTCTTAGTGCCTGGAACAAGAAAGCTGTTAGGTAGAGGATGAACAAATATTTACCTGGAGCAATGGAGCACGAGAGAAGGAACACAATTGTTTGACTTTCTAGGTTATGAGAACTTTTTTTGATTGGACAAGATGGGTAGGGCAGAAGTCAGCAGGGCAGAAAGTGCCCAAAGGCAGAACATAGTAGGAAGAACGGGTGGCAGGGTGGGTGGCGGGGGTGGAGCCGGTACTACTGACTGGGACCCAGAATGTATGACAAAGACTGATTCTGGACACATCACTGAAGCTGAGACTGGGAGCCTCTTCTGGCCCACCTTCAGATGTAAGTGTGTTGGAAATAATGACTAGGGTGACTGTATTGGTGACTATCTTGCTGGCCACCAAGAAGGCTTCTGGGACTTTCTTTTCAGAGGTGTTTCACTTTTCAGCCTCTAGGTGGTGCACCTGAGTCCTGGCAGCTCTAGTCTGTGAAAAGAACTGACTCAGAACTGGCAGTTGTCAAAAAGCACTGGTCTTGGGGAGACAAGTAGGACATCTTGAAAAACACATGCTGGGAAGCTCAATTCAGTGTGTAATCATAATTAAAAACCCTAATCTCAAGCGGGTAAAGCAGATATATCAGTTGCAGTGATAATAAGAAGGATTGAGCAGTATGATAAGGATATTAATTAAGTTTTCATTCAGCTTTTTTTGTGTGTATTTATTAAATATCTACTACATGTCAGAAGGGCTTCCCAAGTGGTGCTGGTGGTAAAGAACGTGCCTGCCGATGCAGGAGACACAGCAGACACAGATTCGATCCCTGGGTTGGGAAGATCCCCTGGAGGAGGAAATGGCAACATACTCCAGTATTCTTGGCTGAAAATGCCATGGACAGAGGAGCCTGGTGGGCTACAGTCCATAGGCGTGCAAAGAATTGGACAAGACTGAAGTGACTCGGCATGCACAGGGGCACATGTGTCAGAAAGTGTTCTAGACACCAGACATGTACCTAACAGTCAACAGATAAAGCCCCTGTCTGCAGTCTCATTGAGGAGACAGTCAATAAACTTGGGTACAAAGCACAGAATTAGGAAGAAGCTGGAGGCACTAGATGTTTTCCCAGAACAACATTCCCAAAATGGAACAGGAGCTCACCATGCAGATCCAGCCAGTGGTGCAGGAATGGAAAAGGCGAGGGCATTGGGGACTGAGGCAGAATGTGAGCTCAGACCTGGAGGTCTCAACCAGATGCAGGAGGATGGACTCAGGAAATGTCTGGGAGTCACTCCACCTTGTTGGATGTGATGTGCAGGGAACAAGGCTGCAGGGGTATTCAGAGCTCCTGGACAAGCCTTGGGTTTGAACAATGCTTGGAAGTGATGGGGAAGCTGTGGGGGGCTTTAAGTGCAGGGAGTAAGGTCAGCAGGTTTGCCAACAGGGTCTTTAGGGGTTGGGTTGGAGAGGAGCCAGAAGGAAGTCAGGGGGACCAGTTGGAGGCAGTACGGGCTGCTGTCCGGTGCTGTCGAGAAGAGAGGCAGTGACTTGAGCGAAAACTGTCAATGAAGATGGACAGGAGGAGGTGAACTTGACTGAATTTGGTGGCTGATTGAACATGGGGTTCAGTGGGCAGAGGAGTCAGCATCAGTGCCTTGGCGCCTGGTCTGGGTGATCATTTGCATTGCTGAGAAGCCTTCCTATGCCCCATGTGGCTGTCTTCCTGACCCAGAAGCCATTTTTATTACTTTCCAGTGTGTAGAGTAACCCAAACTGAGCTAACAGAGCACAGTGGTTCTGCTTTAATGAGCAAAAAAGAGTAATTTGTAATTAGCATGTACATTATTTGTACGTAATGGGTGCTTGTGAAGTCCTTGTGGGGGTTGTTTGTCTTCCTAAGTATTTAACCCCTCCTCCTCCCAACCGTCTTGTTTATGCTGTTTATTTGTACTCTCAAGTGCTAAAAATACACATTCACAGGCACATGCTTGCACATTTATTTACCCGTGGCTATCTTCAGATGGTCCATGGCCAGAGTGGCACACACAGGAGTGTGCAGCCTCCTTGTTCATTCATTCATAAGTGTAACCCTATGCTTGCACATACAGGTACTAGCAAACACTCACACCTATGCATAAGTGTGTGCATGCACATATATACACATGCATCAGTTCCCTGTGCATACATGTCCAGGAAGTACCTGTACACAGAGTGTGTGTACTCATAGGAAGTCCACAGGGGCAAGCTCGCATCCATAACTCTGCCCAGGGACAGGCATGTGAGTATGCACACGTCCTTATGCCCACGTATCCATGCAGATACTCATATGTGTGCTGGGAAGAATTAGGGACTCAAGTGGCCCTTCTCTCTTCAAGTATTGATGCTAACAGGGCTTCATTGTTTTGGTTTCGTCCAAAGATTTGAGGTTTTGAATCTTTGCCTTCTTGCTCATAGCATCTTGCCCTTGTGATAGTCAGCAACCATGGCAACAGATAATGTTGTCTCCAGGTTATATTCCTGGCTAGTTGGACTTAGGAAAGGTCTGGGGAACAGCGGTCCTACCTGTACTGTAGCAACAGGCCAGGAAGCAGACTTTTGCCTCTTTGGACCCAGGGCTTTGCTTGAGCAATAAGCAATAAACAATCCTACTTAATACTGTGGTTTTTGGCTCTCAGGGAAAATCTGTTCATGATGATCAGAAAGATGCCAAACAGATACATACTGAGCACTAATTAGGCACCAGGGCTTTCCATCAACTTCACCACATAGACTTTCTACTGGGATTTTGAGGGCAGCCTTATAGTCTTGATTTTTGCAGAAACAGAAGCTCGAAGAAATGAAAGCAATCGCTATAGGCTACACAAAAGAGAGCTTGAGTCCAAATGAATCTTACACTATTTAATTTCCGCTTTTCCTTAGCAAACCATC
>SJXQ01011902.1:51512-214377 GCA_006408695.1 Aepyceros melampus
GCCTGCTGGAGCAGATATGAGAGGATGACAGAACTGGTGATGTTCCTTGGTACCTCTGACCTCCCACAAGGCATCCCCTTGGGGGCTGAAGACGAAGATAAGGTGTTCCACTCTCCCAAGGGCCAGAGATGCTCCTTTCTGGGGAAAAAAATCTCAGCTTTTCTGGTTTTGATCTTTGCTTTTGCTGTGAGCCTGGGGAAGCAGTTGGTATAGTCTTCCTTTCTCTGAGACTCTGAGTGGATGTCGTTCCTCAGGTTCTCCCAGGGCACTGTATTCCTAAAACCAAGAAAACGGGGTTTGGAACAACTGACACTAAGACATGCATCCCGAGTGAAGAGGAAGGTCAGTAGGACTCTTTCACTGTGTTAGAAATGTCATGTTCCCTAAAAAGCTGCTGAGTTGTGTAGTTGGTCACCTGTAATCACTGGCTACTTACTGTCAGCCAAGGGTTATGCTTGGACCTGGGCACAGGCAAAGCTTAAGAAGGCACCAAGCCCCTTTCAGTTTATGTTATCAGAGCATTTCAAAGAAAAAAAGTATTACAAAAGTTTTTAGAGACTCTTCTTTTAGCCTGAAGATACATGATGAGGAAAGTAATAATAGCAACCATTGTAACAACAGCTGATGATTATTTCATTGTTACAATCAATCAGTCTTGCAAGGGCTTCAAGATGCTAAATGCTTCACATGACATAGTCGACTCAGTTTTCACAGGAACCTTATGAAGTTCCAGAACCCTGTGAATCTACAGCTCCTATTTTGAAGAAATACAAACCCTATGAAGCCTATAATGTTACAGCTCCTATTTTGAAAAAATGAAGGATCAATGAGATGAAGTGACATGAACAGTGCTGCAGGTAGGATCTAGCCTGACTTTGAAGACTGATCTGTCTCTGTCCCATCCAAGACCAGAGATTGCAAAGATGGATGGAGTGGGGTTGGGGTACCAGGAACTACATGTGGGTATGCACTCCAAGTCTCTGTGACCCTAATATCATCCCAAGCAATACTTTTCAACCAAGTCACCTGGATGAGGGAATTCCAACCAGAGAATGTGAAAGGGGCCCAGGCCTCCCTTGATCACACTGCTCGTCTGATAGTGTTTGCCAGTTTCAGTGGTGTAAATACTTATATTGTGGTCAGTTTCCAGCTACCAACAATTGGGCGATAAGTGGCTGGGGGAGATGCATACCTAACAGTTGTGTATTTAACCCTTGGTTCTTTGGCTGCAGCCTACTGTGGAGCCCAAAGGCCCCAGCCATCACCCTCTTGCTACTCCCAGCTTACTCATTAGAAAAGACTGGGAAAGACTGAAGGCAGGAGGAGAAGGGGATGACAGAGGATGAGATGGTTGGATGGCATCACCGATTCGATGGACATGAGTTTGAGCAAGCTCTGGGAGATCGTGAAGAATAGGGAAGGCTGGTGTGCTGTAGTCCATGGGTTGCAAAGAGTTGGACGCAACTGAGCGACTGAACAACTCCTGGGCTCAGCGGAGGCCAGGCCGTGGGAACAGAGCACCAGAAGGCTATTTTGAGAGAGATTCTCCTCGGCCTCTGCCTGGATGAGGCTGACGGTGTTTCACTTCTTCCTTTGCTTCCCTTGTGGAGAAAACAAAGAGTGGATCCCAGAAGGAGCAGAACATCTCAACTCTCAGTAAAAGCCTTTAAAAGGAGAGGAAGGTGGCTGGGTCTACCACAGAGAATGAGCAAGGAGGGGGTCTCTGGAGGCCAGAGTCGGGGGCTCCACGAGTGGAGTACTGAACAGGGCTGGCGCGCTGGGAGGAAACGGCTGGCGGAAGGCCTCTCAGACCCTTCATCCTGTCTCCGTCACTCTCACAGAAATTAATGAGCCTCAGGATGCCCTGGGTGTTGGCCAGCCGTACTTGGGGCCGCCCCAAAATAGACAGGACGCCTGGAGCCTCTTGCTGTGGCCCCAGCTATTGTCTTTATGAGTCTTATGGGTTCAGGGGTCACATCCTAACACTTCCTCTTGGTGCTTAATCACCATCCTGATGAATGGACACACATATAGCCTGGGGAGGCTGCTGGGGGCAATGCAAAGCTCTGGGAAGCCAGGCCCCCATTGTATGATGGGGATTACTGTGCCTGTGTCTGGGAAGGGGGAAATGGGGCTGTTGTGGAGCCTCTGCAAGGACTTAGAGGTCCTTTTTGGCTGAGGCTGGTGGAGGTGGGGACTAGGCTCAGAGTTGGTTCCCCGGGGTGGGGGCAGCGTGTAGGCCAGAGTCAGCCACTAGGGGGCAGGCCCTGACAGCAGGTGGACCAGGTTAAATTATCAAAGCTCAGAGGTGATAGTGGAGAAGGCAATGGCACCCCACGCCAGTACTCTTGCCTGGAAAATCCCATGGATGGAGGAGCCTGGTAGGCTGCAGCCCATGGGGTCGCTAAGAGTTGGATATGACTGGGTGACTTCACTTTCACTTTTCACTTTCATGCATTGGAGAGGAAATGGCAACCCACTCCAGTGTTCTTGCCTGGAGAATCCCAGAGATGGGGGAGCTTGGTGGGTTGCCGTCTATGGGGTCGCACAGAGTTGGACACAACTGAAGTGACTTAGCAGCAGCAGAGGTGATAGTAAGATAATTGACAACCACACAAAGTGGGTCATTTGGGGTCTTGGGGCCCCTCCAGGATCCCGTCAGCTGCAGAGAGAGGCAAGGCCCAGGGAAGTCTGGGACATGAGGAGGATGGAGCTAGGAGGCCCCTGGTAGATTCCTTTGATCTTCTTGGTCTGTGGGAATGGGATAATGCTGAACTTCACCAGTGTCTGGACAGGGATGGAGAAGTAGCTTCCCTGCCGTGGGAGGTGTCCCTGGCAGGAGAGAAGTCAGGGCTAGAGTAGGACTGGCCTGAGATGAAGTTAGGAATTGGTGGCTGCAGCTCAGGGACACACACCATATGTGGGAACCCTGGCTTGAGGGGGTACAAGCCCCAAAGGGCCCTTGTTGGCCTGTGTCCTCTTGGGCCTGTCTGGCCAGGAAAGCTTCCTATTACCCTATGGTGCTGAGCTCAGCTTTTTTCAGCTTCTCCAAAGAATTCCCTGCCTTTCTGTCCTTAGCTCTGGCTGATTCTTGGTGGCTTTCTGAGCCTGCTGCCTGCCCAGGATGGAGTTGTCCAAGGATGTGTTATTATAGGACTC
This sequence comes from Aepyceros melampus, assembly GCA_006408695.1. Taxonomy (NCBI): domain Eukaryota; kingdom Metazoa; phylum Chordata; class Mammalia; order Artiodactyla; family Bovidae; genus Aepyceros; species Aepyceros melampus. The sequence continues at coordinate 54,672 of SJXQ01011902.1, forward strand.
AAGCTGGAAGCCAAAGGGGTTGAGATTCACATTAATGAGAGAAGACCAGGGAATCCACCAGCTACTGGGGGGCTGGTTAGAGCCAGGGTCCTGCAGCCAGCCAGCCACCCATCCATCCGTCCATCCATCCATCTACTCATTCACCATCTACCCACTAATACATTCAACCAGTGTATGTCACTGAAGCTTACTCTGTGCCAGGCTGTCTTCTGGTCCTAAGCACATGACCATGAACATGGCAGGAAAAGTCTCTGACTTCATGAAACCACATTTGAATGGCAGCATCCCAGCGACAAGCCAGATCACTCACACGACACAAGGATGGAAGAGTTGTGTCTTCTCTTCATTTACCAAGGCAGCAAGTGCCCTTCATCTCCTGCCCTGATGCATACAGGCACATTTACAGTACAAATAGTTGTACCTCATGATATACAGGGCTTCCCTGGTGGCTCAGCTGGTAAATAATTCACCTGCAATGTGGGAGACTTGGGTTCGATCCCTGGGTTGGGAAGATCCTCTGGAGAATGGAAAAGTTACCCACTCCAGTATTCTGGCCTGAAAATTCCATGGACTGTATAGTCCACGGGGTTGCAAAGAGTCGGACTTGCCGGAGTGATGTTCACTTTCGCTTTCATGATGTACATGCCCACGGATGCTCACAGCGCACCCCTTTGGAAACGGACACATCTGCAAGGTCACGTGTGCACATACACAGACATGCGGGAATGCACAACTGTCTAGATACTCGTGTACACATGTCACAAGGATACGTGTGATACATATGCACACATCCACAGACACATAGGGGTCTTGCACATATTTTTACTCACATGCATACATACCCAGGAACAAACAAGCACATGTACAAACGTACACTTACACATGTGCCCCATCACTTAAGCACCCTGGCGTATGCACATACCAAATACAAATATGAATACTTGGCCATGTGTGCCCATATGTATGCTCATCTACGCACACAGCCTATGTGCACATGGGACTTCACATATGTACATGTGTGTGCAGGTAACTATGACCTTTCCCCAAAGCCCCCATACTCTGCCATTGCCCCATCCTATCCTGGGGAGTTATCCAGATCTCTGACAAGAGAATGGGTTACTAATGCAACCACAGAGCTGTTTTGACACTTTTGATGAATAACATTCAATACTATTAATTGGAACAATTGCTTTTCATTTAACTAAATCACGGGAATTGCTAAACTAAATTGAAACGGAATGTAATTTTGCCGCACACTGCTTTAATATGGGCCTCTAAATGTCTTCTCCCTGAAGGATTAGTAACTTAATCACCCACCAGTGATAACTGCTTCGCAGGCTCAGCTGGGGGCTTCCTGCTCCGCAGCAGCCTGGCCAGGAACAGGCTGGGGGCCCAGGAGCTGCTTCCCCCACCCCAGCCTCCTCGACCTGCATTATTCATCTCAGGGAACACTGTTCCCTCCCTTCTCTGATCCCAGCAGGACCTTCAGAGATCCTATCCTTTCCCCCTGATTCTGCTGCTCTGTTTGCGCTCTGGGTGGGGTAATCTGTCACCCCAGGGATCTGGATATGTGCACCAGACTCTGACTCTAGGCTGCTCTGAGCCTTGCTAAGCCCCTTCATCTTGACAACAGTGGCTCAGGAATCCTGGGGCTTCTGAGACTCCAAGGGCAATCCAGAGCCTTGCCTGGCTTCCAGAAGCAGGTTGACATGGGCCAGAAATTCCTCGTGTGTTTCTGAAATGGGCACAGACATTCCCATAGCTTAGCCAGGTGTGCTGTTGGAGGGTGACCAGCTGTCCCTGTTTACCTGCGACAGAGGGATCTCTAGGACATGGAGTTCCCAGTGCTAAAACTAAACAGTCCCTGGCTCCTAGCTATGGGGACATCGGTACCCCCAGATAGAAATCAGCCTTAACATTCATCGAGTGCTTACTGTATGCTCAGAGGTTGCCATGCATGATCTCATTTGATTTTGAAACAATTTTATGGGGCTCATTTCTATGAACATATTTATTTATAATGAGAAAACTGAGACTCATTTTTTTTAACCTTACCTAAGATCCCACTGGTATAACTATAACAACAAGGGTACGTGCAAGTTTGCACGCCAAATTGCTTCAGTCGTGTCTGATTCTTTGCGACCCTATGGACTATAGCCCATCTGGTTCTTCTGTCCATGGGATTCTCCAGGCAAGAATACTGGAGTGGGTTGCCATGCCCTCCTACAGGGGATCTTCCTGGCCCAGGAATCAAACCCTGGGTCTTATGTCTCCTGCATCGGCAGATAGGTTCTTTACCACTAGTGCCACCTGGGAAGCCCCAACAGCAAGAGTAGTAACAGCTAATATATTTAAGAGCTTGCTTTGCAAAAGCACTTGTGTTAAAGGCTCAACATACATCCCCACAGCACCCTTGAAGATAGGCAACATTTTTCTGGGGGGTGGGGTCCACACATCATTTCCTTTATTTTAAAAAAATTAAATTTAGGTTTTCATCTAAATATAGTTGATGTACTATATTATGCAAGTTACAGGTATACAGTATAGTGATGCACACTTTTTAAAGATTTACTCCATTTATAATTATAAAAATTGGCTATATTCCCTGTATTGTACAATATATACTTGTAGCTTGTTTTATATCTAATAGTTTGTACCTCTTCACCCCATGCCCTCATCCTTTCCCTCTCCTCTTCCCTCTTCCCATTGGTAACTCTAATTTGTTCTCTGTATTTGTGAGTCAGTTTCTTTTTTGTTATATGCATTAGTTTGCCATGTTTTGGATTCTACTTACAAGTGATATCATACAGTATTTGTCTTTCTCTATCTGACTTATTTCACTTTGAATAATACCCTCCAAGTACATCTTTGTTGCTGCAAATGGCAAGGTTTCATTTTTCTGTTTTATGACTGAATAACTTTCCACTGTACACATATGTTGCTGTTCCGTCACCAAGTCATGTCCAACTCTTTGCAACCCCATGGACTGCAGCATGTCAGGCTTCCCTGTCCCTTACCATCTTGTGGAGTTTGCCCAAATTCATGTCACTGAGCTCAGCATGGCATTCTCTCAGTACATCTGCCCTTGGGTGTCTGAACAAGGGATGGCCGCTTGTTCAACAAGGGTTTCCAGGCCAGACACCCCTCTCCACGTCCAGTGACTTGGTACCTGGCACTAGTCTTTGAGCAGATTCTGTAAGTGGTTGTGAGCTCTGTCAGCCCATCTTCCTGCCACCCCTGCTGAGGCCTCATGGGGACTGAAGCAACAATGTCTTGGAAGGGTAGTCTCTGTTCTGTCTCTCCATTCCCTCTCCTCCCCAACTCCAAGGCAGAATTTCTAAATATGCCCCTGAGTGATCACTCTGAAATACGTGCTTGAAGACAAAGATGCCATTTGGAGAGGGAGTAACATTACTGAGCTTTTACTAAGAACTCAACACTGTGCCAGACGTTTTATACACTTTCTCATCTGATCCAATGGCATCCCCAGGGGCTGGAATTATTAGCCCAAATTTATAGCTCAGGGAACTGAGGCATTGGTAGTGAAGGGATCCCCTGAGGCCATGCACTGAGTCCATGGTAAGCTGAGGTCTAGGAATCAGGTAGCCTGATTCCACGTACGATGTTCTCTCCCTGGGCCAGGCCGCCAGAGTGTAGCTGCTTCTGGCCTCCAACTTTCTCAGCCTCACTGGGAGGCAGCTTGGCGAGGTGGTGAAACTCAGGGGGTCTGAAGACAAATAAATGTGGCCTGAAGCCTGGGACTGTTCCATTACTCAGGGGTCATGGAGCTGAGATCCTTGTCCGTGTACAATAGGGATTCCCACCATCCCCAGCACTCCTGCTGGGATGCTTGCATAAGGTATTTGGCTTAGGGCCTGGCACAGAGCAGAGGCTTAGAAAATGGTGGCTCTCATTATTATTTTTATTATTTCTTAAAATATATTCTTTATGGGCTTCCCAGGTGGCACTAGCGGTAAGGAATCTGACTGCCAGTGCAGGAGATGCAAGAGCCATGGGTTTGATCCTGGATCAGGAAGATCCCCTGGAGAAAATGGCAACTCACTCCAGTATTCTTTCCTGGAAAATTCCATGGACAAAGGAGCCTGGTGGGCCAGTCCATGGGGTCACAAAGAGGCAGACATGACTGACCATGCCCACACACATATACATTGTTTTCCATTATTGTTTATTACCAGATTTGAGTATAGTTCCCTGTACTATATAATAAGTCCTTGTTGTTTATCTATTTATATGTAGTAGTTTGTATCTGCTAATCTCAAACTCTTCCTTTTTCCCTTCCCCTTGTTTCCCCTTTGGTAACCATAAGTTTATATTCTATGTCTGTGAGACGATTTCTGTCTTGGAATACTACTCAGCCATAAGAAGAAGGAAATAATGCCATTTGCAGCAATATGATGGACCCAGAGATTATCATTCTAAATGCAGTGAGTCAGGCAGAGAAAGACATATATATGATATCCCTTTTATATGGAATCTAAAAAAGTGATAACAATTTCTTTGTTTTTATTATTTCTGATGGTTTGGCAGGAGGTTCTCCAAAGTTCAACAATGTGGTGGTGGTGGTGGTTTAGTCCCTCAGTCGTGTTCGACTCTTGTGACCCCATGGAATAGAACCTGCCAGGCTCCTCTGTCCATGGAATTCTCCAGGCAAGAATACTGGAGTGGATTGCCATTTCCTTCTCCAGGGGATCTTCCTGACCCAGGAACTGAACCAGGTCTCCTGCATCGCAGGCAGGTTCTTTACCAACTGAGCTATGAGGGAAGCCCAAGTTCAACAATACAGACCGTCAGACCATCAGACCCTGCCTCTCTCCACATTTTACACTGCCTGAGCCCTTGAGTTTCACATTAACGTAATATGTCTGGACAAAAGGTCGTTCATGGAATCCCAAAGTTGGTCAACAGTTTGCCTTTTGCTTCTCCCATTCACTAAAACCAATGGGCATGGACTGAACACTGAGGCTGAACAGGCCCTGAAGCTGCCCCTGCGCTGGTTTCATCCTCTTGCTGAGTCAGGAGGAGGAGCTAAGATAGCGGTTCTCCAAGTGTGGGCCCTGGGCCGGCAGCCTCAGCATCATCTGGGAACACGTCAAAAGGTGCCAGTTCTCAGGCTCGCCCCAAGCCCTGCTAAGGCAGAAACTGTGCAGGTAAGGCCCAGGCTTAAATTAAAAGACGCTTACTCCTTGGAAGAAAAGTTATGACCAACCTAGATAGCATATTCAAAAGCAGAGACATTACTTTGCCGACTAAGGTCCGTCTAGTCAAGGCTGTGGTTTTTCCTGTGGTCAAGTATGGGTGTGAGAGTTGGACTGTGAAGAAGGCTGAGCGCCGAAGAATCGATGCTTTTGAACTGTGGTGTTGGAGAAGACTCTTGAGAGTCCCTTAGACTGCGAGGAGATCAAACCAGTCCATTCTAAGGAGATCAGCCCTGGGATTTCTTTGGAGGGAATGATGCTAAAGTTGAAACTCCAGTACTTTGGCCACCTCATGCAAAGAGTTGACTCATTGGAAAAGACTTTGATGTTGGGAGGGATTGGGGGCAGGAGGAGAAGGGGATGACAGAGGATGAGATGGCTGGATGGCATCACTGACTCGATGGACGTGAGTCTGAGTGAACTCCAGGAGATGGTGATGGACAGGGAGGCCTGACGTGCTGTGATTCATGGGATTGCAAAGAGTCGGACACGACTGAGCGACTGAGCTGAACTAAACTGAAGGCCCAGGCATTGGTGTTTTCATGAGTATTCGGCATTATTCTAAGGCATGCTGAGGAATGAGAAACACTGCTTTAGGAGAGAAGAACACAGCTGTTCTCAGAGGAACCAGCTGAGCCTGTGGAATCTGGGGAGGAAGAGTGGTACCCAGCAGGGGCATCTCTGGGGGACAGGATGCTCTGACCCTGAATGCCTGCCCTTTTCCGGTCTGGAGATCACCAGGACAGCTGCTGCCCACATGGCAACTTTGGCAAATCAGTGAAAGGTGCCCCTTCCTTGGAGTGGATACTTTGCTGTTGATGAGTGGAACATGAACTTGATTTCCATCTTAATTCACTTCCCTTGAGTGCAAGCCTCAGGCAAACTGTTCAGTGGGCCTGGGAGATTTTGAGAGAGGAAAGACATACCATGCTTGTCCTCATCTGGGGGCCTGGCTCCTGGGATGCTGGGCAAGTGACCAGGGTGAGTACCTCTGCTGGCTGCCAAGGCCAAAAAAACTTGGAAGGCCTAGGGCAGTGAAAGAGCAGTTATGAAGACAGCAAGCCATGGACCAGAGGAGACACCCTGCCCTAAGCCAACACTGGAGAAAATGAAACAGACATTTGAAAGCCTCTCAAGGTGTAGGTCCCCAGAGCTCTGCCCTCCTGCCAACGAGTAGTCAGCAGACACTGATGGAGAAAGGAAACAAAGCCCTGGACGTGGCCACAGAGTAAGAGAAAATTCCGGCCCCAGCTCCCTACATCCCCCCAGTTGGTACCTGGATGACCAGTCGTCTTCCTCCCTCCCTCTTTCCTGCCCCTTCCCCCATGGGACCCTCTCAGGTCCCCTTCCATTCTCCTAACGTAAGCTACCTCACTTGGGCTTCACCACCTCCTGGTTCTAGTAAGGGACCCCTGCTCCCCTGCTTGTCATTCTGTTCTTAGGGGCTGATGTTGCCTCACTTCACCCCAGAAGCCTTCCTAGGTTTTGTCCTCAGCTGGCCACCTGGAACACTGCTTTAACTGGTCTTGGGGCTTTCATGGGCCATATCCTCTTCCAGATTCCTCCTTCTTCCAGAAGATAACTTCCTGGGGTAGGGGACTAGCTACATCTCCTCCTCTCCTGCCCTCCAGATTAGGAGTTTCTTAGAGCAAATCCAGATCTTTCTGCCCGTTAATGAGTTTCTCCACTCTGACATCTGCTGCCACATGTTTTGGACAAAGTAGGGGAAGAGAGAGCCCTCTGAAGTTCAGCTCCAGGGTTCCCTAGACCTGCCTTGCTGGCTGACATTATCTCTGGTCTGGATACTTACATTTTAAAATGCACTAAGAGCTACATATTTAGAAAGTTGGGGCTTCCCATGCAGTGCAGTGGTAAAGAATTCACCTGCCAATACAGCAGATGTGGGTTCAATCCCTGGGTTGGGAAGATCTCCTGGAGGAGGAAATGGCAGCCCACTCCAGTATTCTTGCCTGAAAAATCCCATGGACAGAGGAGCCTGGTGGACTACAGCCCATGAGATCACAGTTGGACACAACTGAGCAACTGAGCGTGCATGTGTTTAGAAAATTAGAACAGACCAACATGTACAGGCTCAGTGGTCATAGGTGTAATCAGTGGTCAATTCATAGCTATCAGCACCTTTGTTCCTACGTGGATAGGGAATAACCTAGTGGCCATCGGAATCTGTCCTCTCTTCCTTTGTAATAAAAGTGTTGGTTTTCTCAGCTAGGTATCATCTTTTATTTCTTCTTCAAATTATATCTATAATGTGACTAATTTATTTTGGACAGAATATGAGCAGAAGTGCTTTGAATCATTCCCAGACCCAACCCAAAACCCGCCTACATGGGTTCCTCAGTGTTGATTCTCTTTTTAGCCCATTGGGACAGCAGCAAGTAGGGTGAGCTTGGAGTGTTGAAGGTGACAAGGCCACTGTCAGCTTGGGCACTTGAATGATCCTTGGAGCAGAATTCCACTAACCTGGAACATCTCCTTGGAAAGCTATATGAGAAGAAATATACCTTTTATTTTTTGAGCTCTCAAAATTTGGAGATCTGTTGGTTATAGCTAGTTTGCTTGTCTTACTAAGTGTATGACTTATACCCTGTAGAGGGCAAAATTTCTAAAATAGCCCCTAAAAGATGTCCCCTCTGATCCCACCCCATTACCCAAAGCCTATGAATGAATATGGTGAAATATCACTCTCATGATTATGTCACATGGCAAGTTGATCTTCAGTTCAGTTCAGTCGCTTAGTTGTGTCCGACTCTTTGCGACCCCATGAATCGCAGCACGCCAGGCCTCCCTGTCCGTCACTAACTCCCAGAGTTCACTCAGATTCATGTCCATCGAGTCAGTGATGCCATCCAGCCATCTCATCCTCTGTTGTCCCCTTCTCCTCCTGCCCCCAATCCCTCCCAGCATCAGGGTCTTTTCCAATGAGTCAACTCTTTACATGAGGTGGCCAAGTACTGGAGTTTCAGCTTTAGCATTATTCCTTCCAAAGAAATCCCAGGGCTGATCTCTTTCAGAATGGACTGGTTGGATCTCCTTGCAGTTCAAGGGACTCTCAAGAGTCTTCTCCAACACCACAGTTCAAAAGAATCAATTCTTTGGCGTTCATCCTTCTTCACAGTCCAACTCTCACATCCATACATGACCACAGGGAAAACCACAGCCTTGACTAGACGGACCTTAGTCGGCAAAGTAATGTCTCTGCTTTTGAATATGCTATCTAGGTTGGTCATAACTTTTCTTCCAAGGAGTAAGCATTGTTTAATTTCATGGCTGCACTCACCATCTGCAGTGATTTTGGAGCCCAGAAAAATAAAGTCTGACACTGTTTCCACTGTTTCCCCATCTATTTGCCATGAAGTGATAGGACCAGATGCCATGATCTTCGTTTTCTGAATGTTGAGCTTTAAGCCAACTTTTTCACTCTCCTCTTTCACTTTCAGCAAGAGGCTTTTTAGCTCCTCTTCACTTTCTGCCATAAGGGTGGTGTCATCTGCATATCTGAGGTGATTGATATTTCTCCCAGCAATCTTGATTCCAGCTTGTGTTTCTTCCAGCCCAGCGTTTCTCATGATGTACAAATAAGCAGCGTGACAATATACAGCCTTGATGTACTCCTTTTCCTATTTGGAACCAGTCTGTTGTTCCATGTCCAGTTCTAACTGTTGCTTCCTGACCTGCATACAGATTTCTCAAGAGGCAGATCAGGTGGTCTGGTATTCCCATATCTCTCAGAATTTTCCACAGTTTATTATGATCCACACAGTCAAAGGCTTTGGCCTAGTCAATAAAGCAGAAAGTCCGATGCTGTAAAGAGAAATATTGCATAGGAACCTGGAATGTCAGGTCCATGAATCAAGGCAAATTGGAAGTGGTCAAATAAGAGATGGCAAGAGCGAACATCGACATTCTAGGAATCAGCGAACTAAAATGGACTGGAATGGGTGAATTTAATTCAGATGACCATTATATCTACTACTGTGGGCAGGAATCCCTCAGAAGAAATGGAGTAGCCATCATGGTCAACAAAAGAGTCCGAAATGTAGTACTTGGATGCAATCTCAAAAATGACAGAATGATCTCTGTTCGTTTCCAAGGCAAACCATTCAATATCATAGTAATCCAAGTCTATGCCCCAACCAGTAATGCTGAAGAAGCTGAAGTTGAACGGTTCTATGAAGACCTACAAGACCTTTTAGACTAACACCCAAAAAAGATGTCCTTTTCATTATAGGGGACTGGAATGCAAAAGTAGGAAGTCAAGAAACACCTGGACCTGGAGTAACAGGCAAATTTGGCCTTGGAATGCGGAATGAAGCAGGGCAAAGACTAATAGAGTTTTGCCAAGAAAATGCAGTCGTCATAGCAAACACCCTCTTCCAAAAACACAAGAGAAGTTGATCTTAAAACAGCATTATCCAAGTAAATTCAGTGTAATTACAAAAGCCCTTAAAAGTCAAAAGACTTTCTCTGACAGTTGGCAGAAAGGGAATCCAGAGAGATTCAAAGCAGAAGGACTCAGTGTGCAATGGCTGGATTGAAGAAGGAGAGGGCGATGGGAGAGAGAATGTGGGTGGCCTCCAGGAGCAGAGCGTGGTCCCGGCCTGACAGTCAGAAAAGACCTCAGCTCTAGAGCAGCTGCAAAGAACTGGATTCTGCCAACAACCTGAATGAGCTGAGAATTGAATTCTTTCCCTGAGCCTCCAGATAGTTCAGCCTGACCCACATCTTGATTTCTGTCTTGAAACTGAGTGGAGACCTCAGATGAGCCCACTTGGGCTTTTGACCTGTACAATTGTGAAATAATAAATAGGTATTGTTTGAACCAATAAGTGTGTTATAATTTGTTATTTAACAATAAAAAAATCAATAAAACCCCTTAAGTGTAGGACCACCAATCTTATTTGTTTCTAATCTCTCTGAAATCCAAGGATAGTGCCTGGCATGTGAGAGATTATGAAGTTTCTGTTGAATGGGAACATGAGTTAGTGTAGGAGATAAATGAGAATCCTTGGGATATTGATCAGAAGACTGCACACCTTTCTGATAAAGGCCACATGGGGCTTCCCTCGTAGTTCAGCTGGTAAAGAATCTGTCTGCAATGCAGGAGACCCTCGTTTGATTCCTGGGTCAGGAAAATCCCCTGGAGGAGGGCATGGCAACCCACTCTAGTATTCTTGCCTAGAGAATCCGCATGGACAGAGGAGCCTGGCAGGCTACAGCCATGGGATTGCAAAGAGTAGGACATGACTGAATGACTAAGCACGGCATGGCACAGTAAATATTTAGGTTCTGTCATGACTACACAGGCTTCCCAGGTGGTGCTAGTGGTAGAGAACCCACCTGTCAATGCAGGAAGACATGGGTTTGATCCCTGGTTTGGGACGATCCCCTGCAGGAGGGTACAACAACCCACTCCAGTATTCTTGCCTGGAGAATCCCATGGACAGAGGAGCCTGGCAGGCTGCAGTCCATAGCATCACACATAGTTGGTTATGACTGAAGTGACTTAACACGCATGTGTGCATGCACATGGCCACTCAACTCTGTCACTGCAGTGCCAAAGCAGTTGCAGGAAGTATGGAAACAAATGTGCAGAGCCACGTTCCAATAAAGCTTTATTTAAAAACAGAGGCTGGGCCAGATTTGGCCTGTAAGCCATAGTGTACTGATCCTTTTTATGAATCAATGCCTCTTTGGTCTGGTGCTTCCACCCAAAGGTATGAAATCTGTGGCATAAGTCAGCACGTTTTAAATAAACATTTTATAGACAGAAACAGTTTCTACCGTAAGAAATGCTGGTCAGCCATCCTGTAGGTTTTTTCTTCTCTCTTGATTCTTTCCTGTGCTGTATGGAAGCTCTTTAGTTAGTTTGATGTAGTCCCACTTGTCTAATTTTGCTTTTATTGTTTGTTCTTTTGGTGTCATATCCAAGAAATCCTTGCCAAGCTGAATTATCATGAAACTTTCTACCTATGTTTTCTTCTAGAAGTTAACAGTTCCAGGTCTTCTATTCAAATATTTAATCAATTTTGAGTTGATTTTTGTGTATGGTGTAAAGCAAGGGCCCAATTTCATTTTTGCATGTGGATATCCAATTTCCCCATACTCTTTCTTTAAGAGACTGATTTTGTCTATTAGCACCCTTGTTGAAGACAATTTGACTTTGTTTCTGGGCTCTTTATTCTGTTCCATTGGTCTTTGTGTCTGTTTTTATGATAGTATATACTATTCTAAATGTGAGACATATTTTCAAGCCATACATCTGATAAGAGATTAATATTAAAAAATATAAGAAACTCCTACAACTCAATAGCTAAAAAATCCAAAATAAACTGCTCTAAAATTGGCAAAAAACCTGAATAGACGTTTCTCCAAAGAAGTTGTACAAATGGCCAATGGGCACAAGAAAAGATGCTCAGCATCACTAATCATCAGGAAAATGAAAATTAAAACAATGAGATATCATCTCATACCTAGGGCTATTATGGAAAAAAAAAGATAAATATTGGTGAGAATATAGGGAAATTGGAACCCTTGCACACTGTTGGTGGGAGTGCAAAATGGTGCGGATGTTGTGCTAAATGGTATGACAATTCTTCAGAAAGTTTGGCAGAGGATTTCCACACAACCCAGCAGTCCCACTTCCGGGTATTTACCCAAAAGAAGTTGAAATCAAGATCTCAAAGAGACATATGCTCTCTTGTGTTCACTGCAGCGTTATTCACGATAGCCAAGATATGGAAACCACTTAAACGTCTATCAGCAGCTGAATGGATGAAGAAAGTGAGGTCTATACATACCATGGAGTATTATTCAGCTTTAAAAAAGAATGAAATCCTTCCATATGTGACAACACGGATGAACCTCAAGGACATTATGTTAAGTGAAATAAGCCAGACTTCTCAAAGGACAAATACTGCAGGACTGCACTTAAATCAGTTCCGTTCCATTGCTCAATTGCTCTGCCATGGGGTTGCTCTGCCACCCCATGGACTGCAACATGCCAGGCTTCCCTGTCCATCACCACTCTCAGAGCCTGCTCAAATTCATGTCCATCAAGTTGGTGATGCCATCCAACCATCTCATCCTCGGTCATCCCCTTCTCCTCCCACGTCAGGGTCTTTTCCAATGAGTCAGTATGTTGCGTCAGGTGGCCAAAGTATTAGAGATTCAGCTTTGGCATCAGTCCTCCCAAGGAATATTCAGGACTGATTTCCTTTAGGGTTGACTAGTTTGATCTCCTTGCAGTCCAAGGGACTCTCAGAGTCTTTCCTAACACCACAGTTCAAAAGCATCAATTCTTTAGCACTCAGCTTTCTTTGTAGTCTGACTCTCACATCCATACATGACCACTGGAAAAACCATAGCTTTGACTAGATGGACCGTTGTTGGCAAAGTTATCTCTGCTTTTTAATATGCTGTCTAGGTTTGTCATAACTTTTCTTCCAAGTAGCAAGCATCTTTTAATTTCTTGGCTGCAGTCACTACCCACAGTGATTTTGGAGTGCCCTCAAAGAAGGTCTGTCACTGTTTCCATTGTTTCACCATCTATTTTCCATGAAGTGATGGGACTGGATGCCATGATCTTTGTTTTCTGAATGTTGAGTTTTAAGCCAACATTTTCACTCTCTTCTTTCACTTTCATCAAGAAGATGTTTGGTTCCTCTTTGCTTTCTGCCATAAGGGTGGTGTCATCTGTATATCTGAGGTTATTGATATTTCTGCTGGAAATCTTGATTCCAACTTGTGCTTCATTCAGCTTGACATTTGGCATGATGTACTCTCTATGTAAGTTAAACAAGTTCAGTTCAGTTCAGTCACTCAGTCGTGTCCGACTCTTTGTGACCCCATGAATCGCAGCACGCCAGGCCTCCCTGTCCATCACCAACTCCCGGAATTCACTCAGACTCACGTCCATTGAGTCCGTGATGCCATCCAGCCATCTCATCCTCGGTCTTCCCCTTCTGCTCCTGCCCCCAAACCCTCCCAGCATCAGGGTCTTTTCCAATGAGTCAACTCTTTGCATGAGGTGGCCAAAGTACTGGAGTTTCAGCTTCAGCATCATTCCTTCCAAAGAAATCCCAGGGCTGATCTCCTTCAGAATGGACTGGTTGGATCTCCTTGCAGTCCAAGGGACTCTCAAGAGTCTTCTCCAACACCACAGTTCAAAAGCATCAATTCTTCGGCGCTCAGCCTTCTTCACAGTCCAACTCTCACATCCATACATGACCACAGGAAAAACCATAGCCTTGACTAGATGGACCTTAGTCGGCAAAGTAATGTCTTGCTTTTGAATATACTATCTAGGTTGGTCATAACTTTTCTTCCAAGGAGTAAGCGCCTTTTAATTTCATGGCTGCAGTCACCATCTGCAGTGATTTTGGAGCCCAAAAAAACAAATTCTGACACTGTTTCCACTGTTTCCCCATCTATTTCCCATGAAGTGATGGGACCAGATGCCATGATCTTCGTTTTCTGAATGTTGAGCTTTAAGCCAACTTTTTCACTCTCCTCTTTCACTTTCATCAAGAGGCTTTTTAGCTCCTCTTCACTTTCTGCCATAAGGGTGGTGTCATCTGCATATCTGAGGTTATTGATATTTCTCCTGGCAATCTTGATTCCAGCTTGTGTTTCTTCCAATCCAGCGTTTCTCATGATGTACTCTGCATAGAAGTTAAATAAGCAGGGTGACAATATATAGCTTTGATGTACTCCTTTACAAGAGTGACAATATACTGTCTTGACATGGAACCAGTCTGTTGTTCCATGTCTGGTTCTAACTGTTACTTCTTGACCTGCATACAAGTTTCTTAGGAGGTAGGTAAGGTGGTCTGGTATTCCCATCTGTTTCAGAATTTTCCACAGTTTATTGTGATCCACACAGTCAAAGGCTTTGGTGTAGTCAATAAAGCAGATGTTTTTTTAGAACTCTTGATTTTTCAATGATCCAGTGGATGTTGACAATTTGATCTCTGGTTCCTCTGCCTTCTCTAAATCCAGCTTGAACATCTGAAAGTTCTTGGTTCACGTATTGTTGCAGCCTTTCTTGGAGAATTTTGAACATTACTTTGCTAGCGTGTGAGATGAGTGCAGTTGTGCGGTAGTTTGAGCATTCTTTGGCATAGCCTTTCTTTGGGACTGGAATGAAAACTGACTTTTCCAGTCCTGTGGCAACTTCTGAGTTTTCCAAATTTGCTGGCATATTGACTGTAGGACATTAATAGGACCATCTTTTAGGATTTGAAATAGCTCAGCTGGAGTTCTATCACCTCCACTAGCTTTGTTCTTACTGATGCTTCTTAAGGCCACTTGGAGAAGGAAATGGCAACCCACTCCAGTGTTCTTGCCTGGAGAATCCCAGGGATAGGGGAGCCTGGTGGGCTGCTGTGTATGGGGTCACACAGAGTCAGACATGACTGAAGCGACTTAGCAGCAGCAGCAGCAAGGCCCACTTGACTTCGCATTCTTGGATGTCTGCCTCTAGGTGAGTGATCACACCATTGTTATTTGGGTCATTAAGATCATTTTTGTACAGTTCTTCTGTGCATTCTTGCCACCTTTTCTTAATGTCTTCTGCTTCTGTTAGGTCCATACCACTTCTGTCATTTATTGAGTCCATCTTTGCATGAACTGTTCCCTTGGTATCTCTAATTTTCTTGAAGAGATCTCTAAGATCTCTACTGCTAAGTCACTTCAGTCGTGTCTGACTCTGTGTGACCCCATAGATGGCAGCCCACCAGGCTTCGCCATCCCTGGGATTCTCCAGACAAGAACACTGGAGTGGGTTGCCATTTCCTTCTCCAATGCGTGAAAGTGAAAAGTCAAAGTGAAGTCGCTCAGTCGTGTCTGACCCTCAGTCTTCCCCATTCTATTGTTTTCCTCTATTTCTTTGCATTGATCACTGAGGAGGGCTTTCCTTCCTCTCCTTGCTATTTTTTGCAACTTTGCATTTAGATAGGTATATCCTTCCTTTTCTCCTTTGCCTTTAGCGTCTCTTCTTTTCTCAGCTATTTGTAAAGCCTCCTCAGACAATCATTTTGACTTTTTGCATTTCTTTTCCATGGGGATGGTCTTGATCCCTGCCTCCTGTACAACATCACGAACCTCCATCCATAGTACTTCAGGCACTCTATCAGATCTAATCCCTTGAATCTATTTGTCAATTCCACTGTATAATCCTAAGGGATTTGATTTAGGTCATACCTGAATGGCCTAGTGGTTTTCCCTACTTTCTTCAATTTAAGTCTGAATTTGGCAATAAGGAATTCATGATCTCAGCCATAGTCAGCTCCCAGTCTTGTTTTTGCTGACTGTATAGAGCTTCTCCATTTTGGCTGCAAAGAATATAATCAACCTGATTTTGGTATTGACCATCTGGTGATGTCCATGTGTAGAGTCATTTCTTGAGTTGTTGGAAGAGGGTGTTTGCCATGACCAGTGCATTATATTTTATATATATGAAGTATACACATGCATATATAAATATATATTATACATATAAATTTTATGTATGTAACATATATATATTTAAAACATATATGTTTTATATATATGAAGTATATAAACTAGCAAAACCCATAGAGATGGAGAGTAGGATGGTGGTTGCCAGGAGTTGCAGGGTGGCCAACAGGGAGCTGCTATTTAATGGTATGAGGTTTCAGTTATAAAAAGTGAATAAGGTCTAGAGATTTGTACAGCACTGTGCCTTTAGTTAACAACACCATATTGTTTACCTAAATGTTGTTACGAAGGTAGATGTTATGATAAGTGTTCTTTTCACAATAGAAAAGAATTACTTGGTCAAGTCAGGCTTGAGAGTCCCTGTCATTCCAGGAAACCTGGAGCTTCTTGGTTTCTAGGGAATTAAATCTTACCTAAAAGGTCTTTCTTTCTCTATTTTTTTTTTCAGAAAGTCTTTTTCATATTCTTATTTATTTAACTCACTGGCTGTGCTGAGTCTTTATTGCTGTACATGGACTTTCTCTAGTTGCAGCAAACAGGGGCTACTCTCTAGTTGCAGTGTGCAGACTTCTCCTTGCAGTGGCCTCTCTTGCTGAGGATCATGGGGTCTACAGTGCTCAGGCTTCAGTAGTTGTAATGTGTGGGCTGAGTAATTTCAGGTCATCCATCTCTAGATTGCTGGCACAGTAGTTGTGGCTCATGGGCTTAGCTGCTGCATGTGGGATCACCCCAGACCAGAGACTGAACCAGTGTCCCCTGCAGTGCAAGGCTAATTCTTAACTGCTGGACCACTAGGGAAGCCCCTAAACGTCTCTTACCTTTCTCTGGCTTGAAGATTCCTCCCATCAGCTGGTTTGCGCCTCTTTCAGCCAGGCAGGTCCTCTGGCCTGCAGTGGGAGGGACCCAGCCTGTAGCGCTGGTTGGGTGGGGGGCTCACTCAGCCAGCCCTCAGCTGGCCCCCTTCCTTGACCCGAAGCCTGAGCCAGCATTCCCAGCCAGCCTCTGGCAGAACTGGTACATTGCTTATAGGTCTGCCTGCCCATCCTTCATGAATTTTTATTAAACAAAACTGTAAGCAGATTGATTTTGTCCTCTTTTATTGCATTTTTATTTAATTCCCTTCCATGGCGGAGGCTCCATCATATTACCGCAGAGTAAATCACTCCGGGGCATCAGGCCAGCGCCGTGGAGAAGGGCAGGATCTGGCTTCCCAAGAGCACATTTACTGCATAAGGACCTTTATTAGCAGAGAGTCATTGATTTTTTTTTTTTTCAGGTCATAGCCCCTTTGCCATCCTTTAAATAAAAGAGTATCACAGTTATAGCGGAAGAGAGACTCTGTGAGGCCCGGGTCAGGGGGATGCTGGCTTGTCTTCAGGTCTGACAACCCCTCTGCCACCCACAAACTCCCGTGTGCTGGGTACATCATGGGAAAAGCGTGGAGAAGGACCAGTTTGGGTGAATTATTGGGTGGTGGCTGTTTAGTCACTAAGTTGTATCTGACTCTTTTGCGACCCCATGGACTGTAGCCTGCCAGGCTCCTCTGTCCATGGGATTTCCCAAGCAGGAATACTGGAGTGGGTTGCCATTTCCTCCTTCAGGGCATCTTCCAGACCCAGGGCATCTCCTGTGTCTCCTGTATCGCAGGTGAATTCTTTAGTTGTGGCGCATGGACAGAGTGGCTCTGCAACAGATAGGATCTTACTGTCCCAGGGGTTGAACCTGTGTCTCCTGCATTGGCAGGTGGATTCTTTACCACTGAGCCCCTAGGGAAGGTAGATAAGGGCAAAACGGAAGATTAAGTTCAGGAATGAAGCAACTTAGTATCATTGAAAACATTAGAGGTGTTTACAGAGTAGACACAGAATTTTGCATGCAAACTCAAGACCATAAGAATTATAAATCACATCTCTCTTTGGCAGTATCTGTTTTTATACTCCAGATAAAGGACTTTGGAATTTTATTCTTAGGAACTAGAAAGTCTTTCAAGGTTTTGGAACAAGGCAGCAGCAGATTATTATCTTTGCTTCTAGAGGATTAAAAATCCCATGGACGGAGGAGCCTGGTAGGCTGCAGTCTATGGGGTCCCTGAGGGTCTGACACGACTGAGTGACTTCACTTTCACTTTTCACTTTCACACATTGGAGAAGGAAATGGCAACCCACTCCAGTGTTCTTGCCTGGAGAAACCCAGGAATGGGGGAGCCTGGTGGGCTGCCGTCTATGGGGTCGCGCAGAGTCGGACACGACTGAAGTCACTTAGCAGTAGCAGCAGAAAGTCCTTCAAGGTTTTAGAGCAAGGCAGCAGCAGATTGCTATCTTTGCTTCTAGAGGATTAACCTGGCAGTGGAATGTTAAGTGAACTTGAGGAGAGTCCAGGGTGGGATTGGAAGTTCTAATCAGGATATCAGTTAAGGGACTGGTGCTGCAGTCTGGACATAAGGTAACAAGAACCCTAAGTGAAGTAATAAAATGGTAAACCTGGCGAGGTGAGGTGGATTAAACAAGAAGGTGATAGGAGGTGACTCAGGGTTTTTTGGTCAATTGCAGAAGGAATTTAGAGAAGTGAGTTTCAGCAAAGAAAGTGAAGAGCTGAGTTTTGTGCATGTTCATTTACAAAGTAAAAGAAATGCACATATATTTATTATTGCAAAATAATGCAGATAAACTGCAGAAAAATTGGGAAAAAATAGAGACAGACATAATAAAAAACCCTCAATTCGGCCACCATGATCTGCCTCTGTTACAGTTAATATATTCTGGTATATTTCCTTCTGAGTACATAAATAAATGAATCATGCTTCTAAAGTTTCTTCAAAAATACAATTCTTAATGGGTTCCTATTGGCTTATCATTTGGATGCACCAGAATTGATTTAGCTGTCTGCCTATTGTTGGACTTTAGCTTGATTTACAGTTTCTTCATACCATAAATATGCTGTGCTGAACATCTTGCTGTACACATCTTTGTCTGCATCTCTGATAAATTTCTAAAGTAAAATTATTGAGTTAAAGGTTATAATCTTTTTAAAGTCTCTTAATTCATATTGTCAAATGCTCCCCAGACACTGATGTAGTATATGGGCACGTTCATTTCACAGCACATTCATCAGCTGTAGGGTTATTTTGATTTTTTTAATCTTTGCCAATTTCATAGTGAAAAAGCGGGATGTATCACTGGCTCTAAAATTGTTCACTTTTTTTATTATTAAGACTTTTATTATAATTTTGCATATGCTTGGTCATTTTTTATTTCTACCTTTTTGAGAGGTATCTTTTGTCCATATTTCTACTGTATCTTTTGTCCATATTTCTAGGCAAGAGGCCTTTTTTTACTTACAGATTTATAACAAATTTTTTTATTATGGCTGTGAAAGCTTTGTCTATCATACCTGTTGAAGTTTTTTTTTTGCTATTTCTTATTTACCTCTTAAGTTCTTATACGGTATTTTTGACAAGCAGAAATTTTAAGTTTTGTATAGTCATTGCTATCACTTTTTTTTTTGAAATTTTTGCCTTTCTGTTATACTTTGAAAATCCTTTTCAGAATGAGATCTGGTAAACTTTTAGTTATAGCTTATTCTATTTCTTTATGATTTCCTTTGCTTTAGTTCCTTCATTGAAGTATTAGATTGTGGCAGTCATGAATGCAGGCTCTGCAGTCAGATGCACTTGAATTTGGATCCTGGTTCCCCAACTGTGTGATCTTGAAGAAGTTGTTTAACCTCTCTGAAACTCATTTTTCAAATCTGAAATGGAGCTAATATTTATCTTGTGAATTTGTTGTGAGAATTGAGGAAGATGATGGATGTAAAGTGTCTTGTCTAGTAACTGGCCAACAGCAGATATTCAAGGTTAAATATTAGGTTTCTAGTAAGTGTGTACGATTTTGATCTCCACAAGGGCTGAGACCATGTCCTGTTAATCTCCATTGTTCATATGTCACCAAGGACATGTCTAAAATACATTCTCAGTGAATATTGGATGAATGAATGTATGGAATGAAATTAACAGATTGCATTTTATGAGATGTGAAGGCAAATAGATACCTGCTCCTGAGAATCCACTTTAAGATGTTGAACTCAATTAGAAATGACTAGAACAGCAATATGTATGTCTTCAATGTAGAGGAAACTCTCTCCCCAACCCTGCCCCAAACAAATGAACATTGTTTTTTCATTAGCCACAGCTCACCACTCAAAGTCATGGGTCTGTTCTGTCACCTTTGACCCCTGACTTCTGGCCCTGACCCATGCATACAGGCCACTGCCCCACTCCTTTGAGTCTGTACATAGAGAATTTTAAGATCTGGTAGGGCCCTTTGAGGTCACTTGGTTGTCTAGACTTCCAGCATTTGTGTTTTAGCTGTCAAACAATTTTTTCTAAAGAATGTTATCTTGGAAGCCCAGTATGTAAAACAGGTCAATGCAGACATGTGATGGTCGAAAGATAAGGCCGGGAGGCCATACATTTTCTGTTGGGGGGCTTTGTATATGTTGTTCCTTCTAACTGGAATACAATTCCATCCTCCCCTGTCCTAATTACCTCATTAAATATTACCTTTCCTTTAAGTCTTAAATGAAGTAACCCTCCTCCAGGAAGACTTCCCTGCCCTTCCACTGACTAGATCAGTTTCCTCTACATTTTCCAGCATGCACTTCAGTTGTAAATTTATGATGAGGAATGTTCATTTTCTCCTACTAGGCTATCAGCAAAACAGGGGCAAGGCTATGATGATTCGGTCACCATTACATCTCAAGCACTCACTATAAGGCTTGATGCACAGTAGGTATTCACTTAATATTTGATTCCTTAATGAAAATTCATCTGATTTGATCCCTTCTTCTTCCAACTGGAACAAAGATTTACCATGCTTCTTGTGTACCAGATACTCTTCTGGGTACCAGCAATACAACCATTAAAGAGACAGACATACTCCCTGCCCTCAGGGAATATGACTCTTGACCCAGGAATCGAACTTGGTCTCCTGCACTGCAGACAGATTCTTTACCAGCTGAGCTACCAGAGAAATTTAATTATCCTGGATGGGGACTCAGTGCCTTCCCAAGTTGCCAACTGGGGCACCGACTAGGCTTGTTTCAATAAACCAATAAGAATTCGTATTCCTTGAGAAACCATCAGAACTAAGTTATCACAATCAGCTCCCACATGCCCTTCTAGCCTATGCTACTTCTAGGAATGTAGCTGGTTTAGAGGCAAGAAAGGCCTTTTAGTGACTTTCCAGGGCACTGAAAGAAAATCCAAACTCCTCACCATGAAGCCTGTGCTGAGCTGCTCCTGTCTTCCTGCCCCTCTTCATTTTATCTCATGCTCTCATGCTGCAGGTGTTAATTTCAAGTTCTATTGGAGCCACTCTCGGTTGCCAGTCAGGGAATCACTGATGGATACATGGTCCCTAAGTGCTGCTATGAACTGTGACATGGGTTTAGATAGCAGCCTCCTCCCCATTTGGAGCTCGCCTCTTCATCCATTCCTTCTAGAAGTTTCTGGGCTGCTGCTGGTTCCTTGGCAGGCTGTGATGCCACCTCTGGCTGGGCCACCCTAGTTCCATCAGCATGAGAGCCCCAGCCGAAGGCTTCTAGCCCTGGCTTCTTAGCAGCGCCAGGCTGCCAGTGCCAGCTGAGGAGGGGGCCCCCTCCTGCCTCTGCTTGTTTCCCTTGATTGTTATGTAATGTTCGGCAGCAGGGGGTAAATTCCTCTCCAATTTCCAGGCTGGTTACAGCGCATGAACCCCACCGTGGGGAGCCACAGTGATTGAGCTCAGCAGCCAGGTCCCATGCTGAGTGTCATAAATCAGGCCTATTACTTGCTCCTCCTGGCAGATGCCACCGCCAAGAACCTGCTCACTCTGCTCCAAGACCCCAACCACCTTTGCACACAGTAAACCAGGCCTGGCCTATCCCCTGGGAATTTGGGGGCTCTATAGAACACCCTGGCTGGGCGGTTGACTGGAGTCTTTTTCTGAAGGGGTGGGAGTTATAAGTCCATCTCAGACCTGAGATCCTGCAGCCAGAAAGTCTAGGAGCAAACTCAGGGCATGATTACCTGCCACCTGAATTTTCTGGGGGTGCTGGCCTTCTGTGTGCCTCACTATACACATAAAAATCTCTATGGGACTTGTTAAAAACACACATTTCCCAACCACATCCCCAGAGATCCTGATGTGGTAGGTCCTTCTCAGGACAAGGGAGTCAGTGTCTTCACAACTTTCTGGGTAACTCTGATGCAGTTGTTCCTGGATCATCCTCTGAGAAGCCCAAAGCCATGCCCATAAAATGAATGCCTATAAATTGCTTCCTTCGTTTCCATTTCCTTCCAGCATTTCACTGAAGATGTGTTTCCCTGGGGAAGAAGATGTGGGCTTCAAAAATCAATGGCAATCACACTGAAGGATGAAGCAAATCTTTGACTATGACATATTGATGGGCAATAATAATGCTAATAGTTGGGGGGAGCACCCCCAGTAGGATGTCCTGCTGCTACTTAAAGTGCTACAGGGAATCTCAATTCCAGTTTTTCCTTGGCTCTAACTGTATAGCTAGAGTGACTCTGTACTGTGCTTAGTTGCTTAGTGGCATCTGACTCTGTGTGACCCCATGGATGGTAGACGCCAGGCTTTTCTGTCCATGGGGTTTCTCCAGGCAAGAGTACTCAAGTGGGTTGCCATGCCTTCCTCCAGGGGATCTTCCAACCCAGGGATCGAACCCAGGTATCCCATACTGCAGGCAGATTCTTTACTGTCTGAGCCACAAGGGAAGCCCAAGAATACTGGAGCAGGTAGCTTATCCCTTCTCCAGGGAATCTTCTTGACCTAGGAATCAAACTGGGGTCTCCTGCGTTGCAGGCAGATTCTTTACCAGCTGAGCTACTGTGGAAGCCCAGAGTGGCTCTGTGCTCTACTTGAACTGAATCAGTCCCTAGTTTATAAAAGCTGTCTCAGTGAAATTTTTAATAATCCTCCATTTGATTCTCAAAAGGATAGATGATGAATTGTTACTCTATCAAAACTCATAGAAGTGTTCTCCTTGAGAATTCCCATTTTCTTTGATGGTAGTGTATATGTTTCAACGCCACTCTCTCAGTTCGTCCCACCTTCTCCTTCCCCCGTTATGTCTGTTCTCCATGTCCGTGTCTCTATTCCTGCCCTGCAAATGGGTTCATCAGTATCATTTTTCTAGATTCCATATATATGCATTAATATACAGTGTTTTTCTCTTTCTGACTTACTTCACTCTGTATAACAGTTCATTCACCAGGGAGTGATATTTTTATCTTATTTATTTATCAACTTCTTCCCCTGGAACTTCTGTCATGAAGACTAAGCTAAGAGGCTTCCCAGGAAAACAAGAGAGAATTCAGCTAAGAATAAAGACGTGGGCATAGAAAACTCCTTGTATGTTAGAAATAACCAGAAATTTCTAGGGGAACTCCAGGAACAAGAGGATTTGTTCTTTAAGGAATTTGGTGTTACATGGGGACTGCCCAGGCCCCATTAAAGAAGTCCTAAATTCAGCAAGATATTGGAAGTATGTAGTACTACAAAGTGGGTAGATTAGAAATGGGGGAGGGAAGACTTCTGGGGATGTATCTAGGTCAGCCACCACCACCTCTAGTGACTTCCGGGAGCTCTTGCATAACTCAGTGGGAACATACATGTGCTTGAGAGCACCTTTGCTTATGAAGAGTCTAGAATCAGGACGAAGATGCAAGACCTCATGACCAGAGGGCGTGGCTGCACACCTCAACTGGGGTACCAATGAAAACCCCCAAAGAACAAGGTGGGACCAATCATACCTTGGTGGATGCCAGCAGTGTCATGCCCGGGGTTGAGACTAGAGGCCCATGCACCATCCCAGTGACCTTGGTCTCCATCTGTCCTTTGAGAAGGAGCAGGGCTGTGGGCTGTATCAACCGTTTCTAACTGTTGTAAACTGAATGTTTTAACATTTGCCCTGCATGGATATGTCAGATACACCTTGTTCAGTACAAGCCAGTGATATGCCGGAGTCACCTTGCCTTGGCCTCCGCCTCACTTGTCATGCACCCACCTGCTCTTCCAGAAGAGTCTTTTACCATTTTAAATACAAACCAGCCAATTCAGAGCCCACAGCCCCATCCTTCTCCTTCATCAGGCGTTCTCTCATACTCCAGACCACTATCTACCTGAGAGAGTGTCTCAATCTGTTTTAGGCTCAATTTGTTTATCCAAAATGTGAGCTTCATAATTTCTAACTTACCTGGTTGTTGTGAGAATCAGACAAGGCAACATATAGTAGCTACTTGGTAGACCTGTCTTCCTTTCTCCTGTTTCTTTTTTATATCTGATAGAGTTTCAGACATCACATTGATGCAGGAATACGAAGGTGAGGGCTTCCCATGGGCTCAGTTGTAAAGAATCTATCTGCCAATGCAAGATCCCTGGGTTGAGACGGAGAAGGAAATGGCAACCCACTCCAGTATTCTTTCCTGGGAATCTCATAGACAGAGGATCCTACTACAGGCTGCAACCCATGGGGTCTCAAGAGTCGGACACGACTTAGTGACAAAACAACAATAGGAAGGTGAGCGTTGGAGCTTTATCCTGGGGTTTCTACCCAGTTACAGAGAGCAAATTTTAACTGGGACTTTGGAAAGGCAGTTCAAATCCTGGACAGCAGCACTGAAAATCTGTGCAGTATTGGCCCTGAAGTGGATTAAGGAGGGGAACTGCAACCCTCCGGTTCCACCTCAGTGATGGATTTGACCTAGTTACTGGCTGGATGCAGAGTCCAGCTCACACGGGAGACACAGAGATGAACGTTCCAAAGAACCAACAGCTCCAACTCTCACAGGGCTGAGTATTCAAGATAGAAAGAGGCCTCCTGTCTCGAAGGTGAGGGCATCCCTCCCTTCTTTTCCCTTATCCCAGCCCCTCCCTCTCCCCCTAATCTCTCCATGTCTCCCTCTTTCACTCTGTTGCTCTTCCTCATCCTCCTTTCCCTGCTCTCTTCCCCTCCTGTCTTCCATCTGTTATTCCTTGGTTCTTTCTTTCCCCTTCTTTCATCTTGTATCTTTCTTCGGTCCTTGCTGTCACTCTGAGGCACCCCTGGTTTGGCACCTCCCCACAAAAACTCTGATGGTGCTAGAACAAGGTTCCTGTCTTGGATAATGACTTTGCCTCCTTGGGACTCTGGTTTCATCTTGGGTTGATGAAACCAACCCAAGGTTGTTTCATCTGGTTTATACCAGCTAACAGGTCTTTAGTCTTTACACCAACTAACAGGTATAAAGTAAAATACACTAAGAAGGGCTTCCCTGGTGGTCTAGTGGTTTAGTCTTAGACTAAAGACTAACAGGTCTTTAGTCTTTATTCTTTCATTTGGTTTCATCTTGGGTTGATGAAACCAACCCAAGGAACCAGGGGATCCAGAGAACTAGTAGGAACCAGTATCCAGAGGGTTGATACTGGACCAAGTCAGATTATCCAACTTGTTATTTCTAGAGAGTCTGTATCTTTCCACATGATGAAGTTTCATATAGTAATGACGATGAACTGTTATACTTACACCCAACACATGATATTGAGTAAAAGATACCCAGACACAAAAGAGTTTATACAGAATGATTACAGTTATATGGATTTGAAAAATAGGCAAGATGAATCTACGGTATTAGAAATCATGAGTGGCTATCCTTGGAGGGACAGTGACAGGAAGGGGTTTTTCTGGAGTGCTGGCCGTATTCCATTTCTTGACTGGGGTGTTGGTTATATGGAGATGTTCATTTTGTGAAAATTCACACAATTGTTCATGATTTGCATAATTTTGTGTATATATTATAGGGAAAACTTTGAAGCAGATCAAAAGATTACTGGATGTCTGATGGTAATCAGGGTGTCTGACACATCTATTGTAAAACAAAGAACTTGGCAGGTCTTTGTCCCTGGTTTCTAGGAAGGAATCTCTAAACCTTGGAATTTTCCAAGTGGTAATTTTCCATACCTGAGTTTATGCTAATCAGGTCACTCAAGGTGGGTCCCTGGATGGTTGCTGGATGGGAGCTGGCTATGCCAGAAAGACTAACCATGTGATAAAAGATTAGGGTTTTAAACCACAAGATACCAGCCTATCCTTCTGGGAGTGGAGGATGGAGAGTGATTGGATTCAATCTTATGGTCTAAGATTAATTAAACCATACTCTCATAATGAAACCCCAATAAAAGTTCTGAGCACAAAGCTCTGGCACATTTCCCTGGTTAGTGAGGTATGTAGATGTGCTGAGAAGGTGATGAGTCTTGAAGACACACAAGTTTCATGTTTGGAGCCTTCTGCTGTTTTGTTTCTTTTATAATAAAGCTATGGCTACTTATTCCTTGGAAGAAAAGTTATGAGCAACCTAGATAGCATATTCATAAGCAGAGATATTACTTTGCTGACTAAGGTCCGTTTAGTCAAGGCTATGGTTTTTCCTGTGGTCATGTATGGATGTGAGAGTTGGACTGTGAAGAAAGCTGAGCACCGAAGAATTGATGCTTTAGAACTGTGGTGTTGGAGAAGATTCTTGAGAGCCCTTGGACTGCAAGGAGATCCAACCAGTCCATTCTGAAGTAGATCAACCCTGGGATTTCTTTGGAGGGAATGATGCTAAAGCTGAAACTCCAGTACTTTGGCCACCTCATGGGAAGAGTTGACTCATTGGAAAAGACTTTGATGCTGGGAGAGATTGGGGGCAAGAGGAGAAGGGGATGACCGAGGATGAGATGGCTGGATGGCATCACCAACTCGATGGACATGAGTCTGAGTAAACTCCGGGAGTTGGTGATGGACAAGGAGCCCTGGCGTGCTGCGATTCATGGGGTCACAAAGAGTTGGACATGACTGAGTGACTGAACTGAACTGAACTGATGGACTGAATTATTATGTCCCCCAAATCCATACACTGAAATCCAAATTCTCAATGTGATAGCATTTTGAGAGGGAAACTTGAGGAGATAACTACGTGATAAGGGTGGAGCCCTCATGATGGGGTTAGTGCCCTTATAAGAAGACTGGAACGATCCCTTTGAGTAGGAAATGGCCACCCAGTCCAGTATTCTTACCAGGAAAATCCCATGATAGAGGAGTCTGGAGGGCTGCCCTCCATGGAGTTATAAAGAGTGAGAAATGACTGTGCGACTGCCCGCAGACACATGCAAGAAGGCTGATGAGAAACCTTGCCTCCTCTCTCTCCCTCACAGCTGGCTATGAGAAATTGGCTGTCTATCCGCAAGAAGGAGGGTTCTCACTGGATACTGCACCTGTCGGCACCTTGGTCTTGGACTTCCTAAGCCTCCAGAACTGTGAGAAATCAATGTTTCTTGTTTAAGTCATCTTGCCAATGGTATCTTGTTATAGTAGCCTCAGCTACTAAGACAGCTATAATCACAAGCATAGAACTTACCTGGGTTCTTCGATTTGTTCAAGTGAATAGTTAAACTTGCCGGACCAGTGGGAACCTCCAAATGTGTTGCCAGTTGATCAGAAGTGTGGATGGCTTGAGGACCTTCAAGTATGTGGCTGGGTCTGAAGTGAGGGGAGCTGGAACAGTGCCCTAAACCTGTGAACTGTGACCTAACTCCAAATTGTTCGTGTCAGAATTATATTAGGACACCCTTCTGGGTTCTCTGGATCTATGATTCTTAGTGCCATTAAAAATATGTTTATTTGTCTGCACCAGCTCTTAGCTGTAGCATGTGAGATCGTTTAGTTGTGGCACGCGAGAGTTTTTTAGATCTAGTTCCCTGACCAGAGTTCAAACTCTTGGCTACAGCATGGGAACTCTTAGTTTGGCAGATGGGATCTAGTTCTCTGATCAGAGGTGGAACCTGGGCCTCCTACACGGGGAGCTCGAGTCTTAGCCACAGACTACCAAGGAAGCCCCTCTTAGTGCCTTTTACTTTACACCTGTAAGCTGTAGTTAACTGATACCGTTGAAAATGGTACTTGTCTGTGAGCAGTGAACTCATATTTGGTGATGGGGGGATGATGGATCCCTCTCCCCTATGTAGTCTCAAAACCCTGTTCACATCTATTTGTGGATTCATTTCAGCATGAACTGAATCAAGGATAACGGTGTGGTACTTCGAGTTCTTCTTTAACCCATTATAACATTTTACTGGTTTTCTAGTTAATTGATGAGTTAAATACAATCTTCAACACATCTTAATTTTATGTTTATATGGTAGTCATGATTACCTGTCTTTTAAAATTTAGTCTTTAATAATACGCTATACTTCAATAAAGAATTAAATAATGCATTTTCCCTGGCCCCATGTCAGCCCTACTGAGATTGTCATCTCTGGGATGGGGCCCCAGGAATCAGGATTTTAAGTGTGCTGGGTTCTTCTGATGCCATCACTCATGGCCTGGTAATTGGGACTCTTTACAGTGGACAGTTGCCCAGGCCGCTTATGGCTTTGGTCCTCCAGGATTTGCGAACACACTCGAAGCCTCAGGGTTATCATTTTACGCCATTCATCTTCTTCCCACTGGGATTTTCATTCACAAAAGAGTTCCTGGCCAAATTTTCAAAAAAAAAGAGAAATGATTAGCCCCCCTGCTAAGGGGTTTCTGGAAAGCCTTCCAGTCAAGACTTTCCTTTCATTCTTCTTGGGAATCTAAGAAAGTGGAATTATCTAGATCCACGTGGGGCTGGGCCACAGTTCAGAACACTGTAGACAGAAGCTGAGGAAGTCCCCTTCCTCTCATTGCACTTTCTTATGAAGCTGCAGCTTCAGTCCTGCAATGGAATTATTATTTTTTTGTCCTCCTTCCTTCAATTCCAAATGCAAACAGCGATCCTCAGAAAAGCAACATTTATTAAATCAGGAAGATTACAATATCAATGGGAAGTTATCATGCAATAACCTTCTATTGATTTGTGTATTGCCAGTAATGAAATCAACTGGAATATTATTTATTAAACATATTGATTAGCAAAAAATAATTTGCAAGGATGGGAGCTTGGCTCTGCAGTGTATCCCACTGAGCTCTGGGTGTACATACAATTTTCCCTTTTGCTTGGGGAAGAACCCTAGTGAGAAATAGCCCCCAAATGCAAAGTTCTCACCAGCGTCCATCATGGGTGGTGGGCAGACTTGCAGCTTATTGGGACAATGTCGACATTTGTGCAATCAGTCAGGGAAGGCTTGGGACAAGCTACCATTTTTCCTCCATTAGAAGGATGGATAAATTAATGATTGGCGCTAAGATTTCCTACTCCTGCTTATCCCAGGAGGAGGGGTGGAGTGGGGAGCTGAGAGGTGAGGAAAATGTAGAGGAACAGCATTTTGATTTAGACACCCCCAAAGCAGACACGAAGACAAGGATCTGAGTGCAGGCAATTAATTTGAGAGGTGACCCTAGGAAGCACAGTGAATGAGAAAGTAGGAAAGAGAGAAGGGAGAAAACAGCCATCAGCAATGTGTTATTGATGGGGGGTATGGCTGTCAATAACCGGGGCTAGTTCTGCTGGGGACCCTCTGAGAAGTGTGTGATGTTCCTCAGAATTATCCACTGAAGCCGTAGATGCTGGGGCATTTACCGTACTCCTGCCTCTCCCTGATGGATGGCTGCTGCTTATTGTCTTCCCTGATGACTTAGCAGGTAAGGAATTCACCTGTAATACAGGACACGCGGGTTCAATCCCTTGGTGGGAAAGATCCCTTGGAGGAAGACATGGCAACCCACTCCAGTACTCTTCCCTGGAAAATCCCATGGACAGAAGAGCCTGGCAGGATGCAGTCCCTGGGGTCGCAAAGAACTGGACATGACTGAGCGACTAAACACCTTGTCTTAATTCTCTGGTAGCATTTCTGGACTGTCTCGCGTGCTGGCCTAACTTGTTTCCCCAGTAGTGAGTAGTGCCAGGCAGAATGATAACAGTTGCTTAAGCAGAGAGGCTTCTTAGTGTATGGGAACTGTCCAGCACGCCTTCAGGATCTTCAGGGTTCCCAGGAGATGTGGGAGGTACCTTGACAGCATCTCCACAGACTACTAAGTGTCAGTCAAGGGCTCATTCTCTCTGTAGCTGCCTTTGACCTTTAACTCCAGCCTTACAAAGTTTCTGCAACCTGAGTCCTCTCTCTCCTCTGAACATGATCTGGAATTTTTCAGTCTGATCCAGGAAAATACTAGTGAACAAACAGCACATTGCCAAGTGCTTACTAAATGCTGCTGATCTTACTTTTCCTTACAACAGCCCTGTAGATGAAGTAATTATTATCCCTGTATTGAAGGGGAGGAAGCAGAGATCATAAGAACATGGAGAGCAGGAAACGAGAGATCTAGAGTTCAAGTCGGTTTGCCTGACGCCAGAGCATATAATTTTGTTCTGAGCAGAATGCCTCTGAGCCACTTGATCTGGGGCTGGGTTGCTGAATATGGTATCTTGGCTTCATTCCTATTAGTTCTGGGACCTGGAATGAGGAACTTAACTTCTCTGATCCTTAATTTCCTTGTCTGCTCTCTGGGGGTAATGCTAGTCCCTGCCCTATAGGAAACTGAGAATTAAATAACATGACGGAACTTGGTTATTACATAGTGATTTTAGTTAAAACTAATATGATATCATCACCATTACCCACCTCTGGACTGCCTTTACCGTGTTGTGTCGGACTTATCTGTTTGTTTCATCCCACGTCCTTCTCTTGCTTTGTTCTATATCACAAGGGGACAAGCCACATTTTCTGGACCCAAATTGTGTCTGGCTGGATTTAGCCAATAGGAGGGACTGATGGGAGGTTGGAGGGCAGGAAGAAGGGAGAGGCCAGGGTACTGCTCTCCCTCTTGTGTGGAAGCAGCTGTTTCCTTGGTGGCTTCTGTTCTAATGGGACACTTTCCATCGGATGACCTTGACCCCCAGGATCCAGTGACCCTACCTCTTCCCTCTGTCCCTGAGAGTGGTGGCAGCTTCCTGTTGTTGTCAGTCTCTATTTTTCCTCACTTTTTATTTTTGTTTCTTGGTCCTTTCATCATTGATGTAGTCAATTTCCTGAAATAAATTCCTTCTGTTGTAAACACTTAACTGGCTTGTATTCCTGGCTAGATCTTGACTGGTACAAACACTTCAGCATGATAATGTCATTTCCATCTGACATAAGCTCGTGATCCCACTGCTGAAGGCTTTGGGCTCTCACAGACCAGCAAGGGTGGGGATGGGGAATATGGGATCAAGGTGATGGAGGAAAAAAGTCTATAACAAGTGATCGATCACCTGTCCAAGTTCAAGCCAGTCTACTGTCTCTCAAGTTGGGGAAGGCTTTCTTCTTCACCTTATTCACAAATTGTTAACTTCTGAATTTCTTCCTAAGTGCAATGAGTGCCTCATTTATTTCACTCTAGTCCTGGCCTGTGAGAGACCTTAGCAAGAACTGCCTAGCTGGTCCCAGTCGGCCCAAAAGAAACATGCAAGATAACAACGTTGGATGGATTTGTTTTGCAGCAGTAGCTGACTGACACAGAGAGCGCTGAAGCACTAGAATCAGTTTGCCTGGGTTTATTTATTTGTTTAATGTTTTAAAGTTTATTAGGTCAGAATTAATTCAACCAAAACAGTATCATAATCTAAAAATAAGTAGAAAGAAATCACTTAATTGTGATGATGAAATGGTGCAATATAGAGAAATGTGGAGAGTAACACAAAACACCTATGTACTCAGAATCCAGCTCTCTCAAAGCTCAGTATTTCCCTTTTTGCCTGAGACAATAAGATTAAAATCAGTTGGCTTAGGTTTAAATATTAGCTCTAGTACCACTTAGCTTCACTTAAGGACAAGTCACTTAATTTCACTGAACTTCAATTTTATCATCTGTAAAATAGGCACAGTAACAGTACTCTCTTTTGGGGACTGATGAGAGAATGAAACCAAGTGGTCCAAGGCAAGCACTTAGCATATTGCTTTGCAAACAGCAAGTGTTCAATAAGTGTTCGCTATCATTATTTTTGGTTTGGCATTCTGTTGTTAGATAGAACTTGAAGAAAGAACCTGGGTAAGTTCTTGGACAAATGCAGGGAGCTAGCATCTTTCCATTACTCTGTGTTATACCATGGAAGAAGATTACCCTGCTTGCTACATTTCCTTCCCAAGGGGGCACATTACTGCTGTATTTTAAACCCAGATCAGAGATATTAGCAATCAAACACATTAAATATAGAACTGTCGAATAGATGAACTAACTACAAAAAAGCTCTTGATAAGAACAACTGAGTTGAAAGAGAGACATGTTTTCAGAATTTAACAGAACTAGACAGCTGATTAGCTTGTCATTTCCCCCCCTGCCTGGCTGGTGCTCCTTTTTATTTGTGAAAATGTATAAAGTGTTTGAATGTGAGTGAGTGGAACTGGAGAGAGAGAAGAGATTTCTGAGTTTGTGAAACATGTTTATGCCTGGTGTGTGTGTGCCTGAGTGTGTCAATGAGTGTAGGTGTATGTGTGTGCCCACATGTGAGAACGTGGGTGTGTCTGTGCACATTACTTGTGTGTAGAAGCTAAGTGCCTTGCAGTTGCTGGTACAGAGTAGGCACTCACTATTTGTTGAATGAATGAATGATGTATGCGTGTTTGTGCGTTTGTCCATGTGTGAATACAGGTTAGGTCTGCCTTTCTGAGGGTGAGGGTATGAATGTTTGTGCAAGGATGGAAAACCAATATCTGATTGTGTGCTTAGGTTTCTGTAAGAAACTTGACTAGGTGGGGACAATAGACAGTCTTGCAGTCTCTGACCCTGTGTCTTTCCATTGCATTGCATCACACCTTAGAGGAAGACTGCTTCCATCCTATTCCTTGGGTGTCCCTCTGTGTGTCAAGCTGAGCTGTCCTTTCCACCAGCCTGGAGCCAGCTCCCCCACCCAACCCCCATTTCGGACCTTTGCTTCTGCATGTCTTCCGGAGGACACAGATGGCAGGAGCAGGGAATCGGAAGCACTTGGCAATGAAGCAGTAATTCACTGCAATCCCTTCAGTATTCATTGCAACAATGCCCCCTCTGATGGGCTCCGCACGCTGAATGCAGCTTTCAATGTGCAATCCGGCAGGAATTATGGCTCTGTGTGGTCCTCATCACGTCCACTTATTGTCAAGTGTTGCTGAGAATTCTCCCACTTGGGGTGAGGGAACCACTTGTTTTAGCAACTGATTTCCGAAACCTCCTCTGGGTTGGGGTTTCTGTGAAGCTCCCGGTGATGCGTTATTGTTCCTGGTTTGTGTTTGGACACTCATGCGCTCTGCTGAAGTATGTAAATTGCCATAATGCAAGGAAATGAGATATAAAAATAACTCTGGGGCAGCAAACACCGGAGGAACTCTGAGATCGGCCTAGCCTTTCCTGGGTTTGCTTTGGAGCTGAGGAGAGTCTCTGGGAGGAAGTGCTGAGAGAGAAGACCTGGGATACCCTGGATGAATGCGAGGCTCCGTGGAATGCGCTGGAATGAGCTGGTCACTGCCCACCCTCCTGCAGTTGGACTGCTTGAGATGGGCCAGGGGAGCCTTGTCCTCAGGAAGAAGTGAGAGGCTAGATACTGATTGTCCCCTTTCACTCTCACTTATTAGCTTGGCCAACTGAACCAGAGGTTCGCACTTACTGGGGGAGTCTGCCTTCATGTTAATTCTCTCCTTCCCCCAATCTGGGCTCTTGACAGGAGGCTGATGTCTGCAGACTCCCAGTGCAGCTGACTTTGGTTGGGTTTGGCCAATGGGAAGTACAGGTGGGGAGTGGGGGATGAAAGAAGGAAGGAAGGGGAAGGGAGGACACATCTCTGACTATGATGGCATCTCCAGGAGCAGCTGGTCTCCTCCATAGATCCAGACCCCCATGGGGTCCGTCCCTACCTCCTGCTGGGTGACCCTTGCCCCTGGTAATCTCACCCTTCCCCCGGACCCTCAGCCTGGGCATGGTGGTGGTCTCCTGCTATTATTTATTCCTGGGCTCACTCACGGGCCCTTGTTTCTCTTCTCAGCTCCTCCATCACCTGTGTGATGAATTCCTGGCAATTAAAGCTCCGCTGTTTTAAATGCTCAATGGTTTATACTTTTTGTTTAGATTCTAATACACTTAACAAGTGGTGCTAGTGGTAAAGAATATGCCTGCCAATGCAGGAGAGGCAAGAGACATGGGTTTGATCCCTGGGTTGGGAAGATCCCCTGGAGGAGGAAATGGCAACTTGCTCCAATGTTCTTGCATGGAAAATTCCATGGACAGAGGAGCCTGGTGGGCTACAGTCTATGGGATATAACGAATCACACATGACTGAAGTGACTGAGCACACACACGCACACCCCATTATTAATGCAGTCTATTATTGTTATGTGAGATGTTGGGAAGGCATAGTCCATAACAGAGAAATTCTTATTGTTACACCACTGATAATTACACAGAGGCCAGAGAACAGTGCAAAGCAAAGCAGCCTTTTGTTTTTCCAGTTGAATCTATGATGAATGCATACTATGTCCTCCCCGCCTGGCAATGAGAGAGCCCATTTTCTTTGCATTCCTTCTATGATCCCGTTCATCTCCTGCCTCATTTTTCACTCACCTCCAGACACCAAGTTCCACCCATTACAAAAAAGTATTTATTATTTTTGGCTGTACTGGTTCCTCATTGCTGTGCTTGGGTTTTCTCTAGTTGTGGGGAGTGGGGGCTGCTCTAGTTACGCTGCATGGGCTTCTCATTGTGGTGACATCTCTCGTTGTGGAGCAAAGGCTCTAGAGTGTGTGGACTCAGTAGTTGTGGGGCATGGGCTCAGATGCCTCTTAGTGTGTGGGATCTTAGTTCCCGGACCGAGGATTGAACCTATGTCCCCTGTATTGGTAGGCAAATTCTTAACCACTGGACCACCAGGGAAGTCCCCCCATTCATTTTATTCCAATGTTAAGGAGCTTGGATAAAGGCTGGGATGTAGATCTGGGGGCTTTTAGGTTCTACTATTATGAAGAAATTGGGCCCCATAAGATCTTGCTGTAAAGTGAGGCTCTTAAAGACACATAATTTTTTCTTATATGGACTATCATAGTTATGCTAGCCCATTCTATAATCTTCCTTCTACCTTTTATAGTTTTACCTTGACAAGGGTCAGGATCTCCAAGGGAATTAGTAACTTCCACAGCCAGGCAGAGGATTGAGGGGCTTCACAAAGCCTATTCTGTCCCACTAAGAAAAGAAGACTGGAACAGTAACTACAGTCGAGTCAAAACATTTGCTATTATTGGGTACATTGTGTACAAAGCCTTTCATTGACCTTCTTTTGTCTCTGCTTCTTATGCTCAAACTGATACTTGGCTATTTGGAGCCAATTGCCTGCGGAAAAACGATGAGAATGCACCAGAGACAGGAGTGATGCCAGGCCCATGTTTAGTCCAGGAAAATGTGTCATTCCCCAGTAGGAAGGTGCCCTGCCCCCGACCAGGGCCGCTGAGAACACATGGCCTGAAAATGTTTTGCAGGGTGTGGCAGAGTTACCCTCAGTGGTACAGTGGTGGCCAGGGATGATATCCAAGTCGTGTTGGCCCATAGAACAGGAGGATGGATACCCCGAGCATCCCCACATCCCTTTCTTTGCAGATGGTGATGTCACGGTCACCCTACATCTGTAGCCCCTCCACTGAAGCATTCCCCACTCCATCCCAGACCCACCTGCTGGGTTTCTGCTCCATTCTAAATAGGACAGAAGATCAGAGGGTCAAGGACCACAGTGGCAGAAGGCGGTTCCCGTGAACTTCTCCTGGACCGCTCATTACCATATTAATGCCTGGCCTCCCCACTGAGAAACGAGAAGAGTTAGGGCTCATTTAATTGGAAATCTAAAGGACAGCACCTGCCGCAGCCTACACGGAATTTATGCACGTCTGTCTTGATGAGCTTGGAGGGAAGAAGATGATTCATGATGGGCCTGCCTGCTTCCTAATTTACGACTCATCGTTTATATGTCTCTGAAGTCAATCAGAACACGTGGAGGTCATCCTCGGCTAGACTCACACTCGCTAAACCTCTGGGCGCCTGGTCTTCTAGGCAAATTGTGCCTGATCACAGACCTCAGGCCTCAATGACCAGAGGCAAAAACAGAGTTCTGGGCCCAAGAGCCTTGCCAAGCACAGTGGCCATCACCAGCGAGGCTCCTAACTGACCACACACATGGGATTCTGGGCGATTGTTCAGAGTGGGAGATCTGGAAAGAGAGCTGGAGTGTTAGCCCTATAATTATGGGTTAATTGTTGTTTTAGTTGCTAAGTTGTGTCTGACTCTTTTGCCACTCATGAACTGTAGCCTTCCAGGTTCCCTGTCCATGGGATTTCTCAGGCAAGAATACTGGAGTGTGTTGCAATTTCCCTCCCCCAGGGGATCTTTCCAACCATATCTCTTGCATTGGCAGGAGGAGTCTTTACCACTGAGCCAACAGGGAAGTCCATAACTATGGGAAAGTCAGCTAATCTTCCCTAGCTTTTATTTCTTTGTCTGTAAAATGGGAACGAAATAAGACCAACCTCATAGGGAAGTGAAAATAAAGATAGATTAAGTATTTAGAACAGGGCCTAAAGGAACTCAGTCCTGAATATTCATTGGAAGGACTGATGCTGAAGCTGAAACTCCAAAACTTTAGCCACCTGATGTGAAGAACTGACTCATTTGAAAAGACCCTGATGCTGGGAAAGACTGAAGGCAGGAGGAGAAGGGGCCGACAGAGCATGAGGTGGTTGGATGGCATCACTGACTCAATGGGCATGAGTTTGAGTAAACTCCAGGAGTTGGTGATGGACAAGGAAGCCTGGCATACTGCAGTCCATGGAGTTGCAAAGAGTCGGACAACTGAGTGACTAAACTGAACTGAACTGGGATATGATAGTGCTTGGATATGAGATATTATAAGCTAGTAGTTAAATGGTTCATTTTTGGAATTAAGATGGCTTGTTTTCATATTTGTGTCCTTCTCTCCAAATTGTTACATTGAAACCCTAACCTTCAATCACGTGGTATTAAGAAGTGAGGCCTTTGGAAGGAACTCTGCTCAGTGTTATGTGGCAGCCTGGATGGGAGGGGAGTTTGAAGGAGAATGGATACATGTATATGTATGGCTGAGTCCCTTTGCTGTCCATCTGAAACTGTCAGGGTATTGCTAATTTCCTATACTCGAACATAAAATAAAAAGTTAAGAAAAAAAGAAGTGAGGCCTTTGGGACATGATTAGATCATGAGAAGTGAGGCCTTTGGGACATGATTAGATCATGAGGATGGAGCCCTCGGGATGGATTAGTGCCCTTCTATGAAGAGATCCCAGAGGGCTTTTTCACTTCTTTGCTTTCTTCTGCCCTCTGCCATGTGAGGATGCAGCAGAAAGGCGGTTGTCTATGTTAGAAAGCGAGCCCTCATCAGAACATGACCCTGATCTCAGACTTCCAGTCTCCATGATCATGAGAAATAAATTTCTGTTGTTTAAACTAAACCACCCCGTTGCTATCTTTTTATAGCACCTCAAACTGACTATGACGCTTGTATCCAAATCCCAGTTCTCCCATGCAATAGCTGTAAGATCTGGAAAAATGTACTTATGGTCTCTGAATCTCTATATTTCCATCAGGAATCTGTGTCAATAATAGTGATCCTAATTCTCAGGGTTGTAGTGAGTCTGAATTAAAGGAGGTAATTTAGGTAGAGCCCTCAGCATAGTGTGAGGCCTGCAGAGTGTTCATTAAGCGTGAGCTGCCTGGAGAAGGTCAGGATGAGTCTCTGTTTGGACATGGCCCCAGTCTGAGCTGGTCTTGTTTCCCAGCTTGCTGTGCACGAGTGGCAAGCTGGCCTGCCGGCTCTTCGTATGCATTTTGGACAACAGTCATGGTTCTCACCTACAGGGTGGGAGATCCTCCTTTCTTGGCTGTGCTTTTGGAAACATCTGTACTCCTTGTTGTCTGCTGCACTGGGCCTTCCCCACGTTTCCCCTTCCAAGTTCGCTTTCCAGGACTCTTTCTTGGTGGCTCAGCGGTTGAGAATCAGCTTTCTGATGCAGAGGAAACAGGTTCAATCCCTGGTCTGGGAAGATTCTACATGCTACAAAACAACTAACCCCATCGGGATCATAACTACTGACCCCGACACTAGAGCCTGAGAGCCACAGCCACCAAGGCCTAGAGCCTGTGCTCCACAACAAGAGAAACCACTGCAGTGAGAAGCCTGTGCGCACTGCAGAGTAGCATTAAGTACTTGCCACAACTAGAGAAAGCTTGCATGCAGCAATGAAAGCCCAATGTAGCCAAAATAAATTAATAAATAAAATTCCTTTCTCAGTCTCTCTTCAGTTCCAAATATATCTATCATATCTCTTTTGACTTGGAATGGGAATTTTTCTTCCCTCTGATGGTTTGAGTGTGATACATCAAATTGCCAGCAAACGGATGCTTTCCACGGCAGAGGCTGCATTCACATTTAGTGGGATTTTGACCTCAGCCCTTCCTGGAACGTTTTGTTGGGGGGAGGTCTTTAGGTTCGAGAAACAGCCTGTAATGCCTCAGCTCAGAGCATGGCGCTCCCTGTGCTACTGACTGATGACTCTTGACAGGGCTCGGCTGGCCACCTGCTCTGACCGCTGGGTGCTGGACCATGACTGAGGCAGCAGCCAGCTCCAGGCACACACAGAGTGGACCAGCTCAGGGAGCTTGGGCTGATTGGAGAAAATGATGAATGGGGATGCAGAAATTAGAGGGTATTTTTCCTCCTTCCTTCCTTCTCTTAAAGAGAGTTAATAAGTGATGTCTTTCTTTGAGGTATAACATATAGAATCAGCATTTTCCTTATCAAAATGTAATTTTCAACATAAAAAAATTCTCAGTGGGTTGGTATCTTTTGAAAAAGTTGGTTCATTTACTTTCATTTTGATTTGATTTCATTGGATTTTATTTTGGAAAAAAACCCAGAAACTACTTATCAGACATTTTATAGTCAATTAGTCATAGAGAATCCCAGGGACGGGGGAGCCTGGTGGGCTGCCATCTATGGGGTCGCACAGAGTCCGACACAACTGAAGTGACTTAGCAGCAGCAGTCATAATTACTAATATATATATACAGTGCCTTTTATGTGTCAAGTACTAGGCTTTGTGCTTGACTTCCCAATTGCCTTTTATCCTCACCAAGATCTCAGGACTTGAATATTTGTATCATAGTAGTTGCTTCAACTGTCCCAACACAGTAACTCCAAAATTTCAGTGGGTTAACAAGGTAAGGTTTTATTCCTCACTCTGGCACAGTCCCATGGGGCTGGGGTGGCCTTCCCCCAAGTTACAGGTACACAATCTGGACAGCGTGGCTCCCAAGGTCACTGCAGTAGAGGGAAAGAGGACTAGAGACTTTCACAGTGTGCTTAAGGGTCAGGCTTGGAAGTATGACACCACTTCCATCTACATCTCATTGACCACAACTATTTCACGGCCTGACCCAAATGCAAGTGAGTCTATGAAGTGTAGAAGATTGTGTTGTGTTTGGTCACTGTTACTATCTGCCACAGGTCATTGCTCTTTTATAAGCAAGGAAACATAGGTTCATAATTTAAGTAATTGCTCTGAGTTACATAGGTAGTAACAGGAAGGGCCGGCAACAGAAGTCAGTTCTCCTGACCTGAAAGCCTCTGCACTACACCAGCAATCAGCAAACTGGGGCTCATGGGCCAAATCTCACCTACTCTCTGTTTTTATAAATGAAATTTTGTTGGAACACACCATCCATACCCATTTATGTGTCATCTATGGCTACTTTTGTGTAACAAAAGCAGTGTTGAGTAATTGAAACTCAGACTATATGGCCTGCTGCTGCTGCTGCTAAGTCGCTTCAGTCATGTCTGACTCTGTGTAACCCCATAGGGTTCTAAAATATTTACTCTGTCCCTATGCAAAAAAAGTTTACCATCTCCCCCAATCTATGCCATTATATAAGAAGTCCAGTTATCCTCCAGAGAGATAATGGGGAGAGATTGATAACTTGTTGTTTCAAGTTGAAACTGACATCATTGTTGGTTGTTGTTTGTTATTGTTTCAAGTCATGAAGTCATTGGTGGTTGTTTCAAGTCATGAAGATTTGGGGGTGCAGCCATGTCCGACTCTGTGCGACCCCATAGATGCCACCCCACCAGGCTCCCCCGTCCCTGGGATTCTCCAAGCAAGAACACTAGAGTGGATTGCCATTTCCTTCTCCAAAGCATGAATGTGAAAAGTGAAAGTGAAGTCACTCAGTCATGTCTGACTCTTAGCAACACCATGGACTGCAGCTTACCAGGCTCTTCCGTCAATGGGATTTTCCAGGAAAGAGTACTGGAGTGGGATGCCATTGCCTTCTCTGAAATCAAAAGGCTAGAAGATTTTTTTTAGCAGCTAAAAATTATTTTGCTTTTGGCTGCTCTGGGTCTTTGTGGCTGCATGTGGGCTTTCTCTAGTTTTGGCGAGCAAGGGTTACTCTTCATTGTGGTGTGTGGGCTTCTTATTGTGGTTTCTTTTCTTTTTGCAGAGTACAGGCTCTAGAGCAGGTGGGCTTCAGTAGTTGTGGCTCAGGGGCTTAGTTGCCTCATGGCATGTGGAATCTTCCCAGAGCTGGGGATCGAACCCGTGTCTCCTGCATTGGCATGTGGATTCTTAATCACTGGACTACCAGGGAAGTCCTGGCTAGAGGATTTTAATATTTGTGGTCCAGAAAACATATCTTGAGAAACAGTGTGCAATTATCTATTTATATGTTTATCTCTTCATTCATGCATTTAAACAATTCTTTAGATTATGTAGCCCTGAACACAGAGATTTTTGCTGTAATTTTAGAGTTTATAGACTCCCTCTACTCTCCTCACCCCAATACCTACCAAGAAGCCTTCTATGTACTTCTGCCAAGAATCCCTGTTAGATGTTTGCTAAAAAAATTGATAGGTGAATGATTGGCAACCTTGCTGGTGTATATGGTATATGTCACATCTATAGTATATTTAATATCCATAGCATGTATACTATTATATTTACATATATAATCACACATATGCATTTTTATTTTGATTGAGAGGGAAAGGTCATTGTTAACTGACCACTAATGGAGTTCACTGAACTTATCCTTCTCTTTTTTGACCCTTAGTTCTTCTTGAGGGGCTTCCCTGGTGGCTCAGATGGTTCAGAATCTGCCTCAACGTCGGAGACTTGGGTTCAATCCCCGGGTCAGGAAGATCTCCTGAAGAAGGAAATGGTAACCCACTCCAATATTGTTGCCTGGAGAATCCCTTGGACAGAGGAGCCTGATGGGCTACAGTCCAAGGGGCAGCAAAGAATCAGACATGACTGAGTGACTAATAACACTTTTCTTCTTGAGACCTTGACAAACTGTAAATGATGGTAGAGCAGTCAACTGGTCACTTCTCCCAAGACTGAGGGGTCCTAACGTGGGATGTTTAGGGGTCAAGCTGGGACAGTCCCAGCAAACCAGGATAAATTCTCCCTCAAGTGAAGATGAGGCTATATGAATATATGATGAAATAACTTTACTGTACACCTGAAACTCACACAACTTTGTGAATAACTATGCTCCAATAGAAAATAAAAAAATTAAAAACAAAACAAAAAAAGATGCTGCTAAATGTACTCCAAGCTCTCCCATGATCTGGCTGCTGGGGACATTGTGTCTTACCCCCTGATCAGCACTTTCTGTCACATCAGCACCGTTCATACATTTTCAAAAGCCCATCTGTGCCTGCAAAGGAGAGACTTCCTGTGTGCATGGGCAGCCTGGGGAGGCTGGGTCCTGAAGAGCCCGTTTTGGATTAGAAGGCTTTGAAGACATCTGCGGGGAGGGGATAATTCATTCCAGAAAAACTGCTCTCTGTGCCATACAAGCCAGAGGCCAGGAATGGAAATGAGATTTCTAACTATACGGGCATATTTAGAGCCACCTGCTGGTTCGGGCAACTCGCTGAGTTGCTTCCATATAGAGGAATTAGGGAGTTGGGCCTGGTCTCTGAGGTTGGGCTGCCAGGAAGCCTTGAGGGGGCTTCTGGGGTCAGGGCCTGAGCTGCTGCCTTCGAAGTGTTCCTGCCGCTTCATCCAGCTGGGTCTACAGGGAGCTGGTGCTGGGGAAGATCTTCTCTGAACTTAGCAGCCGTGTCCTCCTGCTGCTCAGAAAGTTCTAGGCTCAGGACTAGTGTTTCATTTTGTCTCTCCGTGTTCATGGTCTATGTCCTATCTATGTCCTGTTCATTTCCTGATCTATGTAGGCCTCCTCAGCATAGGACCAGGGGAGCAGAATGGGGGCTGAACACTGATAACTGCTCCTTCCTGGCAGATTTAAACATGCTGCGCAGTCCGACATGTCTCACAGGCTCAGATCTCAGCTCTCTGGCTCACGTTCAATTCCCCAGAAGTTAATGCTGAGATGGAGGTTGGTATGCAAGATGCCTTTTGGATCAGCTCCTGTGAAAGGCAAGAGGGACACACGATGGGGCAGAAGGAAAAGTCAACTTGTGATACAGGTCCAGCAGAACCTGGGCTAACCTGGAAGAGAGTATTGCCCATCTGAGTTGCATTGCATTAGGTTGAAATGATTGAGCTTTTATAATCCTGCTTTGCTCCATCATAGAATGTGAGCTTTACAAGGAAGCCTGGGTGAATGATTTCTGTGCAGCTGAGACAGACACTGAAGGGGCTGAATCAGTGGACTCTGTCCCTGGACTGCATTCCCTTCAGATGGGCAGCGAGCAATCCAATTGAAGGGCTTCTGGGCAGGACAACTTGGTATCCACCATAGTCTGCTTTTAGCTCTTTGACCTTAGGTATGTAAGTATGTTTCTGAACTCCAGTTTTCATGTACATAAATGGGGCTAATATCATAAATACCTAACAGGACTTTTTAAAAACTTTCGTATCAAAATTTTCAAATATACACTAAACTCACACAAAAGTAGTAAGCCTGCATAGTGAACTTCTGTCCCAATCACCTGACTTCAACACTTATGAACTCATCAGTATTCTTGTTCCAGTTGTACCCTGCCTACCACTGCTACTGGACTGTTACGAAGTGGGGGTGAGGTTCAGAAATATTGTGCCTTGACTATTAACACTTCATATCTATTTCTAGAAGATAAGGGCTTAAAAAAAATCAAACATAAGCCCAAACAGCCTATCAGTGTTTTAGGCAGATTAAAAGAGCTAATACAAATAAAGAACTTGTCACAGTGTTTGGCATGCAGTTTTAGCCAAATCAAAACACATCCTCTGTGGAGACAGAGCTTGGGAAAAGGCAAAAGGAGACTTAATTCTATCGCATGTAAAGATTCAAATACATAGTGTGTATCCACATATCTACCCCCCTTCATTCTTTGCCCAAAACAGACATCACTGTCCGATCACAGAGCTAGGGAGCAAACAATGTTCAAGGCAGCCACCGCCCATGGGATTTGCCCGTGAGATGAAATCAATTTGCCTACTTGTTCTTGTAGTCTGAACACACCTCTCTCAAGTGGACTGATGGCTAAATCCAGAGCCTGCTCTTGGCCCACCCCAGCTGCAGGGTTCAGGGGGTGCTCTAGTTTTGTGATTCTATACAGAAGCTACCCATAGGCCC
Organism: Aepyceros melampus; assembly: GCA_006408695.1. Classification (NCBI taxonomy): domain Eukaryota; kingdom Metazoa; phylum Chordata; class Mammalia; order Artiodactyla; family Bovidae; genus Aepyceros; species Aepyceros melampus. Next base: position 97,966 of record SJXQ01011902.1, read on the forward strand.
CTCTTGGCCATTTCCAGTGGGGTGGGTGGGTGAGGAGAACAGTGCTGCTCAGGCTTCAACAACAACAACAGAAACTGGTGAGAAACAGCCCTGAAACGCTTGAGAACTCAAGCGTTCTCAACCCTGGCATGTCAATATCTGCCTCTATAGCATCCCTCTCTTCCACTGTTTTCTTTCTTCTACTTCTTCCGTGACTTGGGCAGATCATCCTTGGGCTTGTTAATGCTTGTTCTTCATCTCCTCCAGCCTTCCTTACTCTAGACAACTCAGGCATGTTTCCAGGTGGAAAGCAGTTGGCTAAAAGGAGCCAAAGATACTGATGTGTGTGCCTGTATGGGCAATAACTTTTAACATGTGTCCATGATTCCATAGTTCACACAACAATTTCACATTGATCTCTTCACTTCTGCCTCACACAGTGGTGTCAGAAAGTTCTCATCTTTCTTATTTTAATCTTTCTTATTTTATAGATGTGGAAACTGAGACCCAAAGGGGCTTGTTATATTTTCCTCTGTATTACACATTTTAGACACGAGGCTAAAGGGCAGATTGAGAATCTTGGCTCTGAAAAGATGTTGGTGTTTCATGGTCCTGGGTGTGCTTTAAGCTATGGAAAACTTTCTTTAAATGAAGGTTTATATTCATGGTCATTATCTAAAATTCTGGGTGAATTGAGATGGGAGGGTATGGTGTTCTGACTACCATTAGTGTGTGGTAGGGGAAAAAGGAAGGTTGGTTTATGGAATCACTAGAACTTTGGGGAGCTCAGTTTAAAAACCACCGTGTTATACAAGCAGACACAGGGTATAATTTTACTAGCCTTGGGTATAATTTTACTCCTGAGAGTTTTGATAGAATGTCTAGGGAATCACTGATTATGGGAGTTGTATTTCAAACCCACATTCTACTCATTAGAAATGTGAGACTTACAATAGGCTGGGAGCAGCCGTTAGGGTAAATGTGCTGGCTTCTGGGACTGGAGCTTAGCCAAGTTTAGACCTGCCAGGTCTGCCCTGTCCTCATGGTGCTAGGCTTCAGCTGAGAGAGGAGTGAAGGAGAGAGGACTCCAAGCCTGCACTTGGAATAGCCTTGAGCTAAGGTCTTCACGCAAATAAGGCTGGGAATAATTGTGATGTAAGTGACAAAAGACAGAGATTCTTGAATATTTGCTTTCTCTGTGTTAAACATTATGCAAAATACAATTTAATTCCTACACAAACTGAAAGTGTTTTTATCTCAGTTTTACAAACTATCAGGATGTGTAGGGCCAGGAAGAGATTAAACTGGAATTCAAACTCAGATTTCCCCAGCTCTAGTTTCCACACTCACTTACGCATCTATCCTGACTCTTCCAGGCAATCTTTACCATAGCCTTTGAGATGGATATCTACCTCTATTTGCTCAAGGTCATTGGAAGGACCGTTGCTGAAGCTCCAGTACTTTGGCCACCTGATGCAAAAAGTTAACTGATCGGAAAAGACCCTGATGGTGGGAAAGCTCAAAGGCAAAAGGAGAAGGGGTGACAGAGGATAAAGTGGTTGGATAGCATCACTAACTCAATGGACATGAATTTGAGCAAACACCAGGACATCGTGGAAGACAGAGGAGCCTAGTGCCTATGGCTAAGCTAGGTCTCAAAGAGTTGGACACAACTCAGTGACTGAACACCACCACCCATGTAGGAAGGGAAAGCTCTTGAACACAAATGTATCTGATTCCAAATCATAAGCTTGATTGCCTCCAGAGAGGGGGGTAGTGCCTTGAGAAGGATATGTTGCTTCTGAGAAAGTCACTCATTTTATGGGGACTCTGGTTTACCCCCCTAAGTGTTGGTGAGAATAGTGTCTTTGTAGAAGCAGATGTAACCTCTGTTCTGCTATTTTCATTTGGGAAAGCAATGTATGTATCATGCATATATGTAAAAACACTCTGGATTAAGAAAGCTTTGTTTATGTTTCTATTTGTATGGACTAACATTCAGGCAGTCCTCTGGCAAGACTGAACAATAGGACAAGAAGAAAGGTAATCTTAACAGCATTGAAAATGAAAGGGGCATAGAGCTACAACTAAACAAGGGTTGTAAACAAGAAAATAATGACAACAATGTTTTATCAATCAAATTGAAAGTCTAGATAAAAGAGGCAATTTTCTAAAAAGTTATAAATTATCCAAATTATCTCCAGAGGGAATAGAAAGCATGAGTAAATTGATGTTTGTTAAACATCATTGTACAGTAATAAATTACATTGTACAGTAATAAAAATATTCCCACAAAAGCATTAGGCACAAATGATTTTATGGACATCTTTTATCAAACATTCAGTGAGTGGTTATTTCAGAGAATACAGAAAGGTGGAAAGTTTTCCAACTAATTAAATGATGTAAATGAACATTGATATCAAAATGGAAAACAATAGCAAAAGCAAAAGAGTGAAAAGTCAATCTCACTTACAAATCCAGATGAAGAAACTTAAATAAAATATTAATAGACCAATCCAGCAAAATGATAGTAGCACTGACAATAAGGAACAAGACCAAGAACAATAAAGCCGTATCATGACTGAGTATACTTGATCATAGGAATTCAAGGATGGTTCAACACTGGAAAACCTATTAACGGAACTCATACTTTTATCAGACCAAAGAAGAAAAACACATGTTCATTAGTATAGATGTTGAAAAAGGATCAGAGATCTCTGATTTCATACTCCTCTCCTCTTTTTGCAAGCAGCCTAAAACAACATAAAGAACCATAAACAGAAGTATTCACTTTATCTTTGACGAAAGTAAAAGATGTGTAATCATGAGCCATACAAGTTGGATAAAATGTGGACTGAAGTACAGTGAATGACTTAGCAGAGGAGAGGAAAGCCAGAGCTGAAGATGCCTGCGAAAGGAAGCTACACATAAAAAGCCAGCAGGACCACAAATGTTATTTATAGAAACATCCATATGTAGTATTTTTTCTCTTGATGTAAATATAAACAGATGTAGGAAAGCCTTAAAAACTCAGAAAAGAAGCATCACCCCTGGATGTTGGTAAGTTTGGAGGCATCAAAAGAGGGAAAAGATGTCGTGGTGGAATGGAGAGTTTCTCATTTCAATTTGGAAAGTTTTATTTCTTAAAAAATTTGAAGCCAATATGACAAAACAGTATTTGTTAAATGTGAGTGGTAAGTACCTAATTTTGATATATTTGTCCTCATACTTATAAAAATATTTCCAACAGGCCAAAGTAATTAACTAAGTGACACATGCTCACAGTGAAAACCCAATAAGGAAAGCACAGAGCTGAAAACAAAAATGTTCTGAATTTCTACTACTGATACTTAGCCCATATAGCCATTGCCATTTGTAGGATGTACACAATGTAGCAAAAATATATTTGTGACATCCACTGTTCAATAAAAGAAATTGACATATAATCTAATTACATGTAACTTAATGGTTAAGAGTTTAGGTTCTGTAATCAAATGGCCTGGGTTCAAAAGGCATCTCTGCCACTTCCTAAATTTGATTCCTCTCTGATCCCCAGTTTTCCCATCTGCAAAATAGGAATAATGATAGTATTTATTATTATATAAATTCAATAATCCAATAAAACACATAGTCCAACACATAATAGAACTTATGTTTTTTACTCTATTTTATATATATATATATAATATAATAAGTGAGATTGACCTATGAGAACTCAATATAGATAATAATCATTACTATTTGCATGCCAATTAATGCCATCTTAGATGCAAGGCATAGTGCAGATATTTTGGAAGAAAGTGGAGCTTTTACCAGTGTCTGGGCAGGGGAATACGATTGAAGGGGTCCTTAATGTAGTGAAATCACAATCCCGATCGGACTTGAGTCCTATGGATCAGCCATCAACTCTCAGAGGGGTCCAAGTATGGGGACTTGATAAGCCAGAAGAAAACTGGTGACCTGCTAGAGGATCCCAGCCATCATCTCATGATTGGTACTCCCCAGAGCAGACTTGCAGACTACATTTCTACAAGTTGAGAGACAGGCTGGGGATGATCTCTGCAGAACCAATCTTATTCACCTGCCATACATGGGGTAAAGTTCTGGTAGGCAGGAGAAAGGAACACGTTACGTGAAACTGGGATGTTGGGGGAGCATAGGGAATTCATTCAAGTTTCTTATGTATGAGGAGTAATGTGAAGCTTTCCTTCCCATTTCACTAGGGTGTTTTCAGTAAGATGTCTGGTTTCCATTAAAGCATTCTGCATCTGGGTCTTTGGCAGGGCTCATCTGATGAAGTGTTAAGCATGGCCTTGAGATGGGTGTGATGAAAACCTAGGGCACCTGAAGAATTGGCTCATTCGTGTCTGTGTTTTTTTCCAAGAATACAGCATGCAGTAAACGCTCGGTGAATAGTGCTGTTAATAGGAGCTACAGTCATGCTTGCCTCCTGGCTCCTTTTTCTCTTCCATACTAAGATCTTTGAGAGTGCAGGGGTTAAGTACCTGCTTAATTCACTTCTGGATTTGTACCCATTGGCAGAATGCCTGGCCCAGAGCTGGGTTCCAATGAATATTCATTTTTGTGATTAAAGTATTCATGTAATCTCTGTCATCAACAAAGTTCTATCCTGGGCTCTATTTTCTTCTTTTTCCACACACTTCCATCTTCAGAAAGCTCTTACTTTTACTGAGTAGGTTTCCACATCTGCAAATCCATTCCTGGCTTCTTTTAGTTCCAGTCTTAAATTTCTCGTATTAGGTTAAGCCATTTGGAATTGATAATATTTAATGTGTTTGTTTTTTTTTTAAAAAAAAAAAAAACAGCAATTTTGTAAGTTGCAAGGTAATGCTTTTGGGATTTCCATTTGAATGTTTTTACCTTCAACACTACACACCCACCCTGAATTGAGTCACCTCTCTGTCGGCTGTTGCTCTTACCAACCCTGATTTATAGGAAAATGCTTTTAGAATGGGAAGACATCACTCTATCCAAAACATATTTTACCAATGGAATCCAGAAAGGTTAAGTGACTTGCCCAAGGTCATACAGTAAAATGATAGGGAGGCAGAGTGAACCTCAGTGGTCGGGCTTTTGTTCTAGTTTTAGGTTCATCAAGTGCTGGGATTCTTCAAATTTCCAAGGCTTAAATCCCTAGCCTCCTCTTCCCTCTCACTTTCTGGTCGTATTTAATTAGCCACCAAGTCCAGTGGAGCATCTTCTGTGCTTACACAGATCTACCCCAATCCATGGATGCCATGTTCAGTTCAGTTCAGCTGCTCAGTCGTGTCTAACTCTTTGTGACCCCATGAACTGCAGCGCGCCAGGCCTCCCTGTCCATCACCAACTCCGGGAGTTCACTCAAACTCATGTCCATCGAGTCGGTGATGCCATCCAGCCATCTCATCCTCTGTCATCCCCTTCTCCTCCTGCCCCCAATCCCTCCCAGCATCAGAGTCTTTTCCAATGAGTCAACCCTTCGCATGAGGTGGCCAAAGTACTGGAGCTTCAGCTTCAGCTCATTCCTTCCAAAGAAATCCCAGGGCTGATCTCCTTCAGAATGGATTGGTTGGATCTCCTTGCAGTCCAAGGGACTCTCAAGAGTCTTCTCCAACACCACAGTTCAAAAGCATCAATTCTTTGGTGCTCAGCTTTCTTCACAGTCCAACTCTTACATCCATACATGACCACTGGAAAAACCATAGCTTTGACTAGACGGACCTTAGTCGGCAAAGTAATGTCTCTGCTTTTGAATATGCTATCTAGGTTGGTCATGCCATGTTAGTTCAGGTCAATCTCCTCTCACTTGAATGCCTGCAGAAGAACTTCATTGTCAATGTTGTCTCCTGTTTTTCACCTAACACCTTTCTAAAAGCATGCACAAAAAATTAAAAAAAAACAGCTAATATTTCTAAGTTAAACCAGCCACTATTTCTAAGTTTAAGCAATATTTTGTCCCTGGGAGAAAAATTTTATCCCTTAAAATAATACTATATCATTTATAAATAATTATGATATATATTTTCTATTTTTAATTTTTTTGCTTAATAATTTCAGACATAGAAATATGGAAAAATAATAAAATGAATTCCTATGAATCCTCACTTCTATTTACCCAAATGTTAGCATGTTCATATTTGCTTTATTTTCTCTTTATGAACAATTTTCAATTTTATTATTTCTTTATGAATCATTTTCAGAGTAAAATGTGGACATAATGTTTCTTTACACCTAAAATACATTAGTTGCATTTTCTAAAAACAAGATATTCTCTTATGTCAACACAGGAGCATTATAAAAATAAGGAAATTGGTTAGCATTAGTATACAAAAATTAAATATTCTACAGACCTTATTAAAATTTTGCCAGATATCACTCTAATGTTCTTTATAGCAATAATAAATAAATAAACAAAAAATAAATAAATACAAAGTTTCTGATCCAGGATATAAACAAATACAGTTCATTGCATTCTGTTGTCATATTCTTTAGTCCCCTTTAATCTAGAATAGTTTCTCATTCTTTGCTTTTGATTAACCTTGACATTTTAAAAGGAAGGGCATTTATTTTTCAGAATGTCCCTCAATTTATGTTTGTTTAATGTGTCCTCATGATTTTTATTAACTTCTTTAATTTTTAAAAAGTTAATATTTGCAAATTGCTTAAAGCAGGGTCTGGTACTTAGCTCTAAATGAGTATTCATTAAATATATTTTCATTTATTGCTTCACAACTGAACATACAGTCGACCGATTTAAGAAAAGTGAGTAACTTGAAATGGAAGCTCTGCCTTGTTGAGGATGCCGAAGTATTATCATCTTTGCTTCAGTTGCTTCACTTTCCTGAAACCTGCACTTCTTAGAATTGGAGGGAGGCTCAAGAGTGAGGGGATATATGTGTTGTTGTTGTTGTTCAGTTGCTAAGTCGTGTCCGCCTCTTTGCGACCCCATGGACTGCAGCACACCAGGCTTTCCTGTCCTTCACTATCTCCCAGAGTTTGCTCAAATTCATGTCCATTGAGTCGGTGATGCCATCCAACATCTTATCCTTTGTCACTCCCTTCTCCTCCTGCCCTCAATCTTTTCCAGCATCAGGTATTTTCCACTGAGTTGGCTCTTCACATCAGGTGGCCAAAGTATTGGAGCTTCAGCTTCAGCATCAGTCCTTCCAATAAATATTCAGGGTTTATTTTAGGACTGACTGGCTTGATCTCCTTATAGCCAAGGGACTCTCAAGTCTTCTCCAGCACCACAATTCAAAAGCATCAATTCTTAGTTGCTCAGCCTTCTATATGGTCCAGCTCACATCCATACATGACTACTAGAAAAACCACAACTTTAACTAGATGGGCCTTTGCTGGCAAAGTGCTGTCTCTGCACTCAATAGCATAACATGATAAAAGCAAAGTGAAATATACCAGTAGGAGATGCTGGTGAATGGATGAAGGTGTAAATGCTGCCCAAGCTAAAGGATGGGTCACTGGGCAGGGCCACCTTGTCTTGAGCTGGAGAATCCAGACGTGGTATCTAAAGGTGGTTAGAGTGTGCAGCAGCGTGGACTAAACATGTGAGTCCAGCCTATACAAGGTTCATCTGGGAACCAATGAAATGTTTAATTTAATGCTCATCACAGAATAGGCTTTCAGGACACAGTTTTGGTTTGTTGAATTACCTATTTACTCCTTTGTAGCACAAACTCTGGGGTCAAGGGCACTCAGCAGGCTACACTCCTCATGCCTCCATGTCCCTGCCTGATTTTTTACCCTCATCGGTCCCTTCCAGAAGCCCCCTCCCCCAGCCCATTGCTACCACCATCCTGCCCTGCTGTCCTTACAGCTCAGAATAGCCCCGTCTCTACTGGAGCCTTCTCTCCCCAGCAGCTGCCTCTTCCTCCTCCTGTGGGATTTCCACTCTGTAACACTCAGTCTGGCAGGAAACAAGAGACTGATTTAATTCTAAGTTAGCTGTTCTCTTCCTCAAGGCTTATTCCCACCAGTGGGCTGGGGAACTCTTTGAGGTTAGTATAATTGGAGATAGATTTAAAATTTTAAAACGTTGAATTCCTTGACATTTGAAAGTTCAGGATATGATATTTAATTATGGAGCTGGAATAAAGTTGTTTTCCCCCTTCATTTCCCTAAACATGGGCCTCGTGCAAGAGCCAGTATTTATTGAAAGATGACTTTCAAATATAGTTAGTAATTTACACGTATGCTTTCATTTAATCCCTATAGGAACTCTTTGAGGTAGCTGCTGTCTACTGTTAAAATTCTTTTTATGAAGGAGGAAGCTGAAGCTTAGAGAGGTTAAGTAACTTGTCTAGGGTCACACTGTGATAGAGGGTAGAGTCAGAATTTGATTCTAATCAGCCTAGTGTCAGAGCCTTAGCTACTATGTTCGATGTCTCCATCATCATCAAAAAGACAAAAGAGCATTTTTGAGGGACTCTCAGGAAAAATGGAGAAGGAAATGGCAACCCACTCCAGAACTCTTGCCTGGAAAATCCCATGGACGGAGGAGCCTAGTAGGCTACAGTCTATGGGGTCGCAAAGAATTGGACACGACTGAGCAATTTCATTTTCTTTCAGGAAAAATAGGTTTATTTAGAATGAACTAATACTTGTTGAATGACTGCCGAGTGCTGGACACTGAAAAACACTTTGATTTATATTTTCTCAGATAATCTTCAGCACAATCCTAGAAGGGAAACATTCTATTCCTTTTATGAGGAAATCGAGGAACAGAGAGGTCAAGTGACTTACTCAAGGGAGCACAGCTCACAGGTGACAGATATTTCTGGTATGTTAAGCTAAATCTAGTAACACAAAGCTCCAATCCTTTTTTCCTTGTCTTACAACAATGCCTCTGCTCTCAAATCGACTTTAACTCCACAGAGCAATTACTCTTGCACTGAATCCTTATTGCCTCATGGTGTCTTTTCGCTTCAGTGTCTGCTATAAGACCATCCCAGGACAGGCTTCTGGGAGGGTCAGTGAGAGAAGCAGAAGCCTGTATGTTCCTACCCTAGCCTCTCCTCCATCTGGCCTTTCCCCACGCAAGTCCAAGGTTAAGGCAGCCCACTGGGCCCACTGTAGACTTCCTGTAGAGTAATGCTCTGCTCTGAGGTGATAGAGAGCTCTGTGGCCAGCCCAGCAGAGGTATTGGAGAAAGATCCATCACCTCTGAGTGATCGGTGACCCACAGGTACCGTTCGTGGAACCTAATGACCAGTCACTCAATTATAGGCTCAGTGACATGTTTATAAGGGTGAACTTTAGAGTGCTATTAGGGAGCAGACAGATGAACTATAGCTGTGCCTGCAGGGCTGAGCTCACCCAGCCCAAATGCCTCTGCGGACCCATTACCCAGTAATTAGGGGATTTTTAAGTAGGAAGCAAGGAGTTAAATTATTGCTTAGATTATTACTTCACTTGTCACTTGGAAAGTGCTGCTTTGGAGAAAGAAGGAAAGAAGAAAGGATGGAGGGAAAAACAGAGAGGGAGCAAGAGAGAAAGTGAGGGAACAGGGGAGAGTGAAGGCTCTGGAAAATGGGGATTTGAGATGAGAGCTCCAGTTGGCTGCTATTAACCAGAAGATGCCAAGGATGACTGAGGAGAGATGTAAGCAGGTCTGGAATCTGGGCCACCAGCTGTGGTTCCTATGAGTTACTGTGCCAGCAATATCCACCTGGTTATGGTAGCTTACAGGGAAGACGAAGATAATTATGTCAATAGTTAATTGTGTGGTAAGGGCTTTGCTAAGCATCTTCCATGCATCAGTTCATCTGAGCCTCTTCGTCCTGGGCAAAGTGGCTACTGCTGTGATTCCCATTCATCAGGTGAGGACACTGGAGCACCTCTATGGAACTAAGTAATGGAGCTGGATGACCTGCTTGATGCCAAAGTTCAGGCTCTTGAGTTCATCCTCTTGTGGCTCTGTGAGGGCCTCTGCAGACGCAAAGGATGCCCTGGACCAACTTTGCTCGCTCCAGACTTGCGTCTGCCTAGCTCAGTTCCACCCTTTCTTCTCTGGAGCAAAATTGGCCACAGATATTAATTTTTAATGTGTGTGTGTAACTTTAAATTGTATGATGAAAAATATTAAGCGAAATCAGGGAGGCCAGATTGTATAACAGACCTCTATCCATGCACCCTTTGCTCTGCTTAAAAAATTATTAACTAATGCCCAGTCTTGTTTTTATATAAGCTCCACACACTTCCTCTCTCCTCCTTGTATTATTTTGAAGCAAACTCCAAATATTATTTCCTTTCTAAATGCTTCAGTATATATATCTTTAAGATACAGATTGTTTCTTAAAAATAGACAAAACACTTTGATCATATCCAAATATATTAATAACCATTCTTTATTATCTAATCTGTTCAAATTCCCTAACCTTATTATATAAATTTGAAAGTAATTTGTTTGTTTGAATCAGGATCAAAATATGGTCCACATATTGCAATTAGTTCATAGGTATTTTAAGTCTCTTTTGACCTATTTTTTTTCCCCTTGAGATTTACTTGTTAAAAAAAAAAACAAAAACAAAAAACTGGGTTGTTTGTCTTAAAGAATTCCTCACCGTCTGCATTTTGCTGTTTGCATTTTAGTGGTGTGGTTTAACATGATGTTCCTTTGCCCCCTGGTTTTTCCTGTAAATTAGAAGTTAGATCTAGAATTCTGATCAGATTCAGGTTTTGGTTTTTGGCAGACATACTTCATACTTCATGGTACAGTGTACTGAATATTAGAAAGTCTGGTTGACTCTTCTGATGGTAGCAACCACCAATGATCATTTTAATCAACAATACTTTTAACCCCATCATTCTTTCTCATTCATTTTCTGAATCTCTTTTTAAAGAAAAGCTTCTTCTTGTCAACTATTTATTGTCCAAAGATAGAGTTTATATGGGAAAGACAAGTTAATGATTGCCATTTCTTTCCCTTTATTTCCTAGTTTTCAAAATAACGAGCTGGTTCTCCAGCATTCAATGTGGGACAGCAGTGAGCTTATTTTGTTATGACTCTCATTTTGCACGCATGGATTTGAAAGTATTGGATGGATTTCAACCCGTCACAGTTGTTCTCTCACTGAGATCAAATTCTCTTGCGGACAACTCTTTAAGTTACTTCTGACATGACTGCATGATTTTCCATAGTTTCTTGCTGTCTGGTTTCATGATATAGTCCAGACTCGTCTTGTATGTTTTCTCTTCCAAACGAGACAGTCCTTGTTTCTTTCAGTGGAGAATGACATTTAGACACCCACAATTTGGGTTTCAAGGTGTTCATTGCTATTGGGTTCACCATAGTTTCAAGGCTTTTCAGTGAATGCATGTTGGGCATAACATACTTTTAAAGGGAAAATACATCTTGAGTTTTCACTGAAACTTGGATCTAAGAAATGACATTATTTTCACTCACCAGTTTTGATCTTATATCTGCATTTCCTATTTCTTTTGTTGAATAATATTCCAGTTCCCAAAGGCAAACACACGTGTTTTATACCAACTCAACTGTCCCAGAATAACACTTCCACCAATGGCATGATTATTGAATATACTCTAAATTTTATTTTTTAAATTCGCTTAGGCTGGGCATATCTCACAGGGGATGAAGAGTCTGATTACTGCATCTTAAAATCACTTGACATAGTTCTATCTGTGTGATTGTACCACTAGCTCAATACGTAGATGTATTTGCTTCATTTGTTTATTTTTTATAAGGATTGCCTTTAAAATTGCAACTGTAAAATTATAACAATACATAAATAACACCTACTGATCTATAAAATTATTTATAACATTGTGTTATAATTACATAAAATGTCTTCACGGTTCCAAATCAAATCAACAAGACAGCATGTTCTACATGGACCCCCAAGTTCTCCAGAATTATGAAGCTCCAGTCACCCATCATGGAAACTTGCTTGAAAACCTACACTTACTGGCTGTTGTTTCTACCCCATCTCACTTTCTCCTAGTCTTACTCATTTTCTGGGATTACTTCTCAAATAAACTGCTTGTACTCGAATCTTTATCTCCTGGTCTGCTTCTGAGTATTAGTCACTCAGTCGTGTCTGACTTTCTGTGACCCCATGGACTGTAGCCTTCCAGGTTCCTCTGTCCATGGGATTCTCCAGGCAAGAATCTGAAGTGAGTTGCCATTCCGTTGTCCAGGGGATCTTCTGGACACAGGGATCAAACCCAGGTCTCCTGCATTGCAGGCAGATTCTTTACCATCTGAGCCACCAGGGAAGCTTCCCCTCTAGTGTAATCCAAATAAAAGTGCACACTTGTCTCTGGTTTTAACGTAAAAATGTGCCCTAAAGGTTGATCATTCCATGTTCTGTAGATCAACATGGCTGCTGTTACTGAGGTTCCTTCCGTGTTGCTAAAAGGGACTTGAGGAACTGAAGTCTAGGCAGTCTCACTGGAGGAGACCCCACTGGAGGCCAGATTGTGGATCTGATGCAGTTTTTGCATAACAATGGACACCTGCTCTTTGTATAATAGGGCAGTGGCTAAGAGACTTGCTTTTTGTGCCAGGTTGGTCTGGGTTTGGATCCTGACCCTGGTGGATATTGCTATGTGAGCTTAAGTTGCTTCACATCTCCGAGCTTTGGTTTCCTCATTGGTTCAGTGAGCATGATGGTAGCACCTACCCTACGAGGTACATCAATGTGAAGCACAAGAAATAAAGTCTATGGCACAGGCACACCTTCTGTAGATGTTAGCTCTTATCATCATCTTAAAATAAGAGGTTTCTCTAATTCCCTTCTTCCTGAGCACAGATCATCTCTTTTTTAGGATCAGAGTTCTTGGTTCTTTGACAAAGTCTTTGCAGTATATGTGTCCTAGACTCTCTCCATTTTGGTCTGCTATAACCAGACTAAGCTGTAAATCTACCATTAAGATGAGTTCAAGATATAGAAGCCATCCTCCCAGTGTGATGCATCTCAGGGAACTGAGTTTTAATTGCCACTGATAAAATTTCCTCATTAGAAATTTGAGAGAAATTCCCCTATTTTGAATTTTCCTGGAGGTTCTCTTCCCCTCAAGATCAGGGGACTGTCTGTCTGCTCCCAGCTCCTCACTGGCCCTTCCTCATGCCCCCTATCTACCTTCCCAATAGCACAAATCTATCCTGGGTATCCCAGTAGAAGTTGCCACTTCTGAATTCTAGGTATTTTCTCAGAATTGACCATGTCATGGTTGTAAGTGTTTTCATCCTTTAGTCTGAGTAGAAAGTCTGTCTTAAGGACACGTTTGAGAAAGAAAGTGTGACATGACCTCCTTCTCGGGAAGCAAGCTCATCTGGGAGGCATATAAGATGAAGGAAGAAAAAGAAGAGTATTTACAAATCCAACAAGATGGAATGGAGTTTCCTTGCTTTGCCATAGTCTATCCTGCAGGTATTTTGAGGGTTGCATCCTTAGAGGGCTCTGTCGCTATCTGTAGGCCAGAGTTCTCAGACTGGGGAGAAGCTACCTCAGATACAAAGTGGGACCTCCCAGAGCTTCTGTAGACCCCACACCCCAAACCACACCCTCACATGCCAGAAGTGGAAGAACATTATCTAGAGTTTTAGCTAAAATAACTTCTCAGAGGCTGAGCAGGAGGCTTGAGAAATCATCCCCAGCAAGAAATAAATGCACAGTTGTTGCTGGGAGTGGGGGTTTTGGAAGTGGGAGTTTAGTTCATAAGGGATCACAGTGACCAGGCAGGACAAAGCCGTTGGACATGTGTTTTATAAGATCTAAAGATTCTTTGGATAACAGATACAACACCCTAACACTCAGATAGATGAAAGGCAAACTCTTTGTTATTTATGGCTCCAAATAAGAAAAGTAGAGAAGGTTTCCATGTAGGGACACACAGGGGATTACACGTGGGGGCAAAGTCACAGCAAGCTGGAGCTGTAGGAGGAGCTTATGCATGGCAAGCGGAGTGGATTTTGAAAGCTTCCGGGAGATTGGATCTGTTGAGTAATTACAGGGGCACCTGGGCTTAGGGGCTGTCCCTAGCTAGTTGGGCATCTGACCCTGGACCCCAGTAAGAGACAGGGTTGGTGTAGTTCTTGTTACTTTTCAGTTGCTCAGTTGCGTTTGACTCTTTGCAACCCTGTAAACTGTAGCACACCAGGTTTCTCTGTCCTTCACCTTCTCCCAGAGCTTGCTCAAACTCATGTCCACGAGTCAGTGATGTCATCCAACCATCTCATCCTTTGTTGCTCCCTTCTCCTCCTGCCCTCAGTCTTTCCCAGCATCAGGTCTTCTCCAATGAGTTGGCTCTTCGCACCAGGTGGCCAAAGTACTAGAGCTTCAGCTTCGGCATCAGTTCTTTTAATGAATATTCAGGGTCAATTTTAGGATTGACTGGTTTGATTTCTTTGCTGTCCAAGTGACTCTCAAGCGTTGTCTCCAGCACCACAGTTCTAAAGCATCCATTCTTTGTTGCTCAGCCTTCTTTATGGTCCAACTCTCACATCAGTACATGGCTACTGGAAAAACCATTGCTTTGACTGTATGGAAATTCATTGGCAAAGTAATGTCTCAGCTTTTTAATTCACTTGGTGTAGAGGCTTAGCAAACTACCCATGAAGGGGAATTGAAAATTTTTAGCCATGATTTCAAAACTGGGTCAAGGCAACACTCGTGAAATATTATATTATAGCATGTCAATTGGATTCAGGGCAGACTCTCTGCCTCTGGAGAAACTTAAGTTAACGTTGGGCTAAAACCCAGTCATAAGCCTTGGACCAAATTTTAGGAGTTAAAACAAGGAAACCAAACATGTGACATGTGGGCCATTACCACCCTTTCCCTTGATCGGAACAGACATTGCTAATCAAACACGACTTTGAGCCTACTCAATATGGAATCCCTTTCAAATATCACCGCTGACAAGTAACAAAGTTGTTACTTGTCAGTCTTCATTAGAAGACTAACCAGTCTTCATTAGAAGAAGATCCTAGTTAAAGGGCATGTAGATGTCTGGTCTCATGTAATTTGAAATTGATGGATAGTGTATATAATTTCAGTTCCCACCTGTTGGTGGGCTGAGTCCTTCTTATTAGCTTTGCTTAGGTGCTGAATAAGGAAAGGCTGGGGCCCCATGCCAGGAGTTGTATGGAGCCAGAAAAGTCAGGGTCTAAAACTCTTCGAGTACAATGTCTAACCAAAAGAAAGTTAGCTCTAGTGGTGGAAATGTGGACGAAAGACCAAAGGAGACCTTTTCAGAAGTCCATGCTCCCACCATACAGACAGGCTAAGACCCATCTACAAAGCACGCCCTAGTGTGAAGTTTAGGCCAGCGTCTCAAGGTAGGAGAGAGGATATTTGATCTTTTTGGAAAACACAGCTGCCCAACCTCAACTTCTTCTCTAAGCTATACTACATCTGTACCCTTTCCTGAGCTATTTTATTAAACATTTCACCCATATTTCTTTTCACCTCAGACTTCAGATTTTGGTTTTCTCTTGTATTTATAGCAACACCTGTGGTTTCTCAAAGTGCAGAAGGCATGTTTTAGGATGAAGATATTTTCATAGAGGCTGGCTGGATATCTGAGGTCCACCAACAGGCAGGCAGTTGACTCAGGTGAAATGAAGCCAAAGGGAAACCAAGCTTTATTTTCTCAATTGCTTTTCTCGCAGTGAGAAAGGACACCACTGGTCAATTTCAACACATGTCTCTTCTCCTTTAATTATCCAGAGGCAATCTGTAAATATTTGTTAAGCCCCTACTATGATCCAGACTGTATATGAAGCACTGGGATTACAATGCAGGAACAAAATTAAATGTGGCTCCCATTCTTCTAGAGCTCTCTTAGGAGAGAGAGACAAGTGAGTTAAATAATTCCAGAACAACATGTAAACTTGAGTCTAGTATTTTGAGAGAGGTGTATGGGGTTAAGAAAAATAGAGGATTTGATGTAGGGAGGGAAGACATTCAGAAGTGAATGATGATGGAGACTGAAGGAGGATCTGAAGGAATCAGTGAAATGAGGAATTATGTAGTAAGGAAGAAACTCCAAGCAGGGGGCACAGCCTGTGCAAAGGTCTGATAATAGGAAAAAAAGCATGAACATTAGGTGAAAACACAAAGGCCGAGTGGCTGGAGAAGACTGAACAAAGAGGGATGTGACAAGCAATGAGTTGGAACAGATAACCAAGGACTGTCAAGGCAGGACCTTGTAAGGTAATCAGATGGGAGTTTACTGAGAAGCTAGTAACACTCACTTTGGATTCTCTTGTTTGCATGTTTTTTTTTTTTTTTTTTTCTGCCAGAGTCCCGCTCCATGGATGTTGCTCATTCAAATAGTACTTTACTTGTTGTACAAAAAATTTTTGAAGATTCCTAAAATTTCATAGATCATATAGAAAATAAACTTGATCTACAAATTCTCAAATTTATCAACAATCTAAAAGTTTTTGGTGGCATTTCTAAGAAATCAGTAAAGCTGAAAGAAAAACCCAGTTTCATTGTACCATGCCAGGGTGAAAATAATGCAGAAAGTCTGAGTTCACTTTGTTTTTTTCCCACAGAACTTATTACATGCTCATCAATATATGAAAAGGAGATCAAAGAATATGCAGCCAGCCAAAGTTAAGAATTATTATAGTGTTGCATCTGTGTGCTATTTAATACAAATCTTTTGTTATTTTCCAGAATTTTGTAATGTCGGTGTTATCTGTCACTTTAAAAAAAATGTAGTGTGTTGTAATTTATTTTCATACTCTAAATAACATGCAAGTTTGTGCCTAATTCTGAACCCGGAATTTTGTCTTCTTAGCTGATCTACTCACTGTTAGTCATTGATCACTATTATCAACCTCCTTTCCAAATGCCAGGGTAACTCTGCAGGGTAAGTCTTTCTCAGGTCTTAAAATTGCTTGTGTGAATGGTTGAATCATACCCACTCAGAGATGGTCTGTCTGTTTTCAGGTCTCAGAGCTGGTGGGTTCAGTCATTTGGAGCAGAGAGGCTTGGGGAAGACAAAGGCTGAGATGCAGGGTCTCTTTGTCTGGCCATCCCTATTTCAGGATCTTTCCAGCACATTTTGCTTTAAGCCAATAATGACCCCTGAATGGGGTCCAGGAATCAACATTGGACTGCAGAGCTCAATTTGAAGTCTGGCTCTCTTACTTACCTTGTGGCCAAGTCTCTGAATGTGTCAATCAGACTAAAAGATGCTATGATGTAGCTACGTGAAGATAGTGATTGACAGAAAGGCAGCAACAGACTGCATTAAAGATAAAGATTTCCTTAATAGCAAGTGAAATGGAAGAATCTTCTTACTGAGGCAGGAAATACAGAGCAGGAATGATAGGTAAGGTCCTCTTAGGGACACATGTCTTTTTATTTTTGTAATGCGACATTTACAAAATTTAGTACATAAACATGCATGTCCTTTTATTAGAGAAATTGTACCTGTTGGTGAGTATGACCAGTGCTCATGCATATGGGTAAATTCTTTAACAATCAGAACCAATAATTAGGATAGATACTACGCTCTACTTTCATGTTTTAGTGTCTGCCGCAGTTATAGTCTATGTTTGGAATGATGGTTTGTGAACACCCTTCCTTCCGCACCAGTCTCAATGATTTTCTTCATCATCAGGCATGCCGGCCCAGCAGAACTGAACACACAGGAGGTGGTGGGAGATAGTGAAAAGTCAAAGAGTTATTCGCTCAGTCTTGTCTGACTCTTTGCAACCCCCATAGACTGTAGCCTGAGAAACTACTCTTTCTGTTAAATTCTCTAGGCAAGGATACTGGAGTGGGTTGCCATTCCTTTCTTCAGGGGATCTTCCTGACCCAGGAATTGAACCCGGGTCTCCTGCATCACAGGCCGATTCTTTACCATCTGAGCCACCATGGAAGATAGCAGTGATTTAAATGGTCACTGTTTTCTTCAGATGAACTTGACTTCCCACGTGTCAACTGATAAAGGCTGCTGTTGCTCACTGTGGCTCACCACTGCAGCTGTGGGATCTGGTAATACTTACATAAGTGGCGTAAAGGTCGTAAGTTCTGTTTTGCAAATGAGCACCCTCAGTCTTAGCTCTATAAACTCCTACTGTTTTCCTTGCACTGAGGGAAATTTTATGTTTCCAGCAATCCACTCACTGCATACTCTTCCATCTCTTCAGCTTTCCTCACCTCCTCCTCCTCTCTCTCTCCTCACATAATGCTGAACAGACCTGGAGACTGAGCCTTGGTTTGCTGTCCAGGAATGGAATGAATGAGAAAGTGGAAGATAGAGAGTTGAGACACTGGGGGTTCTGACTTTGCAGTAGGACTTTTATTTAATCTTCACTCCTGAGAGAAGAAGGTACTCTTCCATTATGGATGAGGAAACTAAGAGGGGGTGAGCTGATGTGAACAAGTTTGGATAACCACTAGGTGGCTGGACCTGGGTCCTAACCCGAGTTTTCTGAGTCTATATCTTAAGCTCCTTCTTCAATGCTGTGATTATTTCATCTTTTGGGCCCAGATCTCCCTATGAGGACACAATACAGACATTTCCAAACACATATGTGCGCATGTACACACACATGTACACACACACACGTCACAACCTTACATACAAACATATACACAATCATATGCACACTTATTCATATAACAGCCAGACAGAAAGACACACACAATCAGACACTGTATATGACCTGACACTTCCAGGCCTCTGATATCTGGTGTAAGGACCCTCTCCCTACACTACAAACAGGAAAGGTACCTGGCTCTTGCAGACTTGGGACTTGCACCTTTTCTTCAAGTACACTGAATTAACTAATTACTGCTTGCGAAGTCCTGGGGAAATACCAAGTGCTTGTTCAATCCTAAATATGGTTATTAGTGAAGTTTTGATTTTAGAGAACAGCTAGGGAGCCCTGAAATAAGCAAATAATGGTTGTTCAGGGTGGCTGGTAGATGATGGGTATGCCATGGTGTGTAATCAAATGCTGCATGGCTCTCAAAGGTGCTCCAGCTCATCGCTGCTACATCTGTCTTCACGGGGAATTCACATATTTTCAGAGAAAAGGATGATTACTGTGCTGCGCTGTGCTTAGTTGCTCAGGCATGTTTGACGCTTTGCGACCCCATGGACTGTAGCCTGACAACCTCCTCTGTAGAATTTTCCAGGCAAGAATACTGGAGTGGGTTGGATGCTCTCCTCCAGGGGATCTTCCCAACCCAGGGATCGAACCCAGTTCTCCTGCACTGCAGGCAGATTCTTTACCTTGTGAGCCACCAGGGAAGCCCAAGAATACTGGAATGGGTAGCCTATCCCTTATCCGGGGAACTTCCTGACCCAGGAATCAAACCAGAGTCTCCTGCATTGCAGGCAGATTCTTTACGAGCTGAGCAGCCAGGCACACCCTATGCACTACTGATTGACTTTTTCTGAAGACCCCTGTGCTTTACTTTTACACGTCCATTTACCTTTCTTCTGTCCCTTCTCCTACTCCATTCCCTCATTTACAGCAAATAAGTCTACTCCTTTGGGGAAATAGGGTCTCTATCTCAATTTATTACTGTCAGCCCTAAATGTTTCTATGCTAGCTGTCCCTCCTGACCTTAGGTCTTAGAGGAACTGGCTTCCTGGGCATGTGACCTGAGCTATCACAAAGGTCCCTTTGTTCAGATTTTTCCCCTTGTTTGGTTTAATTTTCTGCTGTCACCATCTTGAAATTCTTAATAATTAAAAAAAAAAAGTAGGGCTCTGCATTTTGCAGTGTGCCCCACAAATTACGTAGCCAGTCTAACCTCTACCAACTGAATGTTCTAGAGGAGTCCCTCTAGTTGTACCTATGAATGTTGGCATGTATATTCCATTTAGTGAGGAACATTTCCATTTGGGTTTTGATTGGAATTAAACTTTGATTGACAGACTGATTTGGAGGTGATCTCTGTACTTCTTTCCAGAAAGGTGGGGAAAATGTGAACATCTTTTAAAAATATTAAAACTTTTTTTTTTTTTTTAATTTAATTTTGGCTAGGCTGGGTCTTCATTGCTGTGTGGCTTTTCTTTACTTGAGAAGAGCACACCATTGGTCGGACAGGCAGATCTTGATTCCAATCTTCGCTCAACCACTTAGCAGCTGTGTGATCTTGGGAAAGACCAGTAACCTTTTAATCTTCAGTTTCTTGCTACACAACATAGTATTAATGCCTGTTCAGTCGCTCAGTCGTGTCTGACTCTTTTCGACCCCATGAACTGTAGGCTTTTCAGTCTATGAGACTTTTCAGGCAAGAATGTTGAAGTAGTTTGCCATTTCCTCCTCTAGGGGATCTTCCCAACCCAAGGATCAAACCCATTCTCTTGCGTCTCCTGCATTGGCAGGGAGATTCTTTACTGCTGAGCCACCTGGGAAGCCTGGGATGGGGTGGGAGGGACTGGCAACTCTGAGGGAGGAGGGAGAAGGACATTGAGGCTGGGGCAGCAAGGAGGACCCAGGCTGGTCCCCACAGGGGCAGCTTGGCTCTACCTTCCCAGGCAGTGACTTCAAAGCCCTTCATCGGAAGTGAGTCAAGATGGGTCGGTCCCTGGAGGTGTCCCTGGCCCTCGGAAGGCCTCTGCCAGGGTTTGATGAAGCACCTCCCATGGCAGGTCTTGTAATTAACTGTGGCCACGCAGTGTGTTCTTGCAGATGTGAATCATCGGCACATACTTTGGGGCTTATCTACTAATGAAAACTCCATGGCATTTCTGTAAGCATATTATGGTCAATTACAATTAATTCAGTTTGCATCGACTGCCTTTTTCCTTATGCAAAGATTGTGCAAATCGAGTGTGTTGAGCCCAGGGCTCTGAGGCCTGTAAAATCCATAAATGGTTAGTTCTCAGGGGTGGTGCGGGGGGGGGCGGGGGTGGAATAAAACCGTGGGTTGTTTGAAATTTAAATCAGAGCAAGGCTGGTCAATAGAAATGGGTTTGCTGCACTCGTATTAGTGGGACCAGGATGTGAGGGGATAGGGGGATGTTTTCTTGCTGCCTGAAGTTATAGTCACAGACTGTCCCCTCTTCCAAGCAGTTTTCTCCTTCGGGCTTCGGGCTCCACCTCTGCATTCCTGGCGCAGACTCTCCAAGTCCCCAGGGACTCAATTTCCTGTCTGAAGACTCATAACCTCGTGATTCATGAGGACATATTACTGCTGCTCAAGGAGACATGAGGTTTCCTCTTTTTCTTTCTCATGGTTCCCAGAGCAAAGTTAAGAAAACAGCAGGTGTGAAATTAATTTTTGAAATTCAACTTTCTGGACCTGCTGCATTTGTTGAGTATTAACTCTGTGCCAAGAATTGTGCTCAGGGCTTTATGGGTGTTTTCTGAAAAGGTATGGCATGTCACAGGAGCCTATGGGGTTCAGCTCAGTTCAGTTCAGTTCTGTCGCTCAGTCATATCCGACTCTTTGTGACCCCATGAATTGCAGCACGCCACTATGGGGTAGACCTTCCCATTTTTCAAATCTTATAGATGACGCTTAGAGATGGAGGGACCTGTGTGTGTTATACACATAGGAAAGGTTTGGTTTGAATCTAGTGCTAATCACCATCTTATATGATCCCTTGGATGGCTGAGTCCTGCAGAAAGTGATGCTTGGTATTTATCGGTTTTGCCATTAAATTCATCTGTTGCCAATGCCTGAAGATGAGAGAATGTTCTTTCCTGGAGGGGAAGCTGAGCCTGTGCAGCTTTCCGTGAAAGTCTGGGAGATAGGCTGGCTGAGTTTTCCTAGGCAGAAATGTGAGTCCTGTGGAGCTCTAGCTATGAGCACTGTCGGGAACTTCTCTGAAAGGTGCCTCTCCTTTTGAAAGGCAACACCCACCTCAGATATCCAGGGAAACTCAGAGGCTGCCTGAACGGGGATATAGCTATAGCTCTTGTAGATACTGTTGGCTTCTTGTTCAAATTCCATGGTTCTTACCACTTGCGTACGTGCCAGCCCAACTTCCAGCTGCCAGCCCCCTCATTTCTTTACATAAGGCTTTTCTCTAGCTGTGATGGTTCACTTGTCTAGCTGTGTGGCAGGTCAGAAGTGCCAGGGAATTAATGTTCCTCAGAAGCATCCTTCAACAGAGAGTGATGGAATTTGGTGTATAAATACCCCATCATCCTAACCCTCAGGTGAGATGCTCTTCAGCACGTGGTCCTCAGCAGATTACACTGCAGTTGCCCATGGTGGGATCACTTCTTCCCTCTCTTATTGGTAATTTCTAGAATCAATTCCTAAGTAAAACAGTTGCACTTGAATCCTTATCTCAATGTCTGCTTTTGGAGAAATCAAATTAGGTTAGTTTTTAACATTAGGCATAAGCCTATTGCAAAGAATGTTTTATGGCTTTATGAAAGGCTTATTTTGTTTGCACAAGGAAACATAAATATAATCTCACAAACTTTATAGTTACTTTCAAAGTCCCCCTTGACTTTCTTCTCCATTGACTTTTCTGCCCAGAAATGACCATTGTCATCATTTGAATGTTTCTCCTTCCAGACACTTTCTATTCATTTACACACACACACACACACACACACACACTCCACTTTGCATATAGACCTGCAATGTACTTTTTTTGTTTTGGAGTTCTTTCCATCTAAGCACACAACACTTTCTCACTTCTTTAAAGCTGTATAACACTACACTGTGAACCTAACAGTTTACTTAACTTCTCTCTTGTACTGTGCTGCACTTAGTCACTCAGTCGTGTCTGACTCTTTGTGACCCCACAAACTGTAGCCCACCAGGCTCCTTTGTCCATGGGGATTCTCCAGGCAAGAATAATGGAGTGGGTTGCCATTCACCCCTCCAGGGGATTTTCCCAACCCAGGGATCGAACCCAGGTCTCTCACATTGCAGGCGGAATCTTTACCCTCTGAGCCACCAGGGAAGTCCAAGAATACTGGAGTGGGTAGTCTATCTTTCTCCAGGGTATCTTCCCTATTCAGGAATCTAACTGGGGTCTCCTGCATTGCAGGCAGATTCTTTACGAGCTGAGCAACCAGGGAAGCCTTTAACTTCTCCCCTATTGTGGATATTTGGGTTATTTCCAGTTCCATGGTGGCTTCAACTTTGGGGGGCTTCTTTTGAGTGTGGACTGTCTTAATGAGGGTCCATTTCCTCAAATTAAGGGCTCTTCAGTCACTCTCTCATGAATCCTGAAACAGCCACAAGGCTGGTTATAAAATGAAGATATTATGAAAACCAGAAAGAATTTCTGGGGAATTCCAGACAACATAACATGACTCTTCCAAGTCCCTAGAGGACTTGAACCAGACTCTGAAGAGGTGGATTGGCACAGAATGCTGGAAAGAGAAGGGGAGGGGAGCAAGCAGGGGGCATAAGGACTGAGGAAGAGGAGTCTTTTCAATCCCAGACTCTTGAAGCCCATTTGCTAATTTATTAAAAGACCACAGAAAAATTGATCCCTCCTGCTCCATCCAGATGTTGCTTTCTTGAGTTCTGGCCTTGCCCCCATGGCTCTTACCACATCAAGGAGGTGGGGAGAAATTAAAAAAGAAAAAAAAAAAAAGCTTTTGCTTTAGTAGGATTGAAATCCCCTCTCTTGTACTCTTTTTTTTGCCTCATCTCAGTCACGGAACTTATTCTTGGAAGCATATATTAGGTTGAAACCATATGAAAGTGACATTTTCATAGGTCAAAATGGTCATATACCTTCAGTTTCATGTGGTTCAACTGAATTTTTTGGGACCAATTCAAATTTATTTTTTTAGGTGATGAGGTTGGGATAACAGTGCTACTGAAACCTCACAAGAGACCCTGAGCCAGAATCTCCCAGCTTATCAAGTTGTTTTATCTCTCAATGCCTCAGTCTCTTCATTTCTAGAATGAATGTAAGAATGATACATTCTTACAGGACCAATATAAAGAAATTGAAATAATATATGTCAAAGATATAAAATCCTGCTTCTCTCTTGGAAAATCTTAATAAAGGGTAAGTACCACTGTCATCAGCATTATTGAGCGATAGGATACCAGTGAAAAAAGGTAAAGGGACTTAATATTTATTGAGTAACCATTAACTAATCAACATCAGATCTACATTTTACACAAACTTCGTTAAGAGAAAACAATCCTGTGTGAGACTATGAATATCTGTGAATTTTTCAAAGGTTAAAATGAATCTCAGAATTATTAATTTGTCAAAGATGAAAAATACAGAGAAGCATGAGTCATATGAGACATGGTGAATACATATGTTTATTTGGAATTACAGAAGATGAAAGAAGACAAAATGGAGCAGAAGCAACATTTAAGTGATTAATAGCCAAAAAATTTTCAAATGCAATGAAAGACATTATGTAATTAACCAAGAAAGTGAACCCAAAGAAAACCACACTTGGTGCATCACAGTGAAACTGGTGAAAATAAAAACTGAAAAGAAAAGAAATTGTAAAAGCAATCCAAAGAGAAAAAGGCATATTGCATTCAAAGGTGCAAAAATAATACTTAGAACTGATTTCTTAGAAATTATGCAAGCAGGACACAATGAAAAATGACTTTCATATGGTAAAGAAAATAATTGCCAACCCAAAATTCTATATACAGAAAAATATTATTTAAACTCAAAGAAGAAATAAATATATTTTCACATGAACAAAACAACATAATTTGTATCAGTATGAACTAAAGGAAATGCTAAAGGACTTTCTTTTTTTTTTTTTTTAACTGGTATTTCTTTTTTTTTTTAATTTTTATTTTTACTTTATTTTACTTTACAATACTGTATTGGTTTTGCCATACATTGACATGAATCCACCACGGGTGTACATGAGTTCCCAATCCTGAATCCCCCTCCCACTTCTCTTCCTATATCATCTCTCTGGATCATCCCCATGCACCAGCCCCAAGCATCCTGTATCCTGTATCAAACATAGACTGGCGATTCATTTCTTACATGATAGTATACATGTTTCAATGCCATTCTCCCAAATCATCCCACCCTCTCCCACTCGCTCAGAGTCCAAAAGTCTATTCTATACATCTGTGTCTCTTTTGCTGTCTCGCATACAGGGTTATCATTACTATCTTTCTAAATTCCATATATATGTGTTGGTATACTGTATTGGTGTTTTTCTTTCTGGCTTACTTCACTCTGTATAATCAGCTCCAGTTTCATCCACCTCATTAGACTTGATTCAAATGTATTCTTTTTAATGGCTGAGTAATACTCCATTGTGTATATGTACCACAACTTTTTATCCATTCATCTGCTGATGGATATCTAGGTTGTTTCCATGTCCTGGCTATTATAAACAATGCTGTGATGAACGTTGGGGTACACGTGTCTCTTTCAGATCTGGTTTCCTTGGTGTATATGCCCAGCAGTGGGATTGCTAGGTCATATGGCAGTTCTATTTGCATTTTTTTTTAAGGAATCTCCACACTGTTCTCCATAGTGGCTGTACTATTTGCATTCCTACCAACAGTGTAAGAGGGTTCCCTTTTCTCCACAGTCTCTCCAGCATTTGTTGCTTGTAGACTTTTGGATCGCTGCCATTCTGACTGGTGTGAAATGGTACCTCATTGTGGTCTTGATTTGCATTTCTCTGATAATGAGTGATGTTGAGCATCTTTTCATGTGTTTGTTAGCCATCCATATGTCTTCTTTGGAGAAATGTCTATTTAGTTCTTTGGCCCATTTTTTGATTGGGTCATTTATTTTTCTGGAATTGAGCTGCATAAGTTGCTTGTATATTTTTGAGATTAGTTGTTTTTCAGTTGCTTCATTTGCTATTATTTTCTCCCGTTCAGAAGGCTGTCTTTTCACCTTGCTTATAGTTTCCTTTGTTGTGCAGAAGCTTTTAACTTTAATTATATCCCATTTGTTTATTTTTGCTTTTATTTCCAGTATTCTGGGAGGTGGATCATAGAGGATCCTGCTGTGATTTATGTCGGAGAGTGTTTTGCCTATGTTCTCCTTTAGGAGTTTTATAATTTCTGATCTTACATTTAGATCTTTAATCCATTTTGAGTTTATTTTTGTGTTAGAAAGTGATTAAAGGACTTTCTTTAAGCAATAGGTTAAATAATTCTAGACAAAATCATGGAAATTATGAAAGAATGAAGAACTCCAGGAGGAGGAAATATGTGAGCTCATCTAAATAAATGTTGACCATACAATAAATGGCAAAAATGTTTTGTCACTGCAACATTAAAGCAGAAGGAAATAGAGATATATATAGAATTAATGTATTCTAGGGTTCTCATAATACTTGGGAAGAGATAAAAGTAGTAACTTCAATAAAATTAATAACTCAAAGATGTTATAATCTCTAGGATACCTTCTAAAAGAAGAGTAAAGGAACGTATAGCTAAAAATGCAATTGAGGGGAAAATGGGATAATACAAAATACTCGATTAGTCCCAAAGAAGGCAAGAAAGGAGAGATAAAGGAACATAAGATAGATGGGAAAACTGAAGACAAATAGTAAAAAGTGTTGGAGTTAGGTCAAAATATATCAATAGTTTTATTAAATGTATATGGCATAAATTCTGCAATTAAAAGGGAAAATTTTAAAATAAAAGCATATACAGCTTATAAAGTATTTGCTTCAAATATGAGGACACACAAGCTTTAAAAAGAAAACAGTGCAATAACTAATCAAGAAATAGCTAGGATCATTATCCTTATATAAGACAAAACCTACTTTAAGAAAAGTAGTGCTATGAGATCTTTTTTTTTTTCCTGTTCACTCCCTCTTCTACTTTACTTTATTTTTTTTAATTAATTTTTATTTTTTAGTTTGTTTTGCTTTATAATACTGTATTCGTTTTGCTATACATTGACATGAATCAGCCATGAGTGTACATGAACTAGACAGACATTTCCTAAGGATGGAAGGGTCAAATCATCAGGACAATGAAACAGTTTTATTTGCTTAACTAATATAATTTCAAAATATTTAAAACAGATACATCCACAATCATAGTGAGTGACTTTAATATAGTTTTCTCAGAATTGAGAGAAAAAAAAAAACAGAAAAACAATCAGTTATAGGCATACCTCGTTCTGTTGTGTTTCACTTTATTGCACTTGGCAGATATTGCATTTTTTCAAATGGAAAAATCCTGGATTGTGACAATCCTGCATCAAGCAAGTCTGTTGCTTTTATTGACATTTTTCAAGCATTTTTCCGACAGCATTTTCTCCCTTTGTGGATTTGTTTCACGCTTAGTTGCTCAGTCATGTCCCACTCTGTGACTGTTTGGACTATAGCCTGTTAGGCTCCTCTGTCCATGGGATTTTTCAGGCAAGAACACTGGAGTGGGTTGCCATTTCCTTCTCCAGGGGATCTTCTGGACCTAGGAATCAAACCCACGTCTTCTGTGTCTCCTGCATTACATACAGAGTCTTTACCCTCTGAGCCATTGGAAAGCTCTTACATGTGCAGTAGTATTATGCCTAAAAAACCAATTACATACCTTAAAATATATATATATATATATATATAATATATATACTTTTGCTAAAAAATGCTAACCATCAACTGAGTCTATGATTGTGAGAATTGCTAATTCTCACAATATTTTTAACTTTTAAAAATTATTATGCTTGTTACGGTGCACTGTGATCAGTGATCTTTGATGTTACTATTGTAATAATTTTGGAAGTGCCATGAACATTGTTGTCTTATTTTAAGAAATTGCCTCTGCCACCCCAGCTTTCAGCAACCATCACCCTCATCAGTCAACAGCCATCACCACTGAGGCAAGACACTCCATCAGCAAAATGATTACAACCTAGTGGAGGCTCAGATGATGGTGAGCATTTTTGAGCAAAAAATTATTTTTAAAATAATGTATGTGCACTGTTTTCTTAGGTATAATACTACCGTACATGTAAGAGACCACAGTTAAGGGCAAGCATAACTCTTTTTAAAGCATACTTTTTATACGCAATGGGAAACCAAAAAGTTTGTGCGACTTGCTTTATTTTGATATTCACTTTATCATGATGGTCTGAAGCTAAACCCGTGATACCTAAGAGGTATATCTGTAATGATGAAGAAGATGTGATTAATATACATATCCTAATTTACATAAGCTAGCCTAGTTTTCTTAACTGACTAGACCTAATTGACTTGATTAAATAATAAATGAATATGAATAGAATACTTTCTAACATCACACATGGACTATTTGGTAAAGTTCATTGTATTTTGGGACAAAATCAAATTTCACCAAATTTAAAGCACTAAAACTATGGAGCACATGTCCTCTGACCAGATGAAGTTGAACTAGAAATAAGTAACAAAATGAAAATGAAAAATGCTCAAATACTTAGAAATTAAACAATTGATTTCTAAATAATCTGTGAATCAAAGAACAAATTATAGTGGAAATTATATATTATTCTGGAGTGAATGATAGTAAAAATAAGATATATAAAATCTTGGAGAGTATACCTAAAGCTGTGGTAGGAGGAAATTTATAGTCCTATGATTCATGGGGTCGAAAAGAGTTGGACACAACTAGTGACTGAACTGAACTGGTGTATATACGAGAAAGAGGAAAATTTAGAAGTTCATGATTTTAGTTTCCATATCAAAAGTTAGAAAAAGAAAAAATTAAACCCAAGGAATGTGCAATAGAGAAAATAATTTTAAAATAATAAATTAGAAAACAAATATACAATAGGAAAAAAACTCCAAAATTGATTCTCTGAAAAACTAACAAAATAGACAAATCTCCAGCAAGCCTAATTAGACAAGAATTAGAAGGTGCAAATCATGATTTTATAGTGGGAAAGAGGATATTACTATGGGTCATACAGATATAGAGAATAAAATGTACAACTTTATGCTAGTATATATTTTTAAATGGGGAAGAAACATGAAAATTTCAAGAATGACATAAATAATCAAAGTTGACCAAGGAGAGACTATCTGAATAATCACATGTAAATAAAGATATTTAAATTGCAATTTAAAATTTTCCAACACACACAAAATCTTCAAGTGCTAATTAGTTTACCAATAAACTTAAAACTACTTATGGAAGAAATAATATCAATATAATACAAATACTTGCAAAAATTATAAACAGAAAAATAGAGATACTATAAGATCAGTAAAACCTGATAAGAACATTATGCAAAAGGGAAGATATAAACCAATCATTCTGTATGGGTATAAAAATCCTATACAAAATATTGGCAAATTAAATCGAGTTGTATATAAAGAAGTTTATACATCTAGATAAAGTTGTATTTGTTTTAAGAATACAAATAGATTTAACATTAAGAAACAATTATATTATTTATCACACTGATGACATAAAAGAGAAAAAAATTTGATCATCTCAATAGATGCAGTGAAAGCATTTGAAAAATTCAATACTTGATGATTATAAAAACTCTCAGCAATCTAAGAACAGAAGGAAATTCACAAAACCTGATAAATAATAACTACAAAAATTCTTACAGCATATATCACATAATATTTGATGGTGGTATGTTGAAAGTTTTGTCCCTTCAATTGGTAATGAGCTGAGGATGCCACTATTGCCATATCTAGACAAAATTGTACTGGAGTTCCTATCCAAAGCAGTAAGTCAGGTAAAAGAAATAAGAGGAATAAAGATTTAGTGGAAAAAAGGAAACTCATTATATGTAAATGACATAGGTGTATTGATATGTGTAGAAAAATCAAATACTATACAGAGATACTATAATATTTACTAATTAGATTTTTTTTTTTTTTTAGGAAATGTTGCCTACCCTCTTCTTTCTTTTTATTTTATTTTATTTTACTTTACAATACTGTATTGGTTTTGCCATACATTGACATGAATCTGCCACGGGTGTCCACATGTTCCCCATCCTGAACCCCCCTCCCACCTTCCTCCCCATACCATCTCTCTGGGTCATCCCAGCGCACCAGCCTCAAGCATCCTGTATCCCACATCAAACCTAGACTGGTGATTCATTTCTTATATGATATTATGCATGTTTCAATGTCATTCTCCCAAATCATCCCACCCTCTCCCACTCCCACAGAGTCCAAAAGACTGCTCTATACATCTGTGTCCCTTTTGCTGTCTCGCATACAGGGTTATCATTACCATCTTTCTAAATTCCATATATATGTGTTAGTATACTGTATTGGTGTTTTTCTTTCTGGCTTACTTCACTCTGTATAATCGGTTCCAGTTTCATCCACCTCATTAGAACTGATTCAAATGTATTTTTTTTAATGGCTGAGTAATACTCCATTGTGTATATGTACCACAACTTTCTTATCCATTCATCTGCTGATGGACATCTAGGTTGCTCCCATGTCCTGGCTATTATAAACAGTGCTATGATGAACATTGGGGTACACATGTCTCTTTCATGACCTCTGAATAAAAAGTTAATAGTAAAAACCAATTATGTTTCTATCACTATGAACAAACAGAAAAGTAAAAAATTAAAGTGTTTACAATCTTTACAATGTCATCAGACCTCTCAAATATCCAGGTATAAGTCAAAAGATTTACAATACCTACCCATAGGAAACAATAAAACATGGTTCAGAAAATGAAAGAAGTAAATAACCTAAGTGATTTAACATGTTCGAACATTGGAAGGTTCAGTTAAAGACATCAATTAAAAAAACAATCTATGGGTTTTAATGCAATTTCACTCATAATCTTAGTGGGTTTTTTGGGTATGTCTGCATGGAATATGTGTGCATGTGAGAATGTGTGTATGCAGAATTAACAAGCTAATTCCAACATTTATTTGGAAATATAAAGGGTCCAGCATTGCCAAGTCAAATAACTGGCAATCAGACAAAGTCAGAATACTTATAATCTCAACATGAAGATTTATTTTAATGCTACAGTAACTAAGACAGTATGGTATTAGCACAAGACAAAATGGAGAACAAATAGAGATCTATAAACAGATTCAAACATATATGTCCACTTGATTCATGACAATGGTGACACTGCATTGTAATGTGGAAAGGATGACCTTCAATAAATTATATTGGATATTCATATGGAAAAAAATGAACCTGGTACTCTATCTCACATTATACACAAAAATGAATTTCAGATGCATTATAGTTCTAAATGTAAAAATGATAAAACTTTATATAAAGACAAATTTGAAATTATTTTCATGACTAGTAGTAGGTTAACATTTCTTAAGGAAGATAGAACACTGTCCATAAAAAAATTTTTTTTAAATTGATCTTCATTATAGTCTGACTTGTGTTTATCAAAATACACCTTCAAAAGAGTGAAAATGCAAGCAACAGTGTAAAAGATATTTAAAATACACATATTCGACAATGAACTCTTAGCCAGAATATAAAAAGTGCTTCTATAAATCAATAAGAAAATAAGTTGACAACCCAAGAGGAAATAGAGCTTGAACATAAAATTTGAGCAAACTTTTTACAAGAGAGGATATCTAAGTAGCCAATAATCGTATGAAAAGATGCTAATTTGTCATTGGCAAAATGCAAATTGAAATCACCATATCTCCACACTCCTGCCAGAATGGCTGAAATGAGAAAGACAGTAAGCTACCAAGTATTGGCGAATATGTGAGTATTTTAAACTTATACTCTTAGTAGATTCAATGAATCTCTCAGTTGTAATGCTGAATGAAAGAAAGCAGACACAAAGGTTAGCATACTATATGATTTCTTTCATATAAAGTATTAAAACAAGTAAAACTAATTGATGGCAAAGATGTAAAAGTGATTAAGCTGTAGAGATGTTGGTTCTAGTCTGTTTCTTGATCTGGTGGTGATTACATGGGTTTATGGAAGCTTTTTTTGTGATCTCTGTACACTTCTATGTGTTTGTTATGCTATATTAATTATTTAAAATAAAGTTATCACTAAGTAAAGAACTTCAGACAGTTGAGGGAAAGGAATTCATCAGTTTCAAAAGGCTGAAATCTGGGATTTCCCTGACTTGTCCAGTGGTTAAGAATCTATGTTTCCACTGCAGGGGGCACAGTGGGCATGGGTTCAATATCCGACTGGGGAACAAAGATCCTGCAAGCTGTGCGGTGTGGCCAAAAATAAAAAAATATTAAAAGGCTGAAATCTTTGTTGGAGAAATGCAGCCCAGGGGACATTCAACTGTGTGTCTGGAGAGGCAGCTGTTATCCCCAGACCTGTTGCCAATACTTTTCCATTATAACAAAACTCATCTGACTCACTTACAGCATTTTGAAGGCAACATCCTTGGAAGTTTGACAAGATCTTACTGCCTAGTTCTCCCAAGGCAACAACACTATTTGGTACAGGAGGGAGGGACAAGGAGGGGGAAAATGGAGAGCTCTGCTTGCTAATCTGGTGCAGTGTTTCTCCAACTTGAGTGCCCAACACAGCCTCCTGGAGGTTTCTTATCACATGAGTAGTTGGGCTCCACTCTCAAAGCTTCTGACTCAGTAGATGTTGTGAACTAAATATTTGTGACCCTCCCCTAAGGCCAAAATTTGTGTGTTGAAATCCTGTCTCCCCATGGGATGATCTTATGAGGTGGAACTTAGGTGGTGTTAGTGGTAAAGAACCTGCCTGCCAATGCAGGAGACTCCAGAGATGCAGGCTTGATCCTGGGTTGGGAAGATCCACTGCAGAAGGAAATGGCAACTCTCTCCAGTATTCTTGCCTGGAGAATTGTCCATGCCTTGTCCATGGGGACACAGACAGAGGAGCCTGGTGGGCTATACAGTCCATAGGGTTGCAAAGAGTTGGACACGACTGAAGTGACTTAGCACTATCACTAGGTCATGAGTGGAGCTCTCAAAAATGGGATTAGCACCCTTAAAAGAAGAGACAAGAGAACCTTCTCTCCCTCTGCTCTCTACATTGTGTGGACACATGTGCAAATCAGGAGAGAGCAACCCTAGACACAGGATCTGCTGGTGCCTTGATTTTGGTCTTCCAAATCTCCAGAACTATGAGAAATAAATGTCTATTGTTTAAGCCATCCAGTTTCTGATGATATTCTGTTATAGCAGCCTGGACTGACTAAGGTAGGTCAGAGCTGGCCTGCCAAGTTTGCATTTGTGCCAGTTCCCAGGGGATGTTGACACCAATGCTGCTGGTCCAGACACCACACTTGGAGACCCACTGATCTAGAGCAGGCAGAGTGAGTCCTTTACAGGAAGAGCCAGGTATTATTATTGGTGGTGGAAACTGGGTCATTGTTCAGAGATATCCAGCCATGAGGCTCCAATTTCATTGTTCATAGCCAGTTCTCCAGAAAGTCTCTTCCACCTCCAGAACTGGATTTTATGAGTTAATTATATGTGTTTTTAAAGGAGAGTTTAATTATAATGCATCAATGCCTTGCTCTTATACCTGGTGAGTCACTGTGGGCAGAGAAACCTTTTGTAAGTGAACATCCCTCCCTGCTCATGATTTCATTAGGAGTTTGGCATTTTGAATAGTTCAGCTGTAAACCCAGGGACATCTGAGCAGGTGACATAGTCTCTGTCTCTGGTGATGACTGTCCCCCATGGTAAGATGATTGTGACTTGATTTCTCTTTGTGTTAGAAAAACTGACTTTATTCTTGGCATAAGCACTAGTGTTCGAGCAAGAAGTGCAATGGGAATGGACAGGGAACAAAGAGCTGCAGATCCAGCTGCCTGCTTCCCTGTCATGAGGTTTACTATGCAGTACATCATGTGTCTCAGAAAGATCAGCTGAGGCTATTACATTTTCCATCCCCAAATGACTCTTTTGCTTTGCACATGCATTTCAAAGGCTTAGGGTTGTTTGCAAAACACTGTCGTAACCACAGAATTTCCCATCTTGCAGCTGGAGAGTCTTCTGTTCAAAAGGGTCTGGGACTTTCCGAGTGTGCAGCGTCTTATCTTAGCAGTAGTCATCTCTCCTCTCTTGGGATTGACTTGCCATGAGACATTCTTAGCTTGAGCTCAGCCATGGTGGCTTTGTCTGTTTGGCCTGGACACTGCCATTTTCTTTGGCACCCCAGTGTTGCCAGATAAAGAATTATTTCCCCTGTTTACTCATCCATCCACAGCCACACAAAAAAAGTCCTCTTTCCCAGAGACCTACTCTCTGTTGGTTCTCATCAGTTAAGGTAATCTAGCTTGGAGGCTAGTAGAAGAAACTATTAGTGCTCCACTCCAACTTCAGTCTTAAAGTGTACTCTGACTGACTTTGAACTGCTAGGATCTGCTTCTCTGTGTCTAGGGTCTTTCCCTCCCAGAACCCTGAACATTCGCTCTGCCTGTTTTAACAGCAGACCTGATGGACGGTCCAGAAACAGCTCTCAATTGGTGACTGTCAGGTATTGGTACACAAATGCCCCAGAACATTTGCTTCTAGGGTGGGATAAGCTGTACTGTTTCCCAAATTTTCCCAAGGTAACCAGTTTAAAAATGCATTATTTATTGGTTTCCTTCCGAGCAATTGTGTATGCAACAGCTATTGAGTGACCCTGGATTGCTAGGTACTGTTCTAGACTCAGCATATAAGGATGAGTGAAATTGATGCGGTTCTTGCCATCTAGAGGGAGAAACGGATAATAAACAGCCTCTCAAATATATGTATAATTTCAAAGTCGCACTTAGTCCTGTTAGGACCCAAACAAGGTGCATGGTGGGTGGATTAAGTGATCAGTCTCCGGATGCACTGGTGGAGGAAGGTCCCACTGGACAGGTGGTATTGAACCTGAGGTCTGAAGGATCAAAGAGGGTCAGCCATGTGAAGAGCTCGGGGAGCAGAGAGTGCGAAGCGATTAGAACAGGAAAGAATTGAGGATTTTCTTGAAACGGAAGGAGAACTATGAAAAGAAGAAGGAAGAGTGGTACTCAATTAAGTTGGGGAGGCAGGTAGGGGTTAGGGAGCATCCATGACCTTGAAGAGTGCCTAGGTGGATAGGCGTGTGTGTGTATGTGCGCTTGTTTGCAGATGCCTTGTGAGCATGTGTGTGTAGCTGTTTTTTGCATTTCTGTACACCCAGTGGTATGTTATCGAATAGCAAGTATTTTCATCTTGCCTATGTCTTCACTCATGTGACTGCCTCTGTGTGTGTGTGTTTATTTTTAAGCACCATTCTGTTGATGTTTTCAAATGGAATTTCTGATGTTTAGCTACAAATATATTTTCATATATTTTCACCATGGTGACACCTGGAGCAGTGGGCCTGATTATGAGTATGTTTGTGAAACTATGTGAATGAATGTGTCATTGTGCATGAGAGCATGAACACTGGTGTGCATATTTGTGTGTGACTATATCTGCATTGTGTTTTGTATATGTGAATGTGTAGCTGCCGTGTGTGTGTGTGTTTTATGAGTATGGGATTGTATGGGTGTTTGTGTCTCTGTGTGAAATTCTGGAAATAGTCTTGCCCTCAACCAGACCACAGAATCTTGGAATTTTTATAGCTCACATTTGCTAGCAAGATGCAAAGTTTATTTGCAGTTACCATAATGGCTGGTTTTATTTTATATTTTCAATATTTCTGGCCTTTTAAAATCTGGATTCTGAATACTTCATGTGAATGTGTGAATATGTGTGTGCATGTGTTTATTTCTCTTATTTCCAGTAAGTCAGCTTCAGCAAGGCCAAAATCCTTACCCCTGTCTTTATGAGTTAATATCTTTATTTAGAAGTGAGTTTCAGACCTGAAATAGAGTGATTTCTTAGGCAGCAATTTTTTTTTTTCAGTTAATATCCTAGTTGTAAGAGGAGACAGCAGCTTGATTACTGGAGTCCCATGGATGTTCTCCCAGACTGATGTCAGAGAATTGGAGACAATAGCTCCAGGGAAAGAGAGTGGTGTTCAGCTTTTTGAATGGATGCTCCTTCAGCTCCTTGGTCCTGGGAATACATTCAAAATAATTCCTACATAATCATGAACAACAACTCTGGGCAGTGACAAGGGCTCTGGATTAACTCTTCTTCATGCAGCTTCTCATGTGGGGTGCCCTATTTGTTCTCCCAAGTAGAATTGTTGAGTGTGACAAAACTTATAAAGATGATGCATTTTAGTCTACATTACAGATTCTTATCTCATAAGTGGTTGTTCATCTTCAATACATCTGTAATAGATCGACTATATTGGTGGCCCCAATTAATGCCCCCCTGTATCCATGCCCTTTTGAATTCTAATTTTGTGGTCCCCTCCCTTTCTGTCTCTGGGCTCAGCCATGTGACTTGGTTAGGCCCATGAGATGTTAGCTAACTTAATGCAAGCAGAAGTGTGAAGAAGCACATATGAGTCTTTACTTCCTCTTTATTGTTTTCTGTGATTACCTTAAGAATAAGCCCATGCCATCCTGCTGGAGGATATGAGGTCACATGCAGCAGAGATGAGTTGCCCCAGCCTCTGCAATTTTAGACTAGCCATCCTTCAGCAAACTGATAGACTGAGGATAGACACATCTCACACTGGAGAGAGCCCAGTTAAGATCAACCCAGCCCAGCCCAGACGAACAGAACCATCCAGCCAACCCATAAACTCAAGAGAAATAATAAATGGTTGCTGTTTTAAGCCACTTGGTTTAGAGATGGCTTGTTATGCAGGTATAGCCAACTGATACAACAGCCAATGGTAGTTGCTTATTATTGGAAGAAGTCTATTTCATTGTGCGTCAACTATAATTTATTATAGAGGTAGAGTTGGAATCTGCTTCTTATAATTTCTGACTCTGCCCTTTGGGTGCTGTGGAAGAAGCCCATTTCTTCTTCCTCTATGACCTTCAAGAATGTGATGAAAATGATCACAGCAGATGACCACAGCTGCCTCCAGCGTGGATTGCCCACTTCTGCTTTGGTCCAGCTCTAATCTGTCTGTGACAGAGCAGAAATGATCCTCTTAAACACAGTTATGTCATGGCTTGTTAAAAACCCTCCCATAGTTTATCATTTTTCATCATACTTAGGGTAAAATTTGAACTCCTTTCTATTACCTTGCAGTTTCAGTCTCTGTTTATCCTCAACTCACCTTGACACACCTCTGCCTTCGTCCCCTCTACTCTTACCACTCAGCTTTCTCGAAGTTTCCTGATATAGCTCAGAGTTTTCTCACTTGATGGTTCTATTTATCTATCTATAATCTATCTACTTATCTATAGAGTTTCAGCTATTCCAACCTATCTGAGATGAATCCCAGTTTTTGGTGAATCCCATACAGTGACTGAGCGACTTCCCTTTCACTTTTCACTTTCATGCATTGGAGAAGGAAATGGCAACCCACTCCAGTGTTCTTGCCTGGAGAATCCCAGGGACAGGGGGGCCTGGTGAGCTGCTGTCTGTGGGGTCGCACAGAGTCAGACACGACTGAAGTGACTTAGCAGCAGCAGCAGCAGCATACAGTGTTTGGTAAGAGTTGGCAATTCTCTCCCAAAAGTCATTTAGCATTCAAGATAAATTCACATTAATTGTTTAACTTCCAGTAAATAGAATTTACATTATGTAAAACATAATTGATTGTCTAGTTCATGTATTGTTTTGAGTGCTTTATTTTTGAGAATAGGAAAAATATATAAGACCTTCAAAGGATTTAATACTATTCTTGCTTTTGTTAACCTTATTCTCCTCACAAGGCAGTAAGTTTTTCTATTGTGAATTCTCTGACCATAGAGAGTTTTTGACAAGTCAATCCTAGCTTTTGGGGAAAGCTTCCTAAAAAATGTATTATGTTTAATACATAAGCACTTTTAGGTTCTCTTTTCCAAATTCTTTACTACATTCTTTCAGCTCATTTGAGCAAGAAAATATTCCTATGAGGTAGATAGGGAAGACTTTATCATTCCTATTTTACAGATGATAAAACTAAATCAGCTTGAAATCATATTGGTTGGACGCAAAATGAACTCACTATAGGCCAAGCATACTGAGAAAACTGTGAAGAAAAATGAGACAGATTAACACTTTGACTCCATTCCCTGTATCTTTCCAGTTAAATTACCTTGTTTTCCTTTCACTGCTACAAACTTGGCTTTGCTAGTGCAGACCTGACCTGAATCTGTCCATGTTTGGATCTGTCCATGCTTTTGCATAGAGGGATGACCTTAATGTATTTGTAGAATCTACATGCTGTACACTAAAGGCCATCTGGCAAATGCAAATACAGCAAATGGAAAATGCATTTCAGGTGTGGATCAAAACTGTCCCAGCAAGATAAATAACCGCAGTGACAGGGATGCTGGCTGTCCAGATACATGCCGAACGTCTCTTTGAATTAAAAGCAGAGTGTTTGATGATTTCATGCCTTTCCCATCTGAAAATTTAATCTTCAGTGGGTGGAGGAAGTCATCTGGGTCACTGACTTTCTCAGCCAGATTCTCACCAACAAAAAGGCATTATTTGGTTGAGTGGAAGTGACGGGAACCTTGGGAGAGGTGACAGAGTGAGGAGTTAAAAATGGGGACAGTCAGATGATGGGAAAGGGGAATTTCAAACAGTTGAGAGGAAAAAAAAGTCAGCTTGAATCTGTGGGCTAAGGCTTCAAAATGCAGGGTGACAATGGCTGGAAAATCTCTCCAAAGTGCAATTCTGCCTGTGCAAATTTTTCCACCAATGGAGACCATGGAGAAGTAACCAGAGAAACCAGTGTGGTTAGCCAGGGAGCTCTGATGAATACCAGTGCAGAAGAGACACCCAGAAAGATGGAAAGAAGGACTCAGGATCAAGAACAATATAGACGAGATGGCAGGGTAACAAGAAGACTGTGTCTCGGAGAGTCAGTTCAGCAGGATCTGAGGTTAAAATTTGTTGAGGAAAGCATAACTGTCATTTTCCAAAAGGTGGTCTTTAGAAGATGCTCTTAAAAGCTCTAAAAGTCATTTTTCATGGGGATCTTTTAAGGGATAAACTGGCTTTATGATACTGATGGAGGAATTGGAGAGAGAATTTAAGCCTGAACAATGTGGAAGACATCTTGATGAGGGAACCTCAAAATAGAAGAAGGAACTTGGAAAGAAGTCCCATGTCTTCTACCACCTCAGGTCTCATGGTCTCCTCAGGTACCCAGAGGACTTAGGAATGGGGTCCTTGAACATCACTAATGACCTTTGGAAGAATTCATGGAAAAAGGTAAGAGTAGTGGAAGACTGGAGAGAGCTAAGTGAAAATGAGTGAAAGTAGCTCAGTCGTGTCAGACTCTGTGACCCCCTGGACTATACAGTCCGAGGAATTCTCTAGGCCAGAATGCTGGAGTGGGCAGCCTTTCCCTTCTTCAGGAGATCTTCCCAATCCAGGGATCAAACCCAAGTCTCCTTCATTGCAGGCAGATTCTTTACCAACTGAGCCATAAGGGAAACCCAAGAATACTGGAGTGGGTAGTCTATCCCTCCTCCAGTAGATCTTCCCGACCCAGGAATCAAACCAAGGTCTCCTGCATTGCAGGCAGATTTTTTTTTTTTTTTTACCAACTGAGCAATGAGGGAAGCCTGGAGACAGCTAAATGTCATCCCAAATTTCAACAGAGGAGCAAGTTTTCCATGAACCTCCAGGGGATGAGTTTGTTGTTGATACCCAAAGATTTTAGACTAGATTATTAAAGGAGTTAATTTGTGAACACATGGAAGAGGAAAGTATGGTCACAGGGGCTCAGCTGTGTTCACTCAGAAGTTATAGCAGATAAGTTCTAACCATTTCTTTTATAGTTATATGCTGATAGACTATGGAAGTGAGTTTGTTCCTAGAATCTAGGAGGTCAGCTGGACATGTGAAAACATATCTTATAAAATCTCTTTGGACAAGATGGATAAATATGGATTAGAAGCAATAATAGCAATGATAATAGTTTTAACATTAATTTAGTGTTTGTGTGCTGTGTGTGTGTGCTTAGTCACTCAGTCAACTCTTTGTGACCCCATGGACTATCGCCTGCCAGGCTCCTCTGTCCATGGAATTTTCCAGGTAAGAGTACTAGAGTGGGTTGTCATGCCCTCCTCCAGGGGATCTTCCTGACCCAGGGATCAAACCCACATTTCCTGCATGGCAGGTGGATTCTTTACCAATGAGCTACCCAGGAGCCTAGTGTTTACTGTTATATGTCAAATACTAAAGATTCAAGGCAGGAGGAGAAGGGGATGACAGAGGGTGAGATGGTTGGAGGGCATGACCAACTCGATGGACATGAGTTTGAGCAAGCTCTGGGAGGTGGTGATGGACAGGAAAGCCTGGCATGCTGCAGTCCATGGGGCCAAAAAGTGTTGGGCATGACTGAACAACTGAACTGAAACACTGTCAGGTTACTAAGAGTTTGGTAGTCTTCTATGTCAGTCAGAGTTTGCTAGGAAACAGAACTATCTATCTACCTACCTACCTGTTTCTAGTCTCTATGTGTATCTGCATCTAATCTATCTACCTATCCATCTAAATCATAAGGATTGTCTCATGTGCATATGGAGGCTGAGAAGTGCCACAAAACTCTGCAAGCTGAAGAACTAGGAAATCTGGTGGCATCATTTAGTCTGTGTTTGAAGATCTGAGAATCTTGCTGCTGCTGATGTAATCATGGTCTGAACTGGGAACACAATGCCTGAGAGCAGGAAGAGATGGATGTCTCGCGTCAAGCAGAGAGAGTGAATTAGCCTTTCCTCCTCTGTCTCTGCTCTATTCACACCTTCAGTGGATTGAATGATGCCCATCCATACAGAGGAGGGTAATCTTTACTCAGTTTACTGATTCAAGTGCTAATCTCTTCTAGAAACATTCTCGCAGACACACCTGGAAATAATGTTTCACCTGTTATCTGGGCATCCCTTTCCCCAGTTAAGTTGATACATAAAATACACCATCCGTCTTTGAACTACTGTCAAACACAAAATAGACTCATGTCAACTGGGATAGCGACCTCCAGTGAGTCCCAGTGTCGTGTCCTTGACCTTAATCCAATCAGCACGGTGATTCCTTCATCGAATGATTCTTCTTAGGAATGACATGAAGCTGGGAGAAAGGGAGAATAAACACTCCGGATGACAGTCAGAAATGGACAAAGAACTTGACAGGCAGGAATAATGGAATGAATCTAACATGAAGGAAAGTTCCAGTAGTAACCACTCAGTTAGAAAAACTTCCTGTTTCACTGTAGAATAAAGAAGTGGCTGAGCAGTTACTCAAATAAAGAAGCAAGAATTTCAGATGAAGACACAGTTTGTGTCAAAAAAATGGGATATTCCCCTGGCAAAAATTGTTAATGAGAGTTCAGGCCATATTAGTAGAAGTATAGTATCCATAATGTGGGAGGTGATAGTTTTCTGCTTAGCACTCATCATTTCTTACCTAGAGTACCTTGTTTATGTTTTAGTGACGATACAAATAGTGATGGGATTACACTTGTTTAATATCATTTCTCTGGTTTCTTTTGATGGTTTCATTATCATATTTACAAATCATATCCAAATTCCTTTCTGTGACACTTTTGAATCTTTCTCCTGTCCTCCCCACATCTACTACCTCAATCCATCCTGCTTCTCCCCTCATTCATTAAATTCTTTTGCTCCAAACAGGCTGAGTGTGTTCTCATCTTAATACTTTTTCAATTACTCTGTTCCCTACTTAAACACATTTCCCCCAGAAATTTCCCCGGTTCTATCCTTCATTTAATTCAGGTCTCTGCTTAATATCATCTTCTCAAAAAAAAGAAAGTTTTTCTGACTTGTTTGTTTAAAGAAGGACTCCGTCATCTGTCTCTTTCCATGCGCTTTCATTTTTCACCAAAACACATAACACACTGGCCATTACTCTACATGTTTGTGTGTTTGTTATTGTCTGAGACCCTCATTAGAACATGTGCTGTCAGAAGTTGGAGACATAATGGTTTAGTCGCTCCTAGCACAGTGCCTAGTGTACTGGAGGCTCATAGTAGCTGCTCAGTGAAAACACGTAATGAATGGTGAATAAATAATGGAATGAATGAACATTCTGTAGAACTCATGTTTCATGGAACACATTTCGGCAGATGCTGTGTAAGGTTTTTAGAGCTTTCCACTTTGGACATAAGACAGAAGATAAAGCAGCGAAATAGAAAATGTTTGGGGAATTCTCTGATTTGCACCTATTGTCCTTGGCGTTAGTCCCTAACCCCTACCTTATATATTCCTAAAATCCCCCTCTCAGGAATTCTGTCTTACTTGGGCCCTGGAGGTAGGTCTTGCCCTTTCCTTTGGGACCCTCGTAGGATGAAGACCCTGTTAGCTGCCATCTCTCATCATCTTGCAGCTCTTCTGAACTTAACATTGAAAGACCCATTTTCCCTAAACCTGCTTTTTCCTGTTCTGGGAAATTCCTCAGAAGTGAGTTCACTAGCTGATATTCCTTTGGGAAAAATGACAGATTGCTCTTTATTTTTTGTTAAGCAATGATCTTAAGTCTTCCAGTTTTATGATGTCAATAAGTTGCTTAAATGCACATTTAAAAAATCCAACTCTTTGACTGCAGGAAGATGCCATGTGTGTGTGTGTGTGTGTGTGTGTGTGTGTTTAAAATACAGTATGTAACATAAAGTCTTAACAATAGCAAGGGTTGAAGATGTTTTTGCTGGCTTTCAGAATGGTTGGTGAAGGCTGTCTTGGTTAAAAAGGTGATTCAAGTATACCTAGGTTTCCCAGAGAGACCGGTTCATGAATGGATCTTCATTCCAGAGACATTCTTTCATTGATTTAACAAACATTTACTGAATATTTCCACGCGTTTTCACGCCCTGGCCTTACCATCCTGACTTGTGGCCTGTCCTCACACTTTCTCTTCATATCAGCTTGGAAAGAAAATTGTTTTATTTAGTATATAAATTTCTCAACATACAAAAAAAAAAATGCTGTGATTTTATTAAATGACCAGTAAGAGTCCAACTCCATAGACCCTACTACTACTACTAAGTCACTTCAGTCGTGTCCGACTCTGTGTGACCCCATAGACGGCAGCCTATCAGGCTCCTCCGACCCTGGGATTCTCCAGGCAAGAACACTGGAGTGGGTTGCCATTTCCTTCTCCAATGCATGAAAGTGAAAAGTGAAAGTGAAAGTCGCTCAGTCGTGCCCGACCCTTAGCGACCCCATGGACTGCAGCCCAGCAGGCTCCTCCATCCATGGGAGTTTCCAGGCAAGAGTACTGGAGTGGGGTGCCATTGCCTTCTCTGACATAGACCCTACCCCAGCTTAGTTCTTCATAATCACTGTGATGATTGCTATACAACCCTCAGGAAACCTGTAGCAAAAACTGAGATTGAAAACTGATTTCTGAAATGTTTGTCTTATGCCTTTTATTTAGGTGGTTACTTTATTAGTTTTGGCATAAAAAAATAATTTTGCTTTTTAATTTTTATTTTGATATGTATATTTTTTATTGGAGTGTGGTTGATTTACAACATTGTTAGTTTCAGGTGTACAGAGAAGTGATTCAGATACATTGCACACACATATATATTCTTTTAAATTACAAGTTATTATAAGATATTGAATATAGTTCCCTGTGCTATACAGGAAGTTCTTGTTATTTATCTATTTTATGTATAATAGTGTGTATCTATTCATCCCAAACTCCTAATTTATCCCTCTCTCCTCCCAAGAAAGGGGCTGTTTTTAAAGAATCAGTTTTTCTTTGCTCATGGTCCCATTGAACACTGCCCAGAGAAGATATGATTTGCAATTATGTAAAAGTAATTACTGAACTCAGAAATTACTAAGCATCTTTTCTGTAATCATCTGGTCTCATCCATTGGTGTTGATAGACATTTATTGTCAATCACCAGTAATTAATTTCCATGGCTCTCTTGTCACTCATGGGTAGAGTTAGGAGCTGGAGTTAGATTGAGACGTTCAAATCCTAGTATGGTTATTTCCTATGTGACCTTAATTAAGTTGCTTTTGTCTTTTTTTTCCCCTTCAATTCCCTTATCTTTAAGAAGTGGGAAAATGATAAAACTTCTCTCGAAGGTACATTAGGAAAGCTGAAGGGGATAGAACACTGGAAGTACTTCGAAAGGGTAGTTGTAGTAATTGGTATGGCTCTTACCTTTTTGGAGCCATATGACATCACCTGGGGCTGATCAGAGGCAGTGGGAGATGATTTCCGATAGAAAAAGAAAAGGCCTTCATGGTACAATCACTTTGAAAGAAGTTTGGTGGTTTCTTACAAAACTAAAATACTCATCATACTGACCAGAGATCATGCTCCTTAGTATTTATGCAAAGGAGTTGAAAACGCACGTCCCCACAAACACCTGCACCTGGATGTTTGTAGCCATTTTCTTCCTAATTGCCAAAACTTGGAAGCAACCAAGATGTCCTTCAGTAGATAAGTGGATAAATACATTGGATATAGTACATCCAGACAATTCGCTGCTAAAGAGAAGTGACCTCTCAAGTCATGAAAAGACAGGGAGGAATCTGAAATGACTATCACTAGACTTCGGTGGTGGTCCAGTGGTTATGAAGCTGCCTTCCAATGCAGGGGGCATGGGGTCGATCCCTGGTCTGGGAATATCCCACATGGAGC
The DNA here is from genome assembly GCA_006408695.1 of Aepyceros melampus. Taxonomy (NCBI): domain Eukaryota; kingdom Metazoa; phylum Chordata; class Mammalia; order Artiodactyla; family Bovidae; genus Aepyceros; species Aepyceros melampus. Next base: position 142,405 of record SJXQ01011902.1, read on the forward strand.
GGGGCAGCTGAGCTCACGCACCACAACTATAGAGCCTGAGCTCTAGAGCCTTCGAGAGCTCCAGCTCCTGGAGCTCATGCGCTTTAGAGCCTGTGCTCTGTAACAAGAGAAGCCACCGCAGTGAGAAGCCCAGGCACCACAGTGAAGAGCAGCCCCTGCTCGCCGCAACTAGAGAAAGCCCGCTCACAGCAAGGAAGACTCAGTGCAGGCAAAAATAGATAAATAAATCTATAATTTAAAAAATGACGATCACTAAGTGAAAGAAGTCAGTTTGAAAGGGCTACATACTATACAGTTCCCGCTAAATGACTTTCTGAAAAAGGTAAAACTATGACAGCAAAAAGATGTGCGGTTGCCAGGGCTTGGGGGGAGGAAGGCGAGTCAGTGGAGCTAGAGGATTTTTTAGGGCAGTGAAAATACTCTGCATGATGTTTGCAGTGATGGATACATGTCATTATTACATTTTTCCAAACCCATAGAATACAGAACACCAAGAATGAACCATGAGGTAAACTATGAACTTTGGGTGATTCTGGTGGGTCCATGTGTGTTCCGTTGTAACAAATGTACCACCGTTGAAGGAATGTTGGTAATGGCAGAGGCTATGCATGTCTGGGGACAGAGGTTATACACGAAAAGTCAGTACCTTTCTCTCAATTTTTCTGTGAATCTAAAACTGCTCTAAAAAGTTCTTAAAAAAAAAAACAAAAAAACTCTTCAAAGTATTGTCAACTTACTCCAGCAACAAAACCCACATGATCTGCTATTATTTTACTTGTGTGTGTGTGTGTGTGTGTGTGTGTTGAGGAGGCCATTTCTCAAACTCCTCATTCTTCAAAGTCTTTATCCATTTTAATCCTGAAGGTATGTTGGTTCCATGCAACAGGGACACACTTGGTAATGAAGCCTCAAGGGATGGGAAGAAATCTTACACATTCAGGAACCTGTCCATCCATCTCTTCCTTCCTTCACAATTGCTTTCATGATTGATGGATAACAACTTTGTGGCAGGCAGTGGAGCCCCCTCTTCCAGCTTCCACATGTGTATGTGTAGCTCACAGGCCATTTAACAGGGCGCACATCTGTCCCCAGCCTTCACCCCCTCCTCAGTACCCCAGCCCTTCCAGATGTGCAGCTGTACTTGTCCCCATGGGCAAGAGGAACTATTCTAGAGTATAAGCAAAGTCGTGATTTCAAAAGACTAAATGGGCAAGGAGATAGGACTGAAACAGGAGCCCAGAAGACAGATTAGTCCCAGTTTCAAAGCCTAGTTCTTTCTCTTCATGATTATATAGACCTATTTGTACTGTCTCTCAGTTTCCCTGCCTTTAAAATGAGAGTCATCAACCTCTATCACATGAATACTCCCTGAATCCAAGGAGAAGACAACACACGAGATGGTGACTGCAGGGTCGGCACAGCTGAGATGTTAAGTGATGACTTCAGCACCTCTTCCTCTTGAAACATTTTCTATTTGAGTTTTTTCCCCTGGCTGCACCACAAAGTTTGCAGGATCTTTAGTTCTCAGATTAGGGATGGAACCCAGACTCTTGGCAGTGAGGGTGCAGAGTCCTAACCACTAGACCACCAGGGAATCCTCAATACTTTATATTTAATTTAGGATGAGAGATGAGAAATGAGCTTCCCTGTGGCTCACCTGAGAGCAAAGTGGCTTTATTGCAGCTAATCTTCCAAGAAGACAGAAGAAGTTGTGTTCTCAGAGCCTCTGATCCTTGACTGTTTATTTAGGTTGGGGGAGAATTTGGTCAGGACATGGAGTCCTCTTGCTCACTTAGCATTTGAAAAACACTCACAGAGGGCACTGCTAGCTCTGGAAGAAGAACCTGGGGAGCAGGGAAAACAGAAGGAGGAGCCAAAGACTCTAAGACCGGCTATCCCATGGCCACAAATTCCAGCTGCAGCCCTGTTCTTGGCTGGCCCCACCTGCCCATCTATAATTAAAGTCGTGTCTACAGTTAGGCAGATTATAAGGGGAGTGAAGAAGGATGTCAGCAAGTCATAATTTCCAGAATCAAAGCCCTTTCCCCCCCCCCCATCTTTTTTCCCTCCCTCTTCTAGATTTGGCAGCAGGATTCCTCAAAAGTAGGCCATGATGTCCTTTCCTCAAGTTCACTGCAAGTGGGCAAGGAGTGCCCCACAGGCTGCCAAGGCCTGGATTCTGGTTCTTGCAGGCATTGAGCAGGGAACTTTCCAGAACTTTCCTTGGACGCTCACCTCTGGCCAGGGAGGCAAACATTTGTCATGGAAGATTTTTCTTTCCTTTTTTTCTTTTTTTCCTAAACAAGAGCTTGTAATAAATAAGGAATCATTTGCAAATATCCATATATCTTGCCCAATTTTATTTTTAATTGTAAAGGACATGTGTGTTGATGCACAGTTGATGTAGGAAATAGGTCCAAATGTCAAGTTGGAAAGTCTTTTGGGGAAGGGTCTTGGGATTTGAAGGTCTATTTGGAATCATCATCCCTTTGGTTACAGCCATCAAGGAAAGAGAACTTTTCAGACAGAGTGTGTGAAAAATATTGGATCTGGGTTGGGGCTCTATTGTTAATATTATTTTCATAAAAATAACCACGAGCCTGACCTGGCACTATGAGGCCACAGAAATGTTTCCTTAACAGAGGCTGCTGCCATCAAGAAAACGATAACGTTTAGGACACCCAAACAGTGGGCCAATGGACAAGGCTGAGCCACCTTGAAGGTTCCTCTTTCGGTCAGGACACTCTGTGTGTTTGACATCATTAAGGTAGAGACATAAAGGCTATAAAGCAAGTTTCGAGAGAAATTTCAGACGATAAATAGATACCTGTGAATCATGGAGATTTCCTTCACTAAATTACAAACCTAGCCTGAAAGTAGTATGTTGATCACTTCTCCTGTATCCATGCTGATTGATTAGTTGCCTGAAAGTGGTCATTTAGGGATGTCTGCTTTAGAGACGGAAGAGGGCAGGAATGGCTCCTGTGCTGTGTGTTCCAACCTGAGTGTGTCCCCAAGTGCAGGCTCTGGGGCTTTCGGGGTCCCCATGACAACCAGGGATGACCTCACTGTTTGCCTTCCTCCTCTGCTTCTCTTCCTTGCCTCCTCTGCTCCTTCCTCCCTCTCTCCTCCCCATCTTGTCATCCTCCTTCCCCCCTCCTCCCCCTCTCTTTCCTCCCCTTTCTTCTCTGTTCCCCTTCTCCCTTTCTTATCCTAGAAAGGAGACTCACTTTGTGCCAAACACCACTAAATCCTTTTACATTTATCATCTTATTTAATCCTTAAACAACCCTTAGATTGAGAGTAATTCCATTTCTAAAGACTGGAGAACAGGAGCACAGAGAGATCTGCCAAAATGACATAGTGTTAGAGCAGGAAGGGGCGCCAGGACTCTCTGAAGGTGTAGCTTCTGCCCGCCTTCACTGTGTCTGTGGTCCTGCCGCTGTGCTATCCACAGCCCAAGGCTGTTCCTCTCCTGCTGCCCCATAGCTGTCAGCAGTGTTTTTGGTTCTTGAGTCATGAAAGATTGAGCTGGTTAATGAGAACTGTGGGAGTGGAGGTTTGTGATTATTATTTTTTGATTAAACAAAATTTCCCCTCTTGCATCTTCTTTGCTTCTATTTAAGCCGTGCTGCGAAAGGTAGCATTTTTGACCAAATTAGCCCTCTGGTGGGAGCTTCCAAGAAGAATATTCTGGAGCAGCATCTGAGCATCTGACAATTCCCTGATCAGCACACCGGATGATGATGTTAACCAGAACCACTGGAGCGCAGATTCCCAAAGTTCAGTTCCTCAGGGCAGAGTTGGGGTGGGCAGCTGGAAGAGAGGTGGTATTTTGGTTGATCTCTTCCAGACGCTGCTGGTTGGGTAGAGCAACTGCCCTCACATGAGCTGGCTTTGCATCAGGGTAGATTCTGGGCCAGGAATGGACAGGCTCAGGGCTCTGCCAGATGAGGAGAAGGGCAGGTTGGCTGAGCTCAGTTCTCTAGAGACCTCATGGCGAGAGTGGTCCTGTCCCTCCAGATTCTGTGTTGGCTCGTGGCCTCACCCCTCCTGGCCAGCAGTTTGCTTTCCAGTTGCCTCAGGTGAAGTTAAGTGACTGAGCGTTTCCCGTCAGGGCCAGGGGGAATGCATGTGCCCTCTGTTCCAACATTCTGATTTGTAAGGAGCACCATCTCAGTATCTGAGCCACACGTCATGGTGCCAGTACACGTGCGTTCCCAGGGCTACTTTCTCAATTGGCAGGATGGCAAAGTTCCTCTCCAGAGGCACAGTGGGAAGGGGCCAAACAGGACAAGGGGGCCGGAAAGATCTCAAGTAACTTACAAGATATACACCTCAGAGCCTGGTTGTTTGCTTGCTTGTATGTTTGTTTTGTTTTGACTTATAATCGCATATCAATGATTCCTTTGCCAATATTCTAGCTCCAAGAAACCAGATTAATAGAGAAGAAAGCCATCCTACTTTCTGGGTCTATTTCGTGGTTCTTTGTTTTAAATGTATGTTGGTAATCTTCTAAGGGAGGTTTGAAGAATATTGATGCCTGGGTCCCTTCCCTAGAGATTCTGATATAATTGTTTAGGTTGAAGCTTTTATAGCATGATTTAAAAGCTCCACAGGTGATTCCAAGGTTCAGCTAAACCTTGAGAACCCCTGGTTTATATGACACTTGATATTTGAGTGCAGGCAGAAAGTTTTAGAAATCAAAACAATAGGGACTATCCTAGTGGCTCAGTGGTAAAGAATCCACCTGCCAAAGCAGGAGACACAGGTTCAATCCCTGGTCTGGGAAGATCCCACATGTTGCAGAGCAACTACGCTCATGCACCACAACTGCTAAGCCTGTGCTCTAGAGCCTGGGAATCACAACTACTGAGCCCACGTGCCACAACCACCAAAACCCATACAGCTGAAGTCCGTGCTCCCCAAAAGAGAAGTCATAGCAATGAGAAGCCCCAATACCGCACCTAGAGAGTAGACCCCACTTGTCCCAACCAGAGAAAAAAACCCATGCAACCAGAAAGACCCAGCACAACCAAAAATACATAAATGAATGAATAAATAAAATTATATATAAAAGAAATCAAAACAGTAACCTAAATAGATAACTTTTCTCGCATATCCATGTGCCAGACACTGTGGGAGGTACTTGGCCTTCATTATCTCATTGACTTTTCAAAAACTGTATATCTGAGTCACCTGCAGGGCTTGTTAAAACACAGGGGTCTGATCCTCACCTCTGGGATTTCTGATTCAGTGGGTGTGACAGGCAGACATCACAATAGTCTTCCTTCCTGGTATTCTTGCTCTTGTGTCCCCTGGAGTGTGAACTGATCTTATTGAGTGGCTTCTAAAGAATGGAATATGGGAAAAGAGATGGAGTACCATTTCTGCAATGAAGTTTTAAAAAATGCTGTGGATTCTATAACTCTATCTTGCTCTTTCCTACATCTCTCTTCCTGGTGGAAGACGCTGCTGTGTCATGAGGCAGTCCTAGGATGAGTGCATATGGCAAGTGTGTCTAGATTTCTGACACACAGAAGCTGAGATACGCTTGAATTTTTTAGCTGCTAAATTTTGGGGTCATTTGTTAAGCAGTGGGTCAGGGGATTTTCATTTCTAACACACTTCTAGGTGATGCTGAAGATGCCAAACAAGGGATCATGCTTTGAGAATCACTGCCCTATACCAATTTGAGGAAAATATTATTACTGTACCCATTATACAGATGGAGAAACTCTGTTGGAAGCTTTTTTTTTTAATTTATTTATTTTAATTGGAGGTTAATTACTTTACAATATTGTATTGTTTTTGCCATGCATCAACATGAATCCGCCACAGGTATACACATCTTCCCCATCCTGAACCCCCCTCCCTTCTCCCTCCCCGTACCATCCCTCTGGGTTGTCTCAGTGCACCAGCCCCAAACATCTAGTATCATGCATCGAACCTAGACTGGTGATTCGTTTCATATATGATATACACAATGAAGTATTACTCAGCCATTAAAAAGAATACATTTGAATCAGTTCTAATGAGGTGGATGAAGCTGGAGCCGATTATACAGAGTGAAGTAAGCCAGAAAGAAAAACACCAATACAGTATACTAATGCATATATATATATGGAATTTAGAAAGATGGTAATGATAACCCTGTATGTGAGACAGCAAAAGAGATACAGATGTATAGAACAGTCTTTTGGACTCTGTGGGAGAAAGAGAGGGTGGGATGATTTGGGAGAATGACATTGAAACATGTATAATATCATATATGAAACGAATCACCAGTCCAGGTTCGATGCAGGATACTGGATGCTTTGGAAGCTTTTTTAAAATAACTTATGCAAGGTCACATACATGAGTGATACTTGTGATGCTGCAATTCAAATGAAGGAAATCTGAGTCCCATACTGCGTGTCTGTATCTGTTATTCTATCTCTTCTTCTCACTGAGAGGTACGCCTGTTGCCTTCTGTGTAGTCATATTGATTGAATTGTACCTAATGGTGATGGATTGCCAAAGGGAACCTTGATTTGGGTCTTTGTTGGGGATTATAATTGAAGTGTCTTTTATCTAGGACACAAATGTTCTCCAAAATTAGGATTAAGGCTGGAGTGAACCCAAGGACCACTTTATCTTTTGACAGAGAGGTTCTCAAACTTTAGCATGCTTCAGAACCACTTGGAAGTCTTACTCTAATACAGAAGGGTGGGAACTGTCTTAAGAGTTTCTGACATAGCAAGGATGGGGTAGAACCTGAAAATTTGCATTTTTACCAAGTTCCCAGTCAATGGATCCAAGGACCATCAAGAATCACACTTAGAGAAGCCTTGCCTAATCAATGGGCCATGATACTTAATGCATGTCAAAAGTCTTCAGGCTGAATCCTCTGAGCTGTTTAGAGCAGAGAAAAGAGTGGGCAAATGCAGAGCCCTGTCTCCCCCACCCACCACCCCCGCAATGCATAATTTTACCCCATATGCCTTTCTGCTGTGTGTGGGACTTATGGTTGTAGGAACTGTGTTGCTAGGCTCTTTTCTACACCTTCTATGCATTCCAGGGCAGGCTCAGATTTCATTTAAATGATTGCTGGCAGAGGGTGGTCATACTCAGCCAACTGTGTTGCTTTGAGGGAGGTGTTGCTATTTGGATTAGGTCTTGAGAAGCTGAAATGAGAACACTGGCACGTGACTGCTCAGGCTTGTCTCTCTGCATTACCTGTTAATACAGACAAGCTGGCCAGGTGGAGGTGATGGATGCAGGCAAAGCCAAGATCAGCCAAGCCAACTACAGAACAAATGTTTCACATTGCGGATGCCAAGCAGCATTTCCCTTGCCAATGGAATTTGTGTTTTTCTTTCTTTTTCCTCCAACTCTGATTATCCCTTTCACTCAATCTGCTGCTCCAAGGTGGTGCTCAGGATACCAACATGTGATGGTTGAGCCTTGGCCATACTGGAATGTAGAACTTCTTCAAGGCATGGGGTGAGGAGATCTTACCTTCTTTGCACCAGCAGTGAACATGTGTAAGAGACACAGTTGCTGGCTAAACTGGGGATGCCAACAAAAAGTTTGCCCCTCGTACTATGTCAACCATTCAAGAGAGCCTAGAGTAGATATTAAGTTCTGTTTTTGAATGATCTTTAACAAATATACAACCAGCCTTATAAAGCACTAACAGGCCAGTGATCATGTAGATCTGAGAAGAGACACTGTGGTAGAATGTATTATTTATTTACAATTTTTCAGGCCCTTCTAACCTTGTCATCCTTCCTTGTGGACAAAATATTCTCTTCATCTGATTAACGTTGGGTCTGTTCAGTGTTCTTGCCTGGAGAACCCCAGGGATGGGGGAGCCTGGTGGGCTGCCGTCTATGGGGTTGCAGAGAGTCAGACACGACTGAAGCGACTTAGCAGCAGCAGCATGATGTGACTTACTTTGCCCAATGACCTGTTTACTCTGACTGCGCAGAAGATTTTAGAACCATTGAAAATTTCCACCGTTCCTCTTACTCTGTCCCTCCACCGTAAGACAAGCATGCAACAACCAGATAGAGATTGCTCCTTTAGCTTGAGTCCTTAATGATCAGACTTGAAACTTACCCACAGTTTGGAACAGTCTCAGAGCCACAGCTAAGCCATAGCTGAAGTGTGAGGTCAGTGGCAAATATTTGTTTTCTAAGCTAAGACTTGAAGGTTGCTTTTTACATAGCAGAGCTTAGAAAAATCTGTCTTACACAGAGACAAAGTCAGATCCTAGTTTAGAGTCTTCCCTGACTTCTCAAGGATCAAGTATTTCAAGTAGAGAGCTGAGCTTACTTTGTTTTATTAATTCAGAAACACTTACTGGAGTGATCTCTTTGAAATGTGATCTAAATACAAAAAGTAAAAAATTTTTAAATCTTCAAGGGAAAATACAGGAGAATACTTATCTAACTTAGCAGTAGGAAAAGTTTTCAAAAAATAGGAATGATTGATAAATTGAGTAAGAGGAAATGAGAGCTTTGTATAACAAAGATTACATAAGCAGAAAGAAAAATAGCCTAAAAATGGAGAAGGTATTTTATATTAATGTATATATAACATATAAAGGATTTCATATATAATGAAATCAGAATATATAATGATTATAATGTGCTGTGCTGTGCTTAGTTGCTCAGTCGTGTCTGACTCTTTGTGACCCCATGTGACCCCATAGGCTGCCAAGCTGCTCTGTCCATGAGGGTCTCCTGGCATAAATACTGGGGTGGGTTGCCATGCCCTCCTCCAGGAGATATTCCCAACCTAGGGATCAAATCCAGGTCTCTCACACTGCAGATGGATTCTTTACCAGCTGAGCCACCAGGAAACCCCAAAGTCGCTCAGTTGTGTTCAACTCTGTGATCCCATAAACTATACAGTCCGTGGAATTCTCAAGGCCAAAATACTGGAAGGGATAGCCTTTCTCATCTCCAGGGATTCTTCCCAACCCAGGGATTGAACCCAGGTCTCCCTCATTGTGGGCAGATTCTTTAACAGCTGAGCCAGAAAGGAAGCCCAAGAATACTGGAGTGGGTAACCTATCCCTTCTCCAGAGGATCTTCCTGATCCAGGAATTGAACCAGGGTCTCCTGCATTGCAGGAGGATTCTTTACCAACTGAGCTATCAGGAAAGCCCAATGATATAAATAGTTCCTGCAAGCCAACAAAAAGAAAAAGCGATAGGAAAAAGGGCAATGTCATCAGAAATTCATGGAAGAGATAAAAAGTGTGGCCCAAAACATGTACAATATGGCTAGTAATTAGAAGAATGTGAATGAGACCACAATAAGACATCATTTAACAACCATCAGACTCCCAAATTTAAAACTATGTCAGGTGTTGGTGAAAGTACCCTTTGTGCCAGTGACGAGAAAGGCTCTGATATACACCTTGATCTTGAGGGACTTAGCACTGATTGCAGATAGCAGACGTGTGAAGAGATGGCTATAAAACCTGTGTGGTCACTGAACTGATGGCATTTGTTACAGAGGAATCTGAGAAAGGATACCGTTTCACTCAACCCATGGAAGTCTACCTAAACTCTACATAAAATGCACGTGTATAAATAACACACTTATACAAATATGTATGCAAATATGTGTACACATAGGTGTATGTGGATACATATGTATGTATGTACCTTTACACTTGCAGATATGTGTGAATATGTATAACCAGTCCATTCTGAAGGAGATCAACCCTGGGATTTCTTTGGAAGGAATGATACTAAAACTGAAGCTCCAGTACTTTGGCCACCTCATGCGAAGAGTTGACTCATTGGAAAAGACCCTGATGCTGGGAGGGATTGGGGGCAGGAGGAGAAGGGGACGACCGAGGATGAGATGGCTGGATGGCATCACAGACTCAATGGATGTGAGTCTGAGTGAACTCCGGGAGTTGGTGATGGACAGGGAGGCCTGGCGTGCTGCGATTCATGGGGTCACAAAGAGTCGGACACGACTGTGCGACTGAACTGAACTGATTTGTACTAACAGCTCGTTCTTTTTTACTTAATTTTTACATTTCTATGTATATAGAAAGAAAGACTAACAGAATGACATAGAAAAGAGAGGCATCTAAAGTTTTAGCATTTTTAGTTATATTTTCATCTTTATTGTTTCTTTAATTACAATAATTTCCAAAATAGTCTGAATTTGCAATTTTGATTTCTTACACAAACTAATCATTACTTTGGAAGGTTTTATATTCTTCTGAAAGTTTTTTACATTTTGCCTTTAGGTCACGTTTCCAAGTGACTGTTTTTTGAATTCACATTCTAGAAATGAATCTCTGGTTTTCCTCTGCTATGGGTGGAGAATAGACTGCAAGAGACTTTTCCTCTTTGGAACGTTTTGAGGTTTTCATCAAGGCCTAATTATGTAATCATATTTTTGTAAATGTTCTAGGAAAAGTTGTCCTGGAAGAGAAAGCTTTTTTTGGTTGTTTGATTTTAAGTACTGTATCTTCTCTAACACATGGTATCATCAGACTTTTAAAATTTGTGTAAATCTGATGGTTGCATAACAGTATCTCACTGTAGTTTATTTCACGTGTCTCTAACTGCTGAGAAACTGATCATCACTCATGCTTTTTGGCTGTTCTTACTTTCTCTTTCATGGCTTTCTGATTATAGTCTTTGCCCTTTTCATACTGGTTTGTCTTTTTTAAAAAAACTGATTTAAACACATTCATTATATCTTCTGGATTTGATTTCCTATTAAATGAATTAGAAATAACTTCTGCATGTCTGCATTTTCTCTTTTTGCTTATATTCTTTTTTTTCATACAAAACTATACTTTAGTAAATTCATCAGTCTTCCATGTTTTGTGCTTTTTATCTTTTGTTTAAGAAAATCTTTCTTACTGATCATAAAGGTATTTTCTTACAACTTTCTTTTGAAGGTTTTAAACTTGCTTCTCACAACTAAGTTTTTTAATCCATAAAGAGCTTATGCTTACATATGGTGTGAGGTACGGAGTCTACTTATTCTTTTTTTTTTTTCCCGATTTGGATGGTGGCCAGTTGCTGCAATGTAATTAAAGAAATCTTTTCTTCTCTAAATTTATAATGCCACTATATATTGGTAAATTTTTCTTGGAACATTTTCCTCAGTTCTGCCAGGTCAATTTATCTTTACCTGTAGCAATGCCACACTCTTTTTGTTCCTGTAGCTTCATACTAGTTAGATAAATAAATCACACAGCAAATCACCCATCAGTTTTTCTTCAAAATCATCTCAGTTTATATTGAATTTTTATTCTTCATTTGCATTTTAACATTAGTTATCAATTGCCATGGGGATCTCTATTGAGAAATAGATTAGAAATGTATAGAAATATATATTTATTATATAGAAATATATAGAAATATACATTTATATTTGTAATATGTATATTTATACATATTAGAAATATATATTTATAAATTAATTTAGCTGTCACCATCTCCTTTGCAAAAGTGAGTTCTTTTATGCATTGACATGGTATAGCTATCTCTGTATTTAGAATTCTTTTTTATGCCCTTAAAAAAAGTTTTATAATTTTCTTCATAAATGTCTTGCTTTTCTGTCTTTCCTTTGTTACGCTTATTCTTAGATATACCTTTTATAGGTCTAAGAATGATATTTTAAGTTTTATTATAGTTTCTACTTTTATAGATGTGATGTTAATTTTAATATACTATGGCAATAATGATAAATATTTTTAATAGTTGTAATACCTTTTTTTTCTATATTGCCTTATGTAATCAATGTTGTCTATCTGACTAGCAAGAAAGTTTATTTCTGTCTAATCTTTAAATGTTTTCTTGCTTTTCCTTGCATCCCTGCATTGACTTGAAAGTAATGCTGTGTAGGTGCAATGATAATAGCATTCCTTTTCTTCTGTCCTAACTTTAAAGAGAAGGCTGTTGAACTCACCTGATTCCATACGATATGTGATGGGCCTTTTAGTGGAAGATGTTGCATACGCTGTATCGGGAAGCTATCCTTCTCTTCCCTCATCCCTACTTTGCTAGGACCTTTTTTTTTTTTTTAAATTGAGAAAGGCTATTAAATTTTATCCAATGCTTTTTGGGGACTCTTTTGAGATGCCTGTATGATTTACTTCTTTAACATGCTAATGAGGTGAATTTCATTAATGGATATTTCTAGCATTTAATTATGCTGGAATTCCTGGCATAACTCCAACTTGATACACACACACACATACACACTTCTGTACCTGTTAGACATTGTTGCATTCAGTTTCCCAATGTTTTAAGAAGCTACTGTATATATAATCCACTATCTATATTTTTAATTCTAGAAGTTATATTCCAGAAAGGAGTCAAGGAGTCATTTTCAAATTTGCTTCATCTTTTTTGCATCCTCATCTTTTCTTTCATCACCATTTTCTTGAATCATCTGTAATATATTTAATTTACTCACCTCTTTCATAAAACTAGCTGGTACTTCCTATTTCTTTTGTTTCTTAGATCTGAGGAGTCACCACCATTGTGGTCCCAGTCCTTCATTTGGTTTGTGAGTTTTGCTTTCTAGCTCATCTTTAGCAATGGTTGAGAGTCTTCTGTCAGAATCCATCATGTCTTTGCTGTAGAAGTTTCCTTGCTGAATCTACACAGTGATGCCTGAGCTCAGAGTTTGAACAGATTTTTGAGGATCTTGACCTTATGAAAGAAAGCAAAAGTTTAGTTGCTCAGTCATGTCCGACTCTTTGCGACCCCATGGGACTGACTGCAGCCTACCAGGCTCCTCCATTCATGGGATTTTCCAGGCAAGAATACTGGAGTGGGTTGCCATTTCCTTCTCCAGGGTATCTTCTCTACCCAGGGATTGAACCCGGGTCTCCCGCATTGTAGGCAGATGCTTTACCGTCTGAGCTGCATAGCTAATTCTACTCCTTGCTTTGTCTTCAGTTGTGTATTCCCATCCTTCTGTGAATAGTGAAACTCCTGGGCACCTGAACCTGAACCCCTTCTGGACCATTGCCACATCAGCTCATAGACTTCCCTCCCTTAACTTGAAACCATAGGGTTTCTTTTCTTTTCTTCAAGGATTTCTATGCACTAAAAAAAATCTTGCAATTTATCCAGGATTTCTATCTATTCATTGTAGGAAGAAATAGCTTTTCATCATTCTTACTCTGTCATATTTTCAGAAGTTAAAAATCTTTTCATTTTATTTCAGATTTTCAAGTCATGTTGTTTATCTCTCCAGTTTTTCCTGATCTCATATCATCTTTGTGTCTGACTGCAGTAGGTTCATAAATTCAATGTCCTTTTGATTTTTCTTATGAACAAAAATAATACTCTTTTTGCCTTGTTTATTAGTGATCTAATTTGATTCTTCTGAATATGCCTAATTTTTTGAACCACAGTATATTTTCTTAGATTTAGCATCTTTTCACTCTTTATAAAACATTTTGGGAGAGTGCTCAACATATTGGCCACAGGTTATCAGCAGTAGAATCATCTTGATTATTAAATTTTCCATGGCCTTCCTTTCATTAAACTGATTCAAGATCTTAGAAACAGAATCTTAGAATCTACAATTTAAACAAAAATTTTATACAACTAAAGAATTGCTATTAAAGAAGATCAATGCTTGTCCAACATTAGATCCTAGTTAAATAATATATGACAAAAGTTTTCTCATATGTCTCTTAAGTTTCTATATAGTTCTTTAGGTTGAAAGTTCAGAAATGTCTGGGTTGCTCTCACTTTCTGTTCCTGACTCAGACATCCAGAAGTTTCTGGTGATTCAGGAAGGAGCAAGAGCTAGAGACACAAGTGGGCCTGGTGGTGGTACAGAAAACGTCTTCATCAGTGGGACATACGATGTCTTCTCCATGTTGGCATGGCAACCAGAAATTGGCGAGAGTAGCATCCCACTCTCTGGTCTTACATACCAGTAGCTCTTCTCTACATATGGCAGCTACTGGGGCGAGGACAAGGTATAGGACCATCTAGAGCTGCAGTGGAAACAATCTTGTTAACCTCTTATGGTGAGAAACTCCAAATGGAACACCCCTACTGCCTTTTGACTTGTCTTGTCTCTAGCTTGCAGCCCTATGAGTGGATTTCAGTTGAATATCTTTCATTCTCTCTCCAGATGAACTGCCATATTATAGAGGAAATTGGAGCCTGCTTTCTTCTTGGCTCCTCTCCCATCTAGAATATTTCTGGGGCCGGTGCAGACTTTGCTTCATATTTACAATCTTTTGGGCATTTCATTGGGAATCTGAGAAGGCAGAGGCTTTATCAGATGCCTTTCTGTATGTGACTGAGTTTCTAGAAGTATTTCCTTTGTTCTACAGAGTATGGGCAGGAGGAGGAGCTAGGAGAATTTTCAATATGAAGTTGAGTGATTTTTGCAGCTGAGTCTGACATTAATTGGAAAGATTTCTCTTATCTCTTATTATGACACCACCCTTATGGCAGAAAGTGAAGAAGAACTAAAGAGTCTCTTGACGAAAGTGAAAGAGGAGAGTGAAAAAGTTGACTCAAAGCTCAACATTCAGGAAACGAAGATCATGGCATCCGATCCCATCACTTCATGGCAAATAGATGGGGAAACAGTGGAAACAATGTCAGACTTTATTTTTGGGGGCTCCAAAATCACTGCAGATGGTGATTGCAGCCATGAAATTAAAAGACTCTTACTCCTTGGAAGGAAAGTTTGACCAACCTAGACAGCATATTAAAAAGCAGAGACATTTCTTTGCCAACAAAGGTCCATCTAGTCAAGGCTATGGTTTTTCCAGCGGTCATGTATAGATGTGAGAGTTGGACTATAAAGAAAGCTGAGCACCGAAGAATTGATGCTTTTGAACTGTGGTGTTGAAGAAGTTCAACTGTGGTGTTGGAGCAGTCCCTAGGACTGCAAGAAGATCCAACCAGTCCATCCTAAAGGAGATCAGTCCTGGGTGTTCATTGGAAGGACTGATGTTGAAGCTGAAACTCCAATACTTTGGCCACTTGATGTGAAGAGCTAACTCATTGGAAAAGACCCTGATGCTGGGAAAGATTGAGGGCAGGAGGAGAAGGGGACAACAGAGGATGAGGTGGTTGGATGGCATCACTGACTCGATGCACGTGGGTTTGGGTGGACTCCAGGAGTTGGTGATGGACAGGGAGGCCTGGTGTGCTGCAGTTCATGGGGTCGCAAAGAGTCGGACACTATTGGGCGACTGAACTGACTGAACTGATGGCTTCTCAAATATTCAAAGATCTAAAGTATGCAGGACTTCCATGGTGGTCAAGTGGTTGGGAGTCTGCCTGCTAATGCAGGGGACATGAGTTCGATCCCTAGTCCAGGAGGATTCCACATGCTGTGAGGGAGCTGAGCTTGTTTGTCACAACTACTGAGGCCACACTCTGCAACAAAGAATAGCCCCCACTTGCAGCAACTAGAGAAAGCCCTCACACGGCAATGAAGACCCAGCATGGCCATAAATGAATGAGTAAATAAAATTTTAAAAAGTTCTTAAAAAACCAAAGTATGCAAATCCTTTAAATTTTAGCCAAGTATAACTTAATGTATATAGAAATTCAGAAAATTTGAAAAGGCACTCAGTTAGTAAGTTTGTACTTATTTTCTAGGAAAGTAGTCCAGGATATTATAATTTGGATCCAGTAAAATTTTCACATCATGAATAAAATAATAAAATAACTTTTATCTTGAAATAGAGGATATTAGCATTCAAGAGCCTCTAAAGAAAATTTCATCCATCTAGACGTCAAAAAATAAACACTGCAACTGGTTCAATTTCTCAAAGTTTTCTATATTTTTACTTCTTTTTTTCTCATGGCATCCACATTTCTGGACATTTTACTGTGAGTTGTCAAAAAGCCATTTGGCCTTTCAGCTCAAATCACAAATCCTCAACTCTTACTTCCTTTCGGCTGCAATCTGAACACCTGCAATCGTGGCCAACTTCAAGCCAGAGTGAAAATGTTCTTTTCCTTTCATGCCTTTTGACGTCCCAAATAACAGCCCTATGAGAGGGGAAATGTCAAGCTGAGGTGAACGGCCGGCTCAGGTCTGATCTCTGAGCCATATTCCCTCGTACCAACGGGGAAACTTGGACAGCAGGCGTGATAACTCAGCCATTTCTAAAAGAGGAAAATGATAACAACCATAGGAGGGCCTGCCATGGAAAACAGCCCCGAGGGTGTGTGTGAACCAGTCAATCTGCTTCTGCTTAGGGGGATATCTTGGGCCTGGTTCAAAGGGAGGCCTGCTCCGTGCCATGTGTCCCGTGAAAGTGAAAGTGGGTGGGAACTGGAGGCTGGTCTCAGTCTCCGTGTTTACTTAACAAGAGCCTGGCTTCCCAGAGAAACACGCCAAAGCCCAGGGGTCCCAGGAGAGAATCCATGGACCTGAGTTGGTTGTGGTTTACGTCCAGCTCTTCTGTTTTCCTGGAGACTTTAGTTCATTTGACCACCCACCTCTGCCCCCTGATTGTACCCCATCCTTGCCATTCCTGCTGCCTCTGTACTTTCTTCATCAGCATGTTTACAAGGCCTTGAGATGGAGACAACCATGCTCATTTTGGAAAGAAAGAAAGTCAGGCTTAGGTAAACCCTTAGACCGCCCTGCTTCTGAATCCTGAGTCTGGCTTAAAGTCCAGACCCAACAGCATGTGAAAAGGTGCTCATCATCATTAATCATCAGGGAAATTCCAATCAGAACCATAATCAGATGTCACCTCAAAGCTGTTAAATGACCAGCATCAAAAGAACACAAACAGCAAATGTTGGCAAGGATGTGGAGAAAAGGGGACTCTTGTACACTGTTAGTCGGAATATAAATTGGTCTCCCTACTGTGGGAAACCATACGGAGGTTTCTCAAAAAAGTAAAAATAGAGTTACCATATGATCCAGCAATCCCACTCCTGGGTATATATTTTCTCAAAACAAAAATACTAATGCAAAAAGATAAATGCACCCCAATGTTCAAGACTTCCAAGTCTTTAGTAGGAGGAAGTCTGACACTTGCAAGGAAAAGCAAGAAGGTACTGTGGCTGAAGTAGACTGAATGAAATGGAGAGTAGGAGATGACAGGATATTGTTGGGATGAACAGAGGGCATTGTCAGACCCACAGATGAAACATAAAAATATGCTTTGCTTGATGAAGGGCTGTTCAAATGTATGTGCTACAATGCGAAGAAAACACACAGTACTTGTTCTGGGATTTGGGTTCTAAAATCAGTCTCCATTATAGATTTTCACATCTTATTATTAGTTCTGAAGTCCTGGCTTACACAGAGCTTGTAGTTCCCAAATGGGACACCAGGGTTGTTCATCCACCCCATTGTAGGCATGCTACCAAGTCTTGTCAGCACATAATATACATTTTTGTACATTTTGTATAGCCACAACTGGGTTTGTGGCTATCATGGTTGTACATGGATTTTTAAGGCTGAATGGGATGATGATGAAGTTTAATATCTTATGGTTAAGAGCTAGGAGTTACAACTTCATGCCAACCAGGAAAGACCTTATTCTCCTGAAACGCATGAGAATGTTACCTAGTGAGAAGGCCAGAGGGTGAATATTGCATTTCCAGGACATTGCAGTAATGAAGGGAGAGCAAAGGCAATCCACGGAGTGTGAGTGCTTTTATAGATGTTTCAAGACAACTTTATAACATGGGAGTGACTCTGATATTTTTATGGTTGATGTTAAAATCCACTATTCAGAGGTTTTAATCCTGCTAAGCACACTATGGACATTTCAAAGATTCTAAGGGCATTCAAGGATTGGGAAACCTTGCTTGGGAAACTAGAGACCGTAGCCTGCACCTGCTGTGGGCGGATCACTTCTGGTACTGTGCAGTTTAGATCCATAAAGTGATGAGCTGGGTTTGACCTTTGCATTAAATGGATTATTTCCCTTTTATATTAGCTGGGTACTTGGTTTTTAAAGTATTCTACCTTTCATGATTCCATTTTATTTCTTCCCCAAGCACTTGTGGGGTAAGTAATATAGGGAATATTATCTTCATATCATAAGTGAGAAAAATGAGAAAATGTGGATGGTGTGACTTGCCCAAGGTCACACTGCTATTTAGTGGCAACAGAGATGGGACATGAGTCCCAGTGACCCACAAATCCACCCTTCTTCTCTGTTCTAGACTGACTTCCAACTGATGACAACACCATAGAGGAAGATGGCTGGGCCAAACTGATTGCTTGCTTTCGTGTAGAAAAATAGCATTTCTATAGGTAGACACTTTGGATTTTAGCCAGTTAATAACCCCACACCTATGTGGAAGACCCAACACTGCTCTAAAAATGTATTCTCTTAATACAACTGGATCACCCGGTATGTAGCTAAGATTCATGCTCACCAATGTCCTAGAAGTTTCTCGAGTATAAGCTGAACTCCAAAGACCTGATGAAGTCAGGAGGGGTGAGTGAAGGGTTGTGGTCAATATAAATACTTTACTTGGGGTTCTTTTATTTAATTACCATTAAGGAATGATCATTTCTGCCTTGTAGCTTTATTTTCTCAACTAGATTGACCTGTCAGAGGGCCATGTCTATTATTATTATTTTTTCAGTATTAGAAACCTCCCACCACTGTCTATTCTCTAGTGAGGCACTGTCCAGTAGAACTTTCTAGTATGATGGAAATGTTTTATATATGTGCTTACCAGTAGGCTAGCTAGCCACTAGCCACAGGTGGCTACTAGGTAGTTACTAGTGCAACCGAGAGGCTGATTTTTAAAATTTATTTAATTTTAATTCATGTAAATTTGATAGTCATGTGTGGCTAGTGGTGGCCATTGTATGAACACGGGCAGCTCTAAGGACATTAAGATCGTGTGTATTTTATTATTTTTTTGGCTATGTTGGGTCTTTGTGGCTGCTCAGGCTTTTCTCTAATTGCAGCAAGTGGGGGCTACTCTTTGCTGCGGTGTGTGGGCTTCTCACTGCAGAGTCTTCTCTTGTCTCTGAGCACAAGCCCCAGAGCGTGTGAGCTTCAGTAGTTGCAGCACACGGGCTGAGTAGTTTCAGCTTGCGGGCTCTAGCTTTGGGCTCAATAGTTATACATGGGCTTAGTTGCTCTGCAACGTATAGAATCTTCCCAGGCCAGGGATCAACCCAGAGCCCCCTGCATTGGCAGGTGGATTCCTATCCACGGAGCCACCAAGGAAGTCCTAGAGGCAAAGCTTTTAAGACTTTTGGGGAGTAAACTGTCTTTTTAAAAACTGTTATTTATTTTTGGTTGAGCCAGGTCTTCATAGCTTCCTGTGGGCTTTCTCTAGTCGGAGTGAACAAGTTTCTTATTGTGGAGGCTTCACTTGTTGCAGAGCATGGGTTCTAGAGTACTGAGTACTTGTGGTGCACAGGCTCAGTTGCCCCAAGACATGTGGGATCTTTCCAGACCAGGGATGGAACCTGTGTCCCCTGCACTGGCAGGCAGATTCTTAACCGCTGGACCACCAGAGAAGTCCTGTAACTTATTCTTATAGGCCAGTGGTGGTATATATAATGCTGGTGGTATTGGCAGCAGAGAGTCCTCTGTTGAATCCTCAGGAAGTTGCCCTCAGCTAAAGATAGCCTCTTGGTCCAGGGTCATGTCACTCTTTGTGGAAACTTGCACCCAGTGTTCAATCAGTGCAGGCTATAATGGTTTGTCCCTCTCACCCCAGTTTGGAACAGCTTTGAAAAGCTATCCCAGTTCCAGGACTCCTTATGGAACCGACCTATGATTCTGTTGCAACTGCTTCACAGTTCAATTTCTCCCCTGGTTAGTCTTTCTCCCTGTCCCCCTCACAGCTGATCTTGAGAGCACTTGCCAATAAACTGCGTGTACCTGAATATCCATCTCAGAGTTGACTTCCTGGGAACTTGATCTGTGACACATCCCCGGTTCTGTGCATCTCAAATACAATCTGTTAAAAAAAATATATTAGAAAATTTTAATAGCTTTCAATTTTATGTCACTGGACATGGTAACACGAAGAATAACAAGCAAACTCTTCTGAATGAAGGATTCATTTCTGCAAGTCAGTGGAAGAAAATATTTTATGAAAGACACCATATTCTGGATTTTGTCTCTTTCACTTCCTCCCAGCCCTGCTACGTCCTTCCTTCAACAAACATGGATTGTGTATCTCCTGGGCTGTAGACCCAAGTCAGGGTCTGGGAAAGATGGAAATTTTCAGAGGTGAAAATTCACTATAATTTCTGATTTTCATCTCTGAAAATGACTCATGTAGTGGCAGAATGAAAGATTTAGCCATTTAGGTGCTTGGGTGCTTAGTCCAGCATGCAAATGGCTGTGTTTATGGTACCCTGGGACACTGGAAAAGCAGAGGAAGGAGGAAGTGTTTAGTGTTAGGGTCAAGAAACTATACCCTGTGGGCTATTTCAGCCCAATGCATATTTTTATATGAGTCACACATTCAAAATGCTTTTCAAATTTTATTGGCTGAAAAAGAATAAAAAATAATAGTATTTCACATTACATAAAAATTATATGAAATTAAACCTTCAGTGTCCACAAATAATGATAGGCAGTCAGCCATCCTATTTGTTGGCATATTGTCTATGGCTGCTATCACACTAAAATAGCTCAGCAGCAGAGTGATTTCAACATAGCCTGTAGGTAGCCCACAAAGCCTAAAACATTTACTCTGGCCCATTATAGGAAAAGTCTGCTGACTCCTGGATTCGTGCAATCAAGGAGATCTTCCTATAAAGTATTGCAGTTGAATTGGGTTTTAAAGCATCCAGAGGAGTTTGCCAGGCAGAAAGCGGCCAGTTCAAGGTCATCCTGGCAGGAGAATTAGAGTGTCAAAGCTATAGAGGCTGGAAGTAGAAAAAGGAACAGTGGGTTTATGACTAATAAGAATCTCAATGTGTTTGGGACTTTGTGGTCAATGGCCAGGATGATATTTTGATGTCAATAGAAACTAAATATGAAATGCTTAGTTTTTTAAATCAAGTTATTATTTATAATTTTAAAAACATATGAGAAAACAAATGTCAAACAATAGAGGACTATGTTATCATAGATTTAGCAATGGAGTACTATGTGACCATCAAAACTCAAGATTTAGAAGAGTATTTACTAAATGGGGAAATGTTCACAATATATTTTTAGCAAAAAAGCAGACTTACAAAACCCCATGCATATTATTATCCCATTATATACTTATACATGTATGACATACACAGACATCTAAAATATACACATAGATAGCAGACATAAACTATATGCTTTGTGTTATTAATATTTGGTTTCAAACCATATATATTCTAAATATACACATGCATACTAAATATATATATTTATATTTAAATATATTATGTAATATATTTAAATAATATATGTTATTATTTAAATATATATAATATAAATTTAAAATATGTATCATTAAAACAAAATTATAATAATATTATTAGGTAGAAAGTAATACATGATGGTGCTGAAGAAGACTCTTGAGAGTCCCTTGGACAGCAAGAAGATCAAGCCAGTCAATCCCGCTGCTGCTGCTGCTGCTAAGTTGCTTCAGTCGTGTCCGACTCTGTGCGACCCCACAGATGGCAGTCCTCCAGGCTCCCCTGTCCCTGGGATTCTCCAGGGAAGAACACTGGAGTGGGTTGCCATTTCCTTCTCCAATGCATTAAAGTAAAAAGTGAAAGTGAAGTCGCTCAGTCGTGTCCAACTCTTAGCCACCTCATGGACTGCAGCCCACCAGGCTCCTCCATCCATGGGAGTTTCCAGGCAAGAGTACTGGAGTGGGGTTGCCATTGCCTTCTGCTAGTCAATCCTAAAGGGAATCAACCCTGAATATTCTTTGGAAGGACTGATCCGAAATTGAAGCTCCAATACTTTGGCCACCTGATGCAAAGAGCTGACTCACTGGAAAAAACCCTGATGCTGGGAAAGATTGAGGGCAGGAGGAGAAAGGGATGACAGGGGATGAGATGGTTGGATGTCATCACTGACTCAATGGACATGAGTTTGAGTAAGCTCCGGGAGATGGTGAAGGATAGGGACCCATGGTGTGCTGCAGTCCATGAGGTCACAAAGAGTTGGACATGACTGAGCGACTGAACCACCACAACAAAATCTCCTGAATTTTAACAATTTTGTGCAAAGAACATATATTAGTTTTGCAACTCTAGAAAAAAAAGCAGTGAAAAGAAAAATAAAAGCAGTAAGGAATTTGCCCTTTATTTCCTAGAGAATGGGGACTCATTGCAGGATGGAAAGCAGAGGGGTGGGTAGACTGATCCATCTGAGTTTTGGGGAGATGATTCTAGCCGCCCATTGGAGGAAGTCCTGGAGACGGCAAGACCAGCACAGGCATTGTTTAACTTAGCTAAGTTAAACACTGGTGCTAAGCACCAAGGCGTAACTTAGGAGAGCGACGCAAGAATTCAAGTTCCTCTCTGAGTGCAGGACCCCAGAGTGTGAGGAGTTGTTGAGGGAAAGTTTGTTGTGAAAGGCTGGTGAGGGAGCAGGCCAGGATGTGGGGCAGGAAGAGGTGACGGAGGGAGAGTGACTCAGAGGCGGAGGTGCTGTGTGTGGACAGGAAGCGAGACATGGCTGGGGGAGTGGGATGATGGCCTGGAGATGTTGGGTTACTTTATGGGCTTTGCAGTGGCCAGAGCAGAGGAGTGACCGTGGAAACACTGAACAATGGGGCCTTGGGAAATAAGGAGGAGGGATGCAGGGTGGGCCCAGGTTGGCAGTGGTCACAGTAATAAGGATAATATAATAACAATAGTGGAAGGTCAGAGGAGCTTCCTCTGAGACTGGCAAGATGAGGGAGGGGCTTAGTATCCTTCTCACTTTCATTATATGGAGTTGAAAGCAGTGAAAACCCAGCTTGTTTGGTAGAAGCAGAGGTCAGCTGTTGCCAGAGGGGAAAAGGAGGTGGAGGCTGAGGTGGGATATTTTCCAAAGACAGGAACCAAGGTAAATACAGGAAATAAAATATAGGAAGAAAAATAAATATAGGAAGTGGAAATTTCATGCTACTTGGGCTCAAACAAAGGGACACCACAATGACTTTGGTTGAGTTCCAATGATTCGTAGAGTTGGGTGGAATCACGGAGTGGCCTCTCCAGTCATGGGTCTCTCTTCTTTAAGCCAGAGCCTGAGAATGAGCTGAGGGCTCAGAGGCCCCCCTCTGGCTCCCTGAACAAACTTGTGCACCTCCATTTTGGGAGACAGATGTAGGGAAAACATTGACTATTTTCATGATGAAGACATGTCCATACAAGGCAATTCCATCAGAATCAATCCAAGACTAGAAAAGCTTTTCAAGGAACCAGGGGAAGCTGCTGTTTTGTGTCAGTTTGGTGATGGTGTCTGGTGGTGGTGGTGGGGGGTGTGGACAGAAACCAGGATGGAGGGGCTCCTGAACAGGGACTTATGTGGAGGATAACATGGGGAGTCTAAGCCCCTTTCCACTTCCTTCTCATGGATATGCATACTTGATATTCTTATCAAGTGGTAGTAGATAATATTGTCTCACTGAATCCTCCCTAGCAACAACGTTATGCAGTCAAAACAAATATTAGCCCCATTTTACAGCTGGAGAAACTGAGACCAAGAGGAGGTAAAACTAGTTGAGTAAGTAAGTTGGAAAGCCAAATTGAAGCCAAAGTGATGGAACTTAGAGGAGACCCTGCTCTTTTGTGTCACTAGGGGAGCGTGGCAAACTGGAGAGTAGCTGTCAGGTGAAAGTGATGGGACCCAGACACTCCTCAGGCAGGTAAGATGGGCAGGGTCCCTCTGGTAGGCTAGTTTGAAGAGCAGTAGCTAGAAGTGTCATGAGGGTTTGCTGAAGTGGAAAAGAAATTCTCCCCCTTTTCTGTCATTCTCTATTTCAATATGGAGGAGGGTGCTGGGCTGGGAGAAATGGGCCGGCTCTTGTGCTGTGCTGAGGAACAGAGTGGGAAGCGAATGTGCACTGTGCGGGACTCTTTGATGGGCATGAGCTTTGCAGAGTTGGTCTCGTTTGCTCCTCCCTTAGTGCGCTGAGATAAGGGTTCCTACTGAAAATTTCCATTTTACAGGAGATGAGACAGTGGCTCAAAAAAGGTATGTCATAGTCTAACAGCACGCAGGCAAATGGTGGAGCTGGGATTCTAACTGAGGTTTGTCAAGCTCCAAGACTTTCCCCTAATGATTATAAACACAGGCTCTTAAGCCAGACTATTTAGGTTCATATCCCTGATCTGCTAGCTGTGGGATTTTGCATAACTTTTCTGTGCATTAGATTCCTTATCTAAAAAATTGGCATGCTATTAGTGTCTACCTTATAAAGCTGTATGAGAACTAAATAGATCAACAGTTTTCAGGTGAAAACCCAGGATATGTAACAATACATGACATGGTTATATTTAATGCTGTTACCACCAGCACCTCCATCGTCATCATCATCATTATTATTTGATTAGGTTTCCTTCCTCCCATGTTCAGGTTGTGCAGAAGCTGTGAGTGGCTGGGGAAGGGAACCATCCAGGAAGACCTGAGTGAAGAGTCCAACTTAGAGAAGTTCTGGGAAACAGTGAGAAATAGCTCATATCTGGCTCTTCTGACAATTATTTTTCTCCTACAGTTTCTTTTAAATAATTTATTTTTGGCTCTGCTGGGTCTTCGCTACTGCACAGGTTTTTCTCTAGTTGCAGTAAGCAGGGGCTACTCTCTAGTTGCTTTGGCTCATGGGCTTAGTTGCTTCGTGGCATGTGGGATCTTTCGGGATCAAGGATCGAACCCACCTTTCTTGCACTGGCAAGCAGACTCTTAACTACTGAGCCACCAGGGAAGCCTTTCTGCATGGTTTCTTTCAAAGGCTAAGAGGTTTCATTTCAGGTTTCCCGAGTTTCCATACAATAGTGGTGACCTTTCTTTCCTTTCATCTTTACTTTGGGTGGAAAAGGAGAGTAATGAGATGAAGACCTTATTAGGAAATGAACACATCAAAATAACACAGGTTGGGACAGTACATCTGGAGAGTCTCAGAGATGCCCAAGCAATGTGAAGGACCAGGCTGGATTATGCCCTAAACTCTAATACAGAGTCTCCAGCTGATCCTTTAGCAGAATTCAAGGTCCTTCTAGGGATGTTAGAGAGGAGGTGGGATAGGGGGCTGTGTGAGAGAGGACTCCTAGACCATCTGAAAGGGGTCTTTGAAGTCATACTTTATATCAACTATGGAGCACCTACACATGTTCATGGCCAGCAACTCAGGATTGTTTTTCATTTTCTCTTAGTGAAGTGTACCTGTACCTCTTTTGTATTTGGGCAGAACTGAGAGGTTGTGTGGTGACCTAATGATTCTTGAGAGGTTAAGAGTCACTCTTCTGATTTTGTTCTGAGGGAGAATATGTTATTAGGACTCTGGGGGGTCCATGTGTCCATCCCTGCCAACTCTCTGTTCCAGGACGCCCAGTTCTCTCTTTATGCTGACCCCCACTGGAGCTAGTGCTTTTGATACTAGAAATGCTGACAGATTTGTGTCTAAGATAGAAGCACCATGGCCAAAAAAGTGGGCTCCAGAGCTGGCCAGAGTGATGTGGGAACTTCAATAACCTCCCACCTTTCCCAGCTGGCTTTGAACTCCCTAATTCTCCAACCTCAGGACATCCTAAATCCATCTTCTCAGGAGAACCCAAGGGAGAAATGTTGGTCTCCCTCCAAGGCTGTTTGACTTCTTCTAGAACCCTCCAAAACCCAGAATCCAAGTCCCACTATAATCCATCAATTCAGGAAAGAATTGTGTGGCTTCTTTAAGAAGAAGCCAGCTCTGTGTGGAAACAAACAACTCCTGGGGGTTTTGAAGAGATTTGCCATGATCAGCCTAGAAAAGTTAGACAATGGAAAACATTAAGTGCCCATAGGTGGCAGCACTCAGGTGAGTTCTGCAGAAAATAGGATGGATGTAAAACAGAAGGGATGTAGTTCTGAATTTGACAAAAAGGCAATGAAAATCCTCCATCTGGACCCTGATCTTGCTATGAAAACATCCCCTCCTTTATTTCTACACACTCTGCCCACTCAGAGCAAGGAGACTTCTCAGGAAAATAGGAGAAATATTGGTTTTCTATTCTGGCATAGATGACTGATTGTATGAAGTTCAAAAAGATGGTTAAGTTCATAAAAGAAACAGAAGAACCTGGGTGGGGAGGAGGAGAAGTTAGTGACCAATCTGCTAAAACCAGCTTTGGAAAGAATTTATGCTAAGAGAAATAATAAGAGATAAGAGATTCCCAGTGCTAACTTTGAGTTCAAGATCTGGGCTGAAAGATAGTTACTTCCCATTGCTCTTGTGTTTATGCCATAAGAATATCTGTGATTTAACTTGATTAGGAAATCTTTATATACATGATTCCAGAAAGTAAAGAAATAGACATTTATTGAGTGGTTACCAAGTGCCTTTCTGAAATAGACTTTCTCTCTGGACTCAGGAACAAAACTCTCAGGGCCTCTAGAGAGGTCATCAAATTATCAAGATCAGTGGTTCTCAAACGTTAACTTTTGGAAAAACCACCTGGAAAGCTTGTTAAAATGCAGATTCCTGGACATCACCATCAGGGATTCTAATTCAGTAGGTCTGGGCTGCGGCCTGAGAATTTGCATTCCTAATAATCTTCCAGGTGATTCTGGTGCTCTGGCTGGAGGACCACAGTTGGTGTAGCAGTGGTTTAGGTAGATGGTTCAGAGAGCCAGGTTGTTGGTCTTTGCATGCATTGCAGTCAAAGACAGCACAAAGCATTGAGAAGGCATTCTCATTAGGACTCCTATTTGTCAACGAACGTTAAAGAAGATTGAATTCATGACCACAACATTGAGAGCAACAACTCCCGAAAGCAATTCTCTCAATCCTTGTAGCAGAGCTGGGATATTTCGTTCCATTCCTTCAACCCTCCCTAGAGAGCTCTGTCCTGCCCTCTTTCCCTCTCTCCCTTTTCCTCCATCACTGATTCCCCAAATCCTAGGCTCTAGGCTGTCAAAGAGAAAATGCCTCCAGAAGGAGACATGCAGGGTGGAGCTGGTAAGGCAGATAACTCTCCAAGTTGATAAACCTGGTCTCTCTCAAACCTATGAATATTTCACATCTAAACTCTATGGGGGAAACTTCGCTAATCCAAAGTGACCGGCAACCACTCAAGAGAATGTTTCTTTTTTAAATAATTTAACTTTTTATGGTAGAAGAGCGAGGGCAGGGGTATTTTGAGTAGCTCCATTAACCTATAGTTTTTCCTACAATACCACTGAAATTGGAAGTGTTGTTACTTTCAAAAGTCCACTGAACACAAACCTGTCAATTGTACTGTTCTATCTTATTTGAGTCTCTTCATCCAGACTGATTTTTGCTCTTCATCAAAAAGAGGTATACTTATATAGTATTATAGGCATGCGTGCATACGTGCTAAGTCACGTCAGTCGTGTCTGACTCTTTGCGACCTTTTGGACTGTCGCCCACCAGGCTCCTCTGTCCATGGGATTCTCCAAGCAAGAATACTGGAGAGGGTAGCCATGCCCTCCTCCAGGGATCTTTGCGACCCAGGGATCAAACCCATGTCTCATATCTCCTGCATTGGCAGCCGGGTTCTTTACCGGTAGCACTACTTGGAAAATCCATAATATTATATACATTATATTATGTATGTGCTTTTTTAGAAACTTAAACATATGCTTTAGTTTTGGTGCTGGGGTTAAGCGGCAGAAATGGTGCTAGAGCAGAGTCTGCGACTAAAAGGATTTAATAAAGTGGAGCCCAAGTGAACACTTGTGTCAGGGGCTGCAGCCAACTGCTCAGAAGCATCAGCCTCAAAGTATCTACCAGTCTCCATGTCTCTTTCGTCTTAGTTTCACCTCTGGACCTGAGAGCCATCAGCTGCTCCCCAGGTCATGGCCAAAAGGACTTGGCCAGGCTGTATGTACAACAGTCACATGCTTCTCTATTGAGGGTCAGAGGCTATCCACTCATCCTTGGCTGTCAACCCAAGGATGCCTGGATCACTGCTGCCACAACTATGTCTGTCTGCGGGACCCAGGCTAGGTTCTGCTCATGGGTGAAGCCTTTTCTCTATATGACCTATATTCTGGAGAATATATACTTAAAATATACGGGTACTATATGTAATACATGTATACTATGCATGTGTTCTCTAGAATAACTGTAGGAAGCTGAGTGTGTTTGAGTCTGGGTGTGCTGTGCTAAGTTGCTTCAGTTGTGTCTGACTCTTTGAGACCTAAGGACTGTAGCTCACCAGGCCCCTCTGTCCATGAGGATTCTCCAGGTAAGAAAACGGGAGTGGGTTTCCATTGCCTCCTCCAGGGGATCTTCCCAACCCAGGGGTTGAACCCGCCTCTGTTTTGTCTCCTGCATTGGCAAATGGGTTCTTTACCACTGGTGCCACCTGGGAAGCTTAGTGTTCGAATCTATATATAGTAGATTAAGAATACATATTATATATTTAGCTTATATATAATATACAGTATGCATACTCAGTGCAACATGTGTCTTTGATATTGAGCACACATATAATAAAAGAGTAAAACACACACAGCTTCCTATGCACCTGTGTCTTCCTGCCAAAGACATCTGACCACACACAGTAGACCCTAAGGTGTTTAGACGCTCCTCTGGGAACTCTGTAACTAGTGATGTACAGGCATTGGGAGAAAAATGCCCCAGATTCGCCCCCTCAGTGGGGACAACAACACTTCTTTCCAGTGGGTCCCCAATGAGACTGAGTCCCAGCACCCCCAGTGGTAACTGACATTATCACCTCCTTCCACCTGCTTTCCTCCCTTCCCCACTTTCTCACTGTGCTGTCTGTCTTCCCGAATAATCAACTCCCACCCCATCCTTTGAGTCTGCTCTTAGGGGAATTCAAATTGAGACAATACACCACAGATAATTATTGAGCACACATATAATAAAAGAGTAAAACACACACAGCTTCCTATGCACCTGTGTCTTCCTGCCAAAGACATCTGACCACACACAGTAGACCCTAAGGTGTTTAGACGCTCCTCTGGGAACTCTGTAACTAGTGATGTACAGGCATTGGGAGAAAAATGCCCCAGATTCGCCCCCTCAGTGGGGACAACAACACTTCTTTCCAGTGGGTCCCCAATGAGACTGAGTCCCAGCACCCCCAGTGGTAACTGACATTATCACCTCCTTCCACCTGCTTTCCTCCCTTCCCCACTTTCTCACTGTGCTGCCTGTCTTCCCGAATAATCAACTCCCACCCATCCTTTGAGTCTGCTCTTAGGGGAATTCAAATTGAGACAATACACCACAGATAATCCCCACAAGTATCTGCCAAATTTGGCAAAAATCCATCCAGGCATTATTTTTTTTATCATGTGGTTCAGAGAGATACTTCTTTTATCTAGATCTGTCCATCATCTTTGTATGAAGTTATCAGATTTATCCACATCTCTACTAAGTGTTTTGCCATAAAATAATTGAAAAATAATTTCTCACTTCCTATTTTCAGTTATTTACAACTTCCAGGAGACTTTTGAGTCTCATACATTTTCAGTTATTTTGTATGCAATCTCACTCTTTTTTCCCTTAAAAATTTTTATTTGGCTCAAGACTCTGCCTGTCCCATATGGTAATTGCATGTAAAGTCCCACTGGTAGAAAGTGATTCTTTTTGAGTTGTTTTCCTGAAAATGTATTGTCAGAACATTTCTTGGGAGTATGTGCAATTCCTCTGAGGGTCAAGTGTAGGTGGTGAGCTGCTTAAAGAAATCCTACTTGGGACCCATCCTGGGCAGGGTTATTCTCTTATATTTCTAGTCTGGCTTTGAGTACCTAGCTGATGCTAAACAAATGCTAATTAATAATAACCTAATAGAAAAGTGGATTTAGGGCAAACAAATGCAATATACAATGACATCTTAGATTTTTTAAAAATAACATCCATCACATTTATTTTAGTCTTCTCAAACTCAAGCCAATATTTCACCTCAGTTCTGTAGCAAAAAGGAAGTTAGGTTTGAGTCTATTTTATTCCAGAATTCCTGGGCCAAGGTGGAGGTAGTTGTGTGCAGCAGGAAACATAGGATGTGGTGGAAGGTCGCTCTGCAAGAATGGGGCCCTTTCTTCCCCAGAGAGGATATTCACTGGGATTTAGTGCGCCATCCAGGAAATTGTGTCGTTCTAAGAGAAGATAAAGGTTTGATTTAATTAATAGGATGGATGAAGCCAGAGACTTCTTCGTTTATAACCTGGATTAGGGCCAAGACCAGAGTCAATAAGAAGAAGGCAAATGTGGTGTCAATATCTACTTCCCCTTAGTAACTTCATTTTAGTCCGCCCTGATCCCCATATTTCCATAGAGACCATTTAGACTTGGTCATCCTGTGTCTTGCACTCACTCTCCCTCTCAGCCTTTCTTCCTGATTCTGGACCTGCCTGATCTTTCAGCTTCTGCATGTATGTGGTCTGAACATATCATGGAATACCTTCAGCCATAAAATGAAGAAAATCCTGAGATATGTGAAAATGTGGATGAATCGAGGCGACATCATGTTAAGTGAAAAGCCAGCAGCAGCAGGACAATACTGCATCGTTCCACTTCTATGAGGCATATAAAGTAGCGAAATATGGGACTTCCCTGGCAGTCCAGTGGTTAATAAGACTGCACTTCCAATGCAGGGGATATGGGTTTGATCCCTGGTTGAGGAACTAAGATCCCACATGCTGCTCAGCATGCCTAAAAAGTTAAAATAAAAAGCCAAACACATACAAACAAAAGGTAGAATGGCGGTTGTCTGGAGCTGGGGAGGGAAATATAGGAAGTGGCTGTTTCATGGGTATAAAGTTTCACTTATGCAAGATCCATGTGTGTGTGCTCAGTTGCTCAGTCCTGTCTGACTCTTTGTAATCCCATGGATTGCATCCTGCCAGGCTCCTCTGTCAATGGGATTCTCCAGGCAAGAATATTGCCATTTCCCACTCCTGGGGATCTTCCCGACCCAGGGATCGAACACATATCTCCTACATATCCTGTATAGGCAGAGTATTCTTTACCGCTGCACCACTTGGGAAGTCCTCATGCAAGATGAGTAAGGTCTAAGGATGTGCCCTACCACACTGTGCCTGTATTTAACAATATTGTACTGTACATGTAAACATCTGTGAAGAGGACTGATCTCATGTTCAGGGTTCTTATCACAATAATTTAGGGGCTTCCTTGGTGGCTCAGACAGTAAAGAATCTGCCTGCAATGAGGAAGACCTGGGTTCGATCCCTGGGTCGGGGAAATCCCCTGGAGAAGGGCATGGCAATCTACTCCAGTATTCTTGTCTGGAGAATTCCACGGACAGAGGAGCCTGGTGGGCTGCAGTCCATGGGGTTGCAGAGTCAGACACGGCTGAGCGAGTAAGCACAGCACACAGCACATCACAGTAATTAAAAATAAAAGAGAGCTCACTAAATTCTTTGCTATGTTTCAATTCACTTCTCTAGGAATAGGGATTATGCCACTCAGTGTCATTGTGAGAGCTAAGTGTGATCATGCTTATCCGATGTCTGGCACGTCCCTGTCAGTACATGAATATCAATTTTGTATTTGTTAGAATGGCGTACGTAGCATAATGGTGACCGTGGGCTTTGAAACTGGACTCCCTGAGTCTGAATTCTATCTTTCCCACTTGCTGGCTGTGTGATTTGGGGGAAAGTTATTGAACTTCTCTGTGCCTCAGGTTCCCCACCAGTTAAACAGGGAGCAATAATACCATCTAATATATAGGATTTCTATGAGAATCAAATAAGGCAGTGCCTGTAAAGTGCTTCATAAATGTTAGCCTTATTATTAGTAGTTTCCTAGGGATGTGAAGAGTCCCTCTTCGTTATCAATTCAGTTTTGTTATTCTATGGTTCTTTCTTCCTGTGTGGAAAAATGAGTCTTCATTGCTAAACTTACTAAGGAAAGTGCTGATCTCCCAAAATAGCTATTGAGCAGTAATTTTCAAAATACATAGTAAACCCAAGCTAAACATGAAAGGCTCTTAAACTAGGTCATTGCCACAGGGCTGCTTGGAGAGGGTGCCGCTGGCGTGATTTATCTCTGGGGGGATTATTAATTAAACAGAAGAGGGTCTGTGTTTTTGAAAAATGCCTCTGCCACAAAAGAATGGTGCATGAAGAAACATAAAGGAATAGATGTGATCAAAGGATATCTCTCTATCTTCCTATTTATCTATCTACCTATCCATTATCTATCGATCTACCTGTTTGTCTATCTGTCTAAAAGATCATGCATTAAACAGATTATTTTTTCCCATCATTAACATGCTGGAAGTTTTCATAGATCTTTGTTTTGAGTTCGGACTACTTTGGCAAGCTTGCTATATGAAATCGTTTGTGCCTGTGAAATCACTGTGCCAATAAGGGATCAACGTTTATTTCTAAGGAGGAACCTCTGAGACACTATTTGTGTGTGTGGCACATGTATGCTGGTTCTAGATGTGTTTATTTAAAGATATGTGACCACTAGATATTTTTCACCTAGGATTTCTTTAGGGGAGCTTGCTAAGGATGGTTTGTTTTTTTTTTTTTTGGTAGGTGAAAGATCTGTTGCTTGCTGTTGAATGTCTAAATTGGGGTCATCTTCAAGAGCCGCCCCTCCACTTCTTTTTTTATTTCCTCCATAGCAACAGCCCTTTCTTTGCAATTGTCTTCTCAGGCTTTCTTTTTCCTCTGAATTCATTAATCTCAAACATGATTTCTCTTAATTTTATCTTCTGTTGAAGATGAAAATATCTTTATTTTTTTTTTCTTGTTATAAAAATAAGGCATAATTCTGGGAGTTTCTTATATATTTTTGAAATTAACCCCTTATCAGATATAATTCCATTGGTTACCTTTTACTCTGTTTCCTTTGCTGTACATTTGATGTAGTCCTGCTCGTTTGTTTTTGCTGTTTGTACTAAATTAAGGGCCTGAACAGCCATTTCTCTAAAGAGGACATACAAATGGCCAACAGGTAGATGACAAAATGCTCAGTGTCACTAATCATTAAGGCAATGTAAGTCTAAACCACAATAAGATATCACCTCACACCTGTCAAGATGGTGAGAATCAAAAAACAAAAGAATCTAAAAATGGTATAAATGAACATTGAAAACAAAATGATGGTTACTAGAGGGGCTAGTGGGTGGAGTGAGGGGAGGTGAATTAGGAGTTTGGGAATTCAGCGGCCGTTCCGTCACTAAGGCTGTCTTTACGACTCCATGCTCTGCAGACCCCCAGGCTCCTCTGTCCATGGGATACTGGAGCGGGTTACCGTTTCCTTCTTCAGTTTGTGCACAGTACTATATGCCACCAACACCATCCATCTCAAATGACAAATTTCACCAAAACTCAATGTTTGGGTCTTGTTTTAATAACTTTTTTTTTAATTTGAAAAATGGTTAATTTACAATGTTGTATAAGTTTATGGTATACAGCAAAATGATTCAGATATACATGTAGATACAGATATTCTTTTTCAGAGCATTTTTCCATTAGCGATTATTACAAGACATCAATAGAGTTCCCTGTGCTATATGGTAAGTCATTGTCTATCTGTTCAATGTCTTGCAATAACCTTTGAAGGAAAAACACATTCTGAAAAAAAAATCTGTATCTACATCTATATCTGAGTTATTTTGCTGTACACCATAAACTAATACAACCCTGTAAATTAACCATACCTCAATAAAAAGTGGCTATTGAAAAAAGAAAAACCCAAACATCATGCTTTGGAGAAATTTTTCTGGAACTGAATGGTGGTGATGGTTACACAACAATGTGAATGTACTCATGCCACTGAACTGTATATTTTTGAAAATAAAACAAAAGACAGTAAGTGCTGGGGAAGATATGGAGAAATCTTTGCACGCTCTTGGTGGAGATACAAAATGGTACAGCTGCTATGGACAATAGTATGGTGGTCCCTCAAAAATTAAAAATAGAACTCTCATATGATACAACAGGGCTTCTCTGGTAGCTCAGCTGGTAAAGAACTTGCCTGCAAAGCAGGAGACCCTGGTTCAATTACTGGCTTTGGAAGATCCCCTGGAGAAGGGATAAGCTACCCACTCCAGTGTTCTTGGGCTTCCCTGGTGGCTCAGACAGCAAAGAATCTGCCTACAGTTCAGGAGACCTGGGTTCAATCCCTCGGTTGGGAAGATCCCCTGGAGGAGGACATGGCCACCCACTCCAGTGTTCTTGCCTGGAGAATCCCCATGGACAGAGGAGCCTGGCAGATTACAGTCCATGGGGCCAGAAAGAGTCAGACATGACTGAGCGACTAAGCACAGCACAGCATGATATAGCAAACCCACTTCTGGGTAGTTATCCAAAAGACTTGAAATTAAGATCTTGGAAGGATATTAGTGCTCTTATAATCACTGTCAGACTATTCACTCATAATAGCCAAGATGCGGAAACAACTTAATGTCCTTTGAGAGATGAATGAGTAAAGAAAATATAGTTGATACATATAATGGAATACTATTCAGTCTTAAAGAGGAGGAAAATGGTGCAATATGAGGCAGCAAGGGCAATCTTAAAAATATTGTGCTAAGTGAAATAAGCCAGTTATAAGGATAAACATTGCATGATTCCACTTACATGAGGCATCTAAACCAGTCAAATCAAAGAGTGGATTGGTGGTTGCCAGGGGTTGAAGGGAAGGGGAAATGCAAAGTTCCCAATCAACAAACGTCAAATTTAAGTTATGCAAGATGAATAGGCTCTACCTGTACCTGCTGTCAATAACCAAAACAGTTAAAATTTTTTTGTTGGTAGAACTCAAGTTAAGTTTAAGACAATGAAGTACAATTGAAAGAGAACTAAAAACAAGGTATAATTGTAAAAACTTAATTGTGAATATGTAAAAATAATCACATCTAACAGCAGTCAGTACTGTTAATATTTTGGCATAAAGCCTTCCAGATTTTTCCTTTGTCTGTGTCCACACAAGCCATTACATAAGCAGAATTTGGGAATTGCTATGGAGACGGAAATGGCAATCCACTCCAGCACTCTTGCCTGGAAAATCCCATGGACGGAGGAGTCTGATAGGTTACAGTCCATGGTGTCGCAAACAGTCAGACACGACTGAGCGACTTCCCTTTCACTTTCACTTACTATCAGTTCATGGTTCAGTTTTACTACATCTCCCTGTCAGCATACATGGCTCTATCGCATTTATTTGAAAAGTTGCATGATGTGTTTGAATGCAATAATTTATTTGCCAGGCTTACAGGTAAATCTCCAGTTTTTATCCAATAAAGCTGTTATAAAACAACCTGTATGTGAACATCCACATACATACACTTTTGCACAATTGCTTGATCTTTTCCTTAGAATGAAGTCCTAGAAGGTTGGTGGCTGGAGTTAGATGGAGGAACACGTAATTTTGATTTATATATAGATAAATTGTGCCTCAGAAAGATTGTTCAAGATCATTCATATTTCCACAATAATTTAGGAATGCACATTTCCCTGTATCCTCAACAATGGTGGATAATATTGATCTTTTTACTCTTTGACTACTTGAGGGCACAAAAAGATATGTTAATGTTAAATTTGCATTTCTTTGACTATTACTGACATGGAGCACCCTTTCCTTTGTGTATTGCCTTAGCATATATTTTTGTGAATTGCCTGTTTGTGGTCTTTTCCCATGTTTTCTATTTGTTCATTTTAAAATTGCTTTGTATGATTTCTTTATTGATTAAGAATATTAACTATTTTTCTGTCATACACCTTGTCCATTGTTCCCTAAGTTTTATTTAATGTTTTATATTTGATTACAGTGTTAGTTGCTCAGTCATGTCAGACTTTTTGTGACCCCATGGACTGTGGACCGCCAGGCTCCTTTGTCCACGGGGTTTTCCAGGCAAGAATACTAGAGTGGGTTTCCATTCCCTTCTATGGGATCTTCTTGAACCAGGGGTCGAACCCTGGTCTCTTTGCATTGCAGGCAGATTCTTTACCATCTGAATCATAGAGAAATTAAAGAGAAAGAGGCTACAAATGGGCTTTCACTTACTAGGTCTTATCTTGTTCATGCTATGTCTGAATGCCCAACAAATCAGCAGCAGAAGCGAATGCTGAACCCTTGTTGTGACACAATTTTGACAGATTCCGAAAGACCACCTGGTGCAAGAGTGTTCCCATGACCATGTGATCTACTGATCACAACACATACCACACCATCCAGAGTCAATAACTATATTGAGCCTCTTTCATCATAGAAGACACAAGGGTTCATCCTCATTGGAATAGTACTTATTGTGTTTATAGGGTTACCTTTTTTGCCCACGGTGCTTTAGCCAGCACTATCATTCTGGATATTAGTGAATGTCTGTTCCACAGGCAAGATATCATCTCCCTCCTAAAGCTGAAGCTTAGAAAGGTTTCATAACTTTCCCAAGGTGACACATCTAGAATGATTGAAAAGTGCAATTTAAATCCAAATCTAGGATCTCCCAAAAGCCCATTCTTGCTCTAGCCCAGCAGGGCCTGTGTATTAATATATTAGTTTCCTGCAGAAGACACCACATTGACTCAATTCTGGAGGACTTAGTTTGGCTTCTGTGTAAAGTGAATGCAGAGACACTGGAGCACTTTGGGAAAAGCTTTCATGATTGTTTCATTCAAAGCAAAACAGAACAACAAAGAGACATCTCCTTTCACTACATCAGATTATCCGAACATCAGGTGTGATGCTGATGACTTTTTCTTCAACTGCCCCAGAGACTGGTGGATGATATGGAAAAAATCTATACTAAACTCAGGCTCAGTGCAGCTCCTAAGGTTTTGATCTCCTTTTACCATCCCAGTCCTCATCTGAAAAAAGAAGTTGCGGTTTAAACACCACCAGGTTGACATGTGTGTGGGTAGGTCTATCATCAAGTCTTACTTGTTCCCTCCTCCTAATCTCTGATGCCCGTGTCTTAGAAATAGCCTTCTGTACTGGATTCTCTGTCTCGGGCTTGATGGGGCATCTGCCTTGATCTCCCTCACCTTGCGATAGGCTTGTATTCAACTCGGCTCCTCTGGTGGAAAGTAAGCTATCAGCCCATGCAAACAGTTCCTCAAGGAGGCCTGGGGTCAGTAGGAATGAGCATCTTGAATGTCACCCAGACTCCTGTCCTGCGTCTCTCTTCTATGCTTCTTTCAGCCTATCAGCTTTATCCTTTCAGGCTGGCTTCTTCCATCAGGCTGAAACCACTGCCCTTGGTAGTTCTCACGCCTCTCCGCTTATATCTTTATTATTCTCAGTTTCAGTTTGAAAGCTTCAGGGATATGCTGATTGGGTAGGTTTGGGTTGGGTGCCCACCCCTGGGCCAATGAAACACTGCCAGGAAGGTGGAGTACTATGATTGGCAGCTCTCCTGCAATCAGTGGAGGACTCGCAGTTCTCCCAAAGAAGGAAGATGTTGTTGGCAGCGCAGAGGAGAGAATGTCGAGAAGACCAAACAGTTACAGCCTAGTGACTTAACAATGAGCAAGTCAAATCAACAATGCTCCTGCTAAGTAATTATTTTATTTTTTTTCTTTGCAAGGAAACGTTAATTTTGGAGCACAGTAAAAGACGGCTGTGCTCACCTTTGCGCTTTCATGATGATTAACACAGTGCCTTAAACGGAAGAGAGAAACAGCAAGAGGGAAAACAGAGCAGGCGATGAATTTCTCTGTTGAGATGATGACATATATTCGAGCCATCAATTCCTGACCGGGCATCTTCAGGTGTTTCTTGGTTGTGCGTGCCTCCTCTTGCTCTGTCAGAAAAAAAGCAAATAGGATTTTTCACGTGTTCCTTTAGCCTGTGGGTCTCCGGAGTTGCTTATGCAATGCATCATGGGTAAAATTTGAATTAAAGATAATTGTAAATATGGTATTGATATTAACTGATGTTTTCCCAACATTGCAATAATGCTTGTTTTGTTTGTTGGAGAGTTTATTACTTTTTGATCAATAGAATGTGAGATTTGTGGAGGAAATTAGCATAGTGAATAACAATTAGGCAAAAAAATCAATGGCAGTCAGACAAATACGAGACGTGGAAAAGTCCCGCAGGCACACCAACCTTCACACACACGCACGCGCGCGCGCGCGCACACACACACACACACACACACACACATTTTTAAAACTGTGATGCATCTCATTTACAATTCTAAAGCATGGGATGCGGGGTGAGGGGTATGTGTGGCTATTACAAACAGAAAAGGAACAGGTCCAGAGAAACTGTCTGTGGATTTTGTTTCCAGGAAACTCAAGAGACTTACATGCTAAAAAATTTGAGACATCAATACACACTAATTCTATTTGCTCTCTATTTTTGACTTAATTAAGAGTTACTGAATGCTTTCTCTTTGCTGGTTTTCTGGTGGTGCTGGGTGCTGCGGGTAAGGGGTAAAGCAGATAAGAGCTATGTGTCCTGCTGTGATGTACTTAGTCACTTGGTTGTGTCTGACTCTGGGCAACCCCATGGACTATAGCCCTCCAGGCTCCTCTGTCCATGGAGTTTCTTCAGGCAAGAATACTGGAGTGGGTTGCCACACCCTCCTCCAGGGGATCTTCCCAACCCAAGGATCAAACCCAGGTCTCCCGTATTGCAGGCAGATTTTTTAACCATTGATCCACCAGGGAAGCTCAAGAATAATGGAGTGGATAGCCTATCCTTTCTCCAGGGCAACTTCCAAACTCAGGGGTCAAACTGGGGTCTCCTCAATTGCAGGTGAACTGTTTACCATTTGAGCTATCAAGGAAGCCCCAGATATAACTATAGTTCTCCCATGCTCTCACTTCTGTTCCTTTTCTTCCTTCAACATTATTCCATTGGTGGATAGAGCAAAGCATTTATAAACAAGTCATTGGATCAGAGCTAAATAAATGAGGACAGACTCTGTTGGTCATCAGATCCAATTCAGTCTTAAACACAGGACAGAAATACCTAAAAGTACAATGGATCTTCAATCCTTTGAACACTTCTGATTACAGGGAACTCATGATGCCCCCAGTGCAGACCACTGAAATATGGCATAAGTCTGATGATTAGAATGTACTTTCTAAGGATAAGGTAAAACTTGCTTCCACATACATTCTTTCATTGGTTCTGGTTGTACCTCTGGAATTAGAAGGAACAAAAGAAGAAAGACACTGATTTGTTTATCACTTTGTAAGGGGTTAGGCCACATTTTTTCTGCTTTAGGACAAATGGTCAAGATCAATTGTATCAGTTTTTGATTATCACCAGTTGCCAGACACCAGGATAAGCACATTACATGCAAGTATCAGCTTCCTTGCTTTTGCGACAAACCTAGGAAGTAATTGCTATCATTAACCTTATAGTGGGTTAATGGAGAAAATAAGAACTGATGAGGTTAATTAATATGTCCTATAAAGTGTTAGAGCCAGGATTCAAATCTAGAAAATCTGATTTCAGAGCCTGTGGTTACAAATACTAAACTCTATGAGCTTGTTGTCCTTAGCACAGGAGGTAAAAATGCATACTAAACTCAAATGCATCTCAACATGTGAATTTGGATTGAAGTACCCAGTTTTCCTTTGGCTATTGGATATGATGTGGACACCCTTAAAAGGAGCCATGTGGATGCATTTCCAAATTCCCCTCTTTCCTGCTTGGTAGGCAGGAGAGCCAAAGGAGTTTGGAGAATGGGTGGAAGAATTTCCATTTATTTAACAGATTTGTTTTTCTCTGAAGCTCAGAGAAATTCATGCCATGATTTACAGTTCCGTCCATCTTTTCTGTGGTCAAAAAGATGCCGCCACATTTCTGTGAGAGTCGTCTATCTGATGGATGACTGTTGAAAGATTCGCAAAGGAGGATCCTCTCTTCCTATAGCTACATCCTTGGTAGCCATTCTGAATGAAAGGCTGTTTTAAGCTTCCTCGAGAAACACAACAGGTTCACTGTGAGATCCTTGAGGCCATGTTTCCTCCTTGTCTCCTAAGCCTGCAGCAAATATAGATCAGAGAAGTTACAGGGTATGTATTTGTTGGATTAAACACAATGATTGGCATACAATACGTTTCTCAGTGTTTACATTTTACCTGCGTCTGAGAAGGATTCCCCGAGAACATTGGTAAAGTGTATTCACAGCACTGCTCAGTCTCCCTGTGGACTCTGACAACTGTACATCATGGTATTTGAGGATTCTAGGGGGTTCGTTGCCATGTCTGAGAATCCTCACTATATATCATCCTATCAGATAATTCCTTATGGAATATCTCTGTAGCTGAGAATTTCCTTCCCCTGCATGCCTTTTCAGAAATCAATGTTTAGAATAATGGTCCTGCTTGGCTCTGAATTGGGCTGGTTAATAACCATTGCCAGGGAAATCAATCAAATCTATGATATCTTATTACTTACACTAATTTAATCACAGGGAGCGGATCACTGTTCCAGTTCAAAGGGCAAAGAGAATGTGTGTGTGTGTGTGTGTGTGTGTGTGTGTGTGAAAGAGAGAGAGAGAGAACCTTAAGCAGAGAAGGTACTGAAACCCTAGAGGGAATGAATGACCTATTACTGTAAATCTGTTCACTGCATTATTTTAGGCAATATTCAGTAGAACTTTAATTCATATCTGAAAGCCACTTTTATTCCAATCTCATTCTGAGAGTCTGTTGTGTTTTGAATTATCTTTGAGATCAATGAAGCGATTGCTAATTCCCTAATCATACGAATTAACTGAGTGTGATCTTTAGTAAAATTGCCCGCGTGTGATTACTACAACCAACCAAGCTGGCTCAGTCTTAGGCAAAGGATTCAATTATAGATGGGCCAGGCAGAGGCTGAAAATGTAGAGAATCGATGACAGTGCAGTCTCCATGTACATTGCTTAGTCTGTGTCAGCCTCTTACACTCCCTCCCATCTCTAAGTTGGGAAGCAGCACCTTTCTATATCCCCTGATCTCAAAAATACCAGCCTCCATGAAGCCTTTTCTCAGGTCCCTAACCAGATAATGGTTTTTTCTTCTGTCAACTTCTAGTGCCACTGGAGTGGGCACTGGCTATCTGGTCTACCCCATGTCTTTCTATTGGGCAACGCCCTTCTATTCCATGGGGCCTCTGGTGAAGTCTTTACTCAAGGGCTATGCTTCTTTGTCCCAGGTTGACCAGTAGAGAACCTACCCCCCGCCCCCCACACACACAATACCTACCCCTTATTGGTCCAGGATAAGCCAGGGCAAGAAGAATCATCCTTTGGTAATCATGTTGAGTTTGGGAGAGGAAATTGTAAAGAGTAAAGACCATGAGGCTGTAGCTCCTATCTTGGCTTCCTTTTTTTCCATACAGCTTTGCCTTAGCCTTTTGCTCCTGTTTCATGGTTTCCTATTCACTGATCACAGGTTCTAATGCAGAGATGACAAATTTTATCTCAGGTCCCAAGCCTGATTGAATTGGCAGTGGAGAAGGAAATGGCAACCCACTCCAGTGTTCTTGCCTGGAGAATCCCAGGGAGGGTGGAGCCTAGTGGGCTGCCATCTGTGGGGTTGCACAGAGTTGGACACGACTGAAGCAATATAGCAGCAGCAGCAGCAGCTTTAGCACTATGTTAAAGAAGAACCTAGAGTCAGGCCTGGGATGAGGAAGAAAAGAGATCTGTGATCAGTTAGTTATGTCTGACATGGGGACAGGAGTGGCTGTAAACAAGCCAGGTGTTTGCCATCCTTAATCGGTGACATATTTTATTTCTTCTCAGTGCTATGAGTCCTGAGTTGAGGCACCTCTTCTTTCTATCATATGTCATGTTTGTCACCAGGAAAGCCAGAGTAGCCACCTTACGAACCAGATTGAGTAGAGTTCTGCCCTTCAGATGTTGACATGAATTCTTTGGATCCTCAAAGGTTGAAGTCAGTTAGCAGAATAAATGATGTTAAAGAGTATAAATCCAAGTGGGGCAGGAACATAAAGAATAGAAATAGAGAACAACTAAAGCCATTCTGAAAAGTTTAAGGAGCAGGCAACAGAGCCTGGGAGGCCCAGGGTTCTATGCTCAGAGTCGCAGAAGAAGCAAATTTACTTAAGCTAGCTTTTCAGTTTAAATTTCAATGTGATGGCATCATGGTCCATTGGGGATTTTATATGGACTTATGTGGCCAGGGCCCATGTATGAATATACCTCATTTTATTGCATTTTGCTTCATCATACTTCACAGACATTGCATTTTTAGCAAATTAAGGTTTGCAGTAATCCTGCATTGAGAAAATCTATCAGCTCCATGTTTCCAGCAGCTTTTGCTCACTTGGTGTTTCTGTGTCACATTTCGGCAATTCTCACAATATTTCAAAATTTTTCATTATTACTATTTTGTTATGGTGATCTGTGATCAGGGATCTGTAATGTTACTATTTCAAAAAATTATAACTTGCAGAAGGCTCTGTTGATGGTTAGCATTTTTAGCAATAAACTATTTTTAATGAATGTATGCACATTAATTTTTTAAACATAATGCTGTTTCACACTCGATAGACCACAGTATAGTATAAATATAACTTTTATATGCACTGGAAAACCCCCAAAATGTGTGACTTGCTTTATTAGGATATTTACTTTATTACGGTGGTCTGAAAATGGACATGCAGTCTCTGAGGTCTGTCTGATTTGCCTTCTTTGGTTTTGCATCTCTGGTGTCTAAATACATAGTATGTGCTTAACAGTGTTATGTTGAGTGAGGGAATAAATCATCAAACTAATGGCAAATTCTTCAGCTCATTTCAGAAGTCAAAAATGATAGAATTGATATTTACAGAACATTATTTGAACTGAAGCAGTAGAATCTAGAAAACACTCAGTTTTTGAGAAATAGAAACCAGATTGACAGGATTCAGTGGTGTGTAAGATGTCGGTAGAAGTAAAGGAGAAAGAGAACAAGAAGCCTCCCAGATTTTTGACTGGACCAGTGTAGGCGGTGGTGATGTTCACTGAGATGCTCTTCTGCTATCCCTGTGTAGATACTAGCAAAATTACTTCTTATACTTTATTTTTATTGGCTGATTATTTGCTTGTTTTCATCCCAACCCAGGAAGTGCACTGAGGGAGGCACCGAGCCTAAATTGTTTTAAACTGTTGCATTCCCAGTGCACACTAAGGCTAACATATAGTAGGCTTGCAATAAATGAGTGCAAGCATAGATAGGCAATACATATCTAGTGATGATGACAACCACTTAGTATATAGGATGACAGTTCATTTCTAGTCAACAGGTAAGGGAACATGCTGTCCTAGAACAACTTCCAGCCATGTATGATGGGAACCATGGCACAAACTGTTTCACGCAGCTCATTATGACTTTCTGGTCTACTGGAGACCCACTGATCTTACCATGGTATTAAAATGTGAGTTTTGCATGAGCTTCAGTTACTGAGAGTCTCTATATGGAGTTTATGAGGCTTAACCCATGGCTGGTTCACAGTCAAAGGCCAAAGTATGGTGAATAAAAGCTGCAACCAGCTTTCCATTATTCCTGATGGATTTCTCTGTAAGATGACAGAGTGGAACAATGATCAATAGTGGAACAGCCATTCTGGAAGGCCTTTGTGCCCAAGATAATGGTAAAAGGGAAGGCAGCCTGAAGCTTTGTTGGTACATTGGTTTGTGATTTGGGGGTAAATAGAGGAAAACTTCAGAGAAGGCAATGGCAGCCCACTCCAGTACTCTTGCCTTGGAAATCCCATGGATGGAGGAGCCTGGTAGGCTGCAGTCCATGGGGTCACTGAGGTTGGACACGACTGAGTGACTTCACTTTCACTTTTCACTTTCATGCATTGGAGAAGGAAATGGCAACCCACTCGTGTTCCTGTCTGGAGAATCCCAGGGACGGGGGAGCCTGGTGGGCTGCCGTCTATGGGGTCTCACAGAGTTGGACACGACTGAAGCGACTTAGCAGCAGCAGCAGCAGCAGCAGAGGAAAACTTTCCTTGAAAATAAGGCAGATTATTTGAATCTTTCCACTAGAAACTCAAACAGGAGATGGGAAAAGTGAACATTGACATTTCAGGAATCAGTGAACTAAAATGGACTGGAATGGGTGAATTTAACTCAGATGACCATTATATCTACTACTGTGGGCAAGAATCCCTTAGAAGAAATGGAGTAGCCATCATGGTCAACAAAAGAGTCTGAAATGCAATACTTGTATGAAATCTCAAAAATGACAGAATGATCTCTGTCCATTTCCAAAGCAAACCATTCAATATTACAGTAATCCAAGTCTATTCCCTGACCAGTAATACTTAAGAACTTGAAGTTGAATGGTTCTATGAAGACCTACAAGACCTTCAAGATCTAACACTCAAAAAAAAAAAAAAAAACATGTCCTTTTCATTATAGGGGGCTGAAATGCAAAAGCAGGAAGTCAAGAGATACCTGGAGTAACAGGCAAATTTGGCCATGGAGTACTAAATGAAGCAGGTTAAAGGCTAACAGAATTTTACCAAGAGAACGC
The DNA here is from genome assembly GCA_006408695.1 of Aepyceros melampus. NCBI lineage: Eukaryota > Metazoa > Chordata > Mammalia > Artiodactyla > Bovidae > Aepyceros > Aepyceros melampus. Next base: position 186,910 of record SJXQ01011902.1, read on the forward strand.
ACTGGTCATAGCAAACACCCTCTTCCAACAACACAAGAGACGACTCTACACATGGATATCGCCAGATGGGCATTACCAAAATCAGTTAATTATATTCTTTGCAGCCAAAGATGGAGAAGCTCTATACAGTCAGCAACAACAAGACTGGGAGCTGACTGTGGCTCAGATCATGAATTCCTTATTGCCAAATTCAGATTTAAATTGAAGAAAGTAGGGAAAACCACTAGACCATTCAGGGATGACCTAAATCAAATCCGTTCTGATCATACAGTGAAAGTGAGAAATAGATTCAAGAATTAAATCTGATAGAGTGTCTGAAGAACTATGGGTGGAGGTTCGTGACATTGTATCAGTTCAGTTCAGTCGCACAGTCGTGTCCGACTCTTTGCGACCCCATGAATCGCAGTACGCCAGGCCTCCCTGTCCATCACCAACTCCCGGAGTTCACTCAGACTCACGTCCATTGAGTCTGTGATGCCATCCAGCCATCTCATCCTCGGTCGTCCCTTTCTCCTCCTGCCCCCAATCCCTCCCAGCATCAGGGTCTTTTCCAATGAGTCAACTCTTCGCATAAGGTGCCCAAAGTACTGGAGCTTCAGTTTTAGCATCATTCCTTCCAAAGAAATCCCAGGGCCGATCTCCTTCAGAATGGACTGGTTGGATCTCCTTGCAGTCCAAGGGACTCTCAAGAGTCTTCTCCAACACCACAGTTCAAAAGCATCAATTCTTCAGCGCTCAGCCTTCTTCACAGTCCAACTCTCACATCCATACATGACCACAGGAAAAACCATAGCCTTGACTAGACGGACCTTAGTCGGCAAAGTAATGTCTCTGCTTTTGAATATACTATCTAGGTTGGTCATAACTTTTCTTCCAAGGAGTAAGCGCCTTTTAATTTCATGGCTGCAGTCACCATCTGCAGTGATTTTGGAGCCCAAAAAAACAAAGTCTGACACTGTTTCTACTGTTTCCCCATCTATTTCCCATGAAGTGATGGGGCCAGATGCCATGATCTTCGTTTTCTGAATGTTGAGCTTTAAGCCAACTTTTCCACTCTCCTCTTTCACTTTCAACAAGAGGCTTTTTAGCTCCTCCTCACTTTCTGCCATAAGGGTGGTGTCATCTGCATATCTGAGATTATTGATATTTCTCCCAGCAATCTTGATTCCAGCTTGTGTTTCTTCCAGTCCAGCATTTCTCATGATGTACTCTGCATATAAGTTAAATAAGCAGGGTGACAATATACAGCCTTGACGTACTCCTTTTCCTATTTGGAACCAGTCTGTTGTTCCATGTCCAGTTCTAACTGTTGCTTCCGACCTGCATACAGATTTCTCAAGAGGCAGGTCAGGGGGTCTGGTATTCCCATCTCTTTCAGAATTTTCCACAGTTTACTGTGATCCACACAGTCAAAGGCTTTGGCCTTTGACATTGTATAGGAGGCAGTAATCAAAACCATCACCAAAAAAAAGAAAAGCAAAATGCAAAATGGTTGTCTGACGAGGCCTAACAAATAGCTGAGAAAAGAAGAGAAACAAAAGGCAAAGGAGAAAAGGAAAGATATACCCATTTGAATGCAAAGTTCCAAAGAATATCAAGGAGAGGTAAGAAAGCCTTCCTCAGTGATCAATGCAAAGAAATAGTGGAAAACAATAGAATGCGGAAGACTAGAAAGCTCCTCAAGAAAATTAGAGATACCAAAGGAACAGTTCATGAAAAAATGGGCTCAATAAAGGACAGAAATGGTATGGACCTAACAGAAGCAGAAGACATTAAGAAAAGGTGGGAAGAATACACAGAAGAACTATACAAAAAACATCTTAATGACCCAGATAACCATGATGGTGTGATCACTCACCTAGAGCCAGACACCTTGGAAAGTGAAGTCAAGTGGGCCTTAGGAAGCATCACTATGACCAAAGTTAGTGGAGGTGATAGAATTGCAGCTGAGCTGTTTCAAATCCTAAAAGATGATGCTGTTAATGTGCCGCAGTCAATATGCTAGCAAATTTGGAAAACTTAGCAGTGGCCACAGGACTGGATAAGGTCAATTTTTATTTCAATCCCAAAGAACGTTCAAACTACTGCACATTGCACTCACCTCACATGCTATCAAAGTAATGCTCAAAACTCTCTGAGAGGCTTCAACAATACGTGAACTGAGAACTTCTGGATGTTCAAGCTGGATTTAGAAAAGGCAGAGGAACCAGAGATCAAATTGCCAACTTCTGCTGGATCATAAATTAAACAAGAGAGTTCCAGAAAAATATCTACTTCTGCTCTGTTGACTACACCAAAGCCTTTGACTGTGTGGATCACAATAAACTGTGGAAAATTCTCAAGAGAGGGGAATGCCAGACCACCTGACCTGCCTCCTGAGAAATCTGTATGCAGATCAAGATGGAACAGTTAGAACAGGACATGGAACAACGGACTGTTTCCAAATTGGGAAAGGAGTATGTCAAGGCTGTATATTGTCACCCTGCTTATTTAACTTATACGCAGAGTACATCATGCAAAATGTTGATTTGGATGAAGCACAAGCTGGAATCAAGATTGCCAGGAGAAATATCAATAACCTCAGATATGCAGATGACACCACCTTTATGGCAGACAGTGAAGAAGAACTAAAGATCCTCTTGATAAAAGTGAAAGAGGAGAGTGAAAAAGTTGGCTTAAAACGAAGATCAATGCATCTGGTCCCATCACTTCATGGCTAATAGATGGGGAAACAATGGAAACACTCAGAGACTTAATTTTGAGGGGGCTCCAAAATCACTGCAGATGGTGACTACAGCCATAAAATTAAAAGACTTGCTCCTTGGAAGAAAAGTTATGACCAACCTAGACAGCATATTAAAAAGCAGAGACATTATTTTGCCAACAAAGTTCTGTCTAGTCAAAGCTATGGTTTTTCCAGTAGTCAATTGTGGATGTGAGAGTTGAGCTATAAAGAAAGTTGAGGGCCGAAGAATTGAACTATGGTGTTTGAGAAGATTCTTGAGAGTCTCTTGGACTGCAGGGAGAACCAGCCAGTCAATCTTAAAGGAAACCAGTCCTGAATATTCATTGGAAGGACTGATGCTGTAGCTGAAACTTCAATACTTTGACCATCTGATGTGAAGAACTGACTCACTGGAAAAGACTCTGATGCTGGGAAAGTTTGAAGGGGGAAGGAGAAGGGGATGACAGAGGATGAGATGGTTGGATGGCATTACCACCTTGATGGACATGAGTTTGAGTAAGCTCCTGGAGTTGGTGATGGATAGGGAACCCTGGCGTGCTATGGTCCATGGGGTCACAAAGAGTTGGAAATGACTGAGCGACTGAACTGAACTGAACTCAACAAATGGGTATTGTGTGTGAATCATATCAAAAAAGTTGGTTTAAGGGGAATATCTTGGCGAGGACTGGAGTCCAGAAATCAGATGAGTTCCTGTGGAAAATTCTCTTCACCTGATATCTTACTAAATTTTAAGATTTGAAATTTAACAAGCTAAAGGATGAGGCAGGGCAGATTGAGAAGGAGCTCTGATTCATGACATAATCTTTTCCTCTTTACCTTGGCTGACTTTTCAGCAGCACTGAAACAGTTAAATACTCTGTCCTAGAAAAGCTCAGCCCAGAAGATTTCCACAACCTCTGTTGATGGTTGAGGTTTGTCTTCTTCAAATTTATATATGAAGTCCTAACCTCCAGCACCTCAGAATGGTACCTTATTCATAAATGGGTTAGTTGCAGATGTAATGATGTAAGACAAAACACCCCTTCTTCCAGTATGACTCATGCCCAAGTGAAAAGCAGAAACTTAGAGACAGATACTCACATACAGTGAGAATGCCATGTGAAGATAAAGGAAGAGATAGGGTGGCGTGTCTATAAGTCAAGAAATGCCAAAGATTGCCAGCAAATCACCAGATACCAGGGGAAAGTCATAGGATAGATCCTTTTCTCACAGCCTTCAGAAGGAGCGTGCTGACATCCTGAGTTCAGATTTCCAGTTTTGGGAACTGTGAGACAATACGTGCTTCTGTGGTTTCAGCCATGTGTACATTTTCATGGAAGCCTGCATCTATGAATACAACACCACGGTCCCTTGTTTCCCGTGGCTCCTTTGTCTCTCCTCACAATGCTTTGTGCACGCCTGTTCCACTTCTCCTCCTATATGTTAGGATTCCTAAGAGCTTCGTTCTAGGTCTTCTTACTCAACATACATCCCCAAGTGACTCACCCTCCCTACGCTATTTCCTCTTCTGGCTCCCAAACCTCTTTCCTCTGCTTTAGATATACGTGTGTGTGTATGCAGACAAGCATACACACACACATATGCGTGCGTGCACATGCACACACTTGTGAACTCCAAAGTTCGAGTCTTCTTTATAAAAATTATTTATTTATTTAGTTGTGCCAAATAAATAAATAAAAATATTTATTTGTTTAGTTGTGGCACACAAGATCTTTGGTATAGTTGCCATAAGTGAAGTCGCTCAGTAGTGTCTGACTCTTTGCAACCCCATGGACTGTAGCCTACCAGGCTTCTCAGTCCATGGGATTTTCCAGGCAAGAGTACTAGAGTGGGTTGCCATTTCCTTCTCCAGGGGATCTTCCCAACCCAGGAATCGAACCCAGGTCTCCCACATTGTAGGCAGATGCTTTACCATCTGAGCCGCCAGGGAAGATGTAGTTGCCATATGTGGGATCTAATTCCCTCACCAGGGATCAAACCCATCCCCCTGCATTGGGAGCATGGAGTCTTAGCCACTGGACCATCAGGGAAGTCTCTTGAGTCTTTTTTTTTTTTTTTTAACATCTGCAGAGTTCACATATTATTTGGTTTTTCCTCTTCTGACTAAATGAGCTGACATTTTCTTATCAATATTTTTTAAGGGAAAAGTAATAATTGCAATTACCCTTGAACGAGGGGACACCTGTTCTGGTTGAACCAGCATCCACATCAGCTAAGAGGGTCCCATCTTGAGGGTCCCTTTGCAGACTTCCAGGCTCCTCTAGCAGCCCTTCTTTATGTGTGACCACCCTCACTGTAAATGGTTCTACCCTGCCCCATTTCTGTAGTGTGGACCAGACTGGGATCTCAGATGCTCAGTCTCTGATGAGAGGTGACACTTGGATCTCTGATTCTCAAACCTGAAAAGTTCAGCTTTCTCAGTGGAAGGTGAGTTCTATCATTTCTGCAGAAATGGAAGGCTGCCATTCAACCTGGCCTTGAGCCTGTGGCAAGCCATTGGTCAGTCTGGATACATCCATTATTCCCTCCATTTCTAACAAGTTAGGAGAGGGTGGTGAAGTCAGTTATTAGCTGGGTCTCCAAAATCAGGGAAAGTTTAGACACTGACAGGTATTGGTGCAGCCTAGTGGTCTGGCTGGCAGGGATTTAAGAATAGCAAACATAGATTAGCAATGAAAACAGTATATTTCTACACTTTTCAAAAATGGTGTTAAATGCACTTAATGTAAAATTTGCCACCTTGACCGTTTTTTGGCTCACAGTTCAGTGGCATCGAGTATAGTCATACTGTTTTGCCACCATCAGGACCATCCATCCAGACCTCTTTTCATCTTACAAAACTGAAACTCTGTACCCATGAAAATTCTCTTCTCCACAGTCCCTGGAAACCACCATTCAATTTTCCGTCCCTGTAATTTGACTACTCAGAGAACCTCATATAAATGGAATCATCCAGTCTTTGCTCTTTAGTAACTGGCTTATTTCACTTAGTATGATGTCCTCAAAGTTCCTGCCTGGTGCAGCACGTGTCAGAATTTTCTTCCTTTACAAAGCAGAATAATATTCCACTGTGTGCATACACCACATAGTTTTTTCATCCACCCATTCACTGACACATGGGTTGCTTCCTCCTCTTAGTTATAGTGAATAATTCTGCTATGAATATAGACCTAACGCATGTCTCCCCGAGTCACTGATTCTAGTTCTTTTGAGAACATATCTCGAAGAGAGGTTGCAGGATCAGATAGCAAATGTATGTTTGCATCTCTGAGGAAGGCCACGCTGTTTTCCACAGCAGCTGCACCACGTTCCATTCCCGTCAACAGGGTGCACCAGGGTTGTAATTTCTTCACATCCTTGCTTGCACCAGTTATTTTCTTTTTTCTTTTTGATAGTAGCCATTCTAATGGATGTGAGATGGCATCCTTTTTTTTTTTTTAACGTTTTGAAACATTTCCCAATATTTCTTTAGACTTAGAACCAGTTCTATATCCTTGGTTATAAAAAAAGTAAATTTGCCAAGCTAGCAGAAGCCAAGGTTTCCAATGAGTGAGACGATTGTGTGCTGAGAATTTGAAATAGGTTCAATGTCCTACTGCAAATACCCCTCAGCACTTCTCTCTCAGGAAGTCCACACTGGAACTCAGTGTTTCACTCAGAAAGCTGCTCTTCCAACCCCCGCCCCCCCATCCCCACGACCCTGTGTTCTCTAAACTGATGAACTTCACTGCTATTCAAGCAGTTGCTCCAGCCAGAAAGTTGAAGGCGTACCTCTTCCTGAGCTCCCAATACACATTCATCATCAAATCCCACTACTTTCACTTAAATATTTTCTCCCAAGACCTTGCTCTAGGCAGCAGCTTCCATAGTTCAAGATACTTGAATCCCTAGCTAAAACGGCTTCAGTAACCATCTAGAAGTGAAGTGAATGAAGTTGCTCATTCGTGTCTGACTCTTTGTGTCCCCATGGACTGTAGCCTATCAGGCTCCTCCGTCTATGGGACTTTCCAGGCAAGAGTCCTGGAGTGGGTTGCTGTTTCCTTCGCCAAGGGATCTTCCTGACCCAGGGATTGAACCCAGGTCTCCCGCATTGCAGGCAGACACTTTATCGTCTGCCCCTCAATTCCAACTGTCTCCCCTCATCTTTTCCAGTCTCCGCTCTATAGCCAGGTGAGCTTTGTAAAATAAAAAAATTGATCTCGTCACACCTCCACCCCAGTGAAAACCCATCAGTGCCATGTCCTTGCCCTCAGAATGAAACGGAACATTCAGCCTTTCTTCATCTGATCCCCACCTACATGTCTTATTTATCTCCAGGTTTCTCCTCTTGTCCAGGAATAAAGTGGGTGGAAAAGGCATTTTTGATTTATTGAATGACAAAGCCAGAAATTTGTTTCCTATTCATTACACAAATGCTCAGCATTTCCTGGCCTAGGTCTGACCCTGGGAGAGCCAGAATTGAAGACCTGTATCAGGATGCTGCTACATGATGGATGAAGGATGGGACGTGCTGCCCTAATCCAAGAAGGTCCTCAGTTCAATTCAGTTCAGTCGCTCAGTCGTGTCCAACTCTTTGCGACCCCATGGACTGTGCCAGGCCTCCCTGTCCATCACCAACTCCCGGAGTCCACCCAAACCCATGTCCATTGAGTTAGTGATGCCATCCAACCATCTTATCATCTGCCGTCCCCTTCTCTGCCTGCCTCAACCTTTCCCAGCATCAGGGTCTTTTTCAGTGAGTTAGCTCTTCACATCAGATGGCCAAAGTATTGGAGTTTCAGCTTCAAAATCAGTCCTTCCAATGAACACTCAGGATTGATCTCCTTTAGGATGGGTCTCCTTGCCCCAGCATCACCCAGTGAACAAACTGGATATTTCATTAGTGTCTCTAAGATTTTCTGAAGACATAAAATTTAGATATTCAAATTTTCATGCTCATGGTAAGCATGTAAACAAAGCTTGTTTATAGATATGAGAGAAATGTGTTCTTTTCAGGTGGAGGGATGGTGGTAGATTACCAGACAGCAAAATCAGGTTCAATTAGATAGTGGCTTTCAGTCAAAACTGTACACTGGAATCAGTTGAGAATCTTGACAATGTGAGTGCTCCATCCTAGAATAAAATTCTCTGTGACTGGGGCTAGGAATTAGGATTTTTTTTTAAAGTTTCTCTGGTGATTGTAATATAGAAGAATGGCTAAAAACCACTGATTTAGCTCAAAGGAGAAATAAATTCACCAGACATTTATTTATGGAGACAGCTGACTTGACGGCTAACTGGACAGTGAACTTCTTTAAGCTGAACTGGGAGTATCTTTGGAATTAGATACTGTTGGCTAAATCACAGGTAACTTGACTTTGGGATAGCTAACTGCATTTTTGTCTGTGCCCCGGGAAGGGAAAAAAACATGAAAACTGATCTTATCCCATGTCTAGACATTGGTTACAATGATTGCCTTGAGTATCCAGGTTTTTGAGGAAGGCAGATTAACATACAGGGTTTAACTGGAAACCTGCATATCTATTGAGAGAACCTCCAAGTATACAGCCCCTCAGGGAAATTCATCCCAGGTAAAACAGGGACTGGAGGAGGAAGTGGCAACCCACTCCAGGATTCTTGCCTGGGAAATCCCATGGACAGAGGAGCCTGGCGGGGCTGCAGTCCATGGGGTCGCGAAGAGTCGGACACGACTGACTGAGTGCAAGTGTGCCCCTGTGCATGCGTGGTGCACGCGCACACAGGGGAAGGCTGTCTTGGGGGTGTAGAGACAAAGAGGATACGTTGGATTTAGACATTCGGACGTTCAAAAGCAATCAGAAGAGTAGTCCCTGAAGCTCCCACCTCTTCTGAATCAAAAGGAGAAATACAGTAAATCCTCTATATTCGAACCTTCAAGTTGCGAACTTTCAAGGTGTAAACCTTGACTGTCAAATCATGGAAGTTAGTTTACGTGTCTAGCATAGACTGTCATGTGAGTGCGTCCTCTGTGAGTGGCTGTGCTTTGGTGTACTGTGCTGGATCGTACTGTATAGAGTACAGTAGAATGGTATCTTTATTTCAAGCCCAGGGTGACCCGAAGCAAGCATAAAAGCATGGATGAGGTCAGTAACCCTTCTGGTCTGCTCAATCAATGTCAGCCCCTATATGCCAACTATTGTATTATACTGCTGTATTTTTCAAGGTACTATGCTGTAATATTAAATATGTCTTCTTTTTTGTGTGTGTTTGGTTTTTATGTATTATTTGTGTGAAGTGTTATAAACCTATTATAATACAGTACTATATAGCTGATTGTCTTAGGTATCTAGACTAACTTTGTTGGACTTAACGAACAAACTGGACTTAAAAAACTTGCTCTCAGAATGGAACTCACTCATATGGGAGGAAATGCGCTTGGTTGTTGGGTCTGTACATCTTGCTGTGTTCTGCCCAGTGGTGAGCTCTTTTGATGGATATTATCAGTGAAAACCACTCTGGGACATCAGTAGCCCTGACTTGGTGCTGTGGACCACCAGCAAGGAGGTGGCCCTTCAGGGCTTTGCTGTGGGATGAAGTGACTCATGGCCCTGCAACTGGGTGCAAAAGGGGAGCCACAGGCAAAAGCTGATCAAAGCAGCACAGAGAGGATCTTAACCTGCTACAGAGGGAACTCAAATGTTCCTAGCCACTCAGACACCGAAGCTTTTAAAAAATACCTGCTGGATCTGAGAGTCACGACCATCTTTTGCCCTGGTTTCAAATTTAAGAGCAACCCACTCCAGTATACTTGCTTGGAGAATCCCATGGACAGAGGAGCCTGGCGGGCTATATAGTCCATGGGTTTGCAAGAGTTGGACACGACTTAGCCACTGAAGCCATCATTTTGGGAACTGAACTTGTTTATTATTTAAATTAGTCACCTGACCTATAGTAAAGAGATATGGTCAAGGAAGCGCTGTTCAATAAAGGAAAGGGTCATATTGCCATCAAAACATGAACCTGTGTATCTGTGACCTTGTTTATCTGACTGGGGTCCTGCCATTTCCAGGTCTATCTGAATGGGTTAGTTCAAGCTCCTCATTGGATGCATAAGCTAACCGAGCCTTGGGAGGTGTAGTCAGAGAGCTGTTAAATAAGGCTGAAATTGAGCCTTTTACCTGGAGGCTTTTTTGCAGGGAAGACAAGTGAAGGCAGAAGCTTGCTGCCAAGGAGACCCTCCCTGAGGATGTACAATGGTGGCTATCTGTAGGATGACAATGGAAGGGTTGTCACTGCCCCTTCTCCCTCCTGTTGCCCCTGAGACCTCAGCTCTGCAGCCAGGTCCTCCATGCTTCTGCTTCGCTCTTTTCATGCTGTGTTTCTCTGTGCAGGTAGATGAGGGGACAAAAGGCAGATGCATGGAGCATGCAAGAGGTCATGAAGGTGTGGACCAGAAGTATCCAGTACTAGGGGCCTGATGGCCTGGGTGTATTTGGATGGAGGCCAGAGAGCTATCCAAAGTGCTCACCAAGGAGGCAGACTGCCTAGACTCAATTCTCTCTCCTGCTACCATGCAATCTTGACTTTTATTTACCTGTCTGTATAATGGAGTGATGGTTAGAATGCTTGACTTTATAGGACTATTTGAGTATGAAAGGAAGTATCATTTAAAGTACTTAGAATAGTTTCAGACATATAATAAGTGCTCAGTGTAAGTTATATTTAGACTTTGGGAAGACTAATAGAAAATTCAGTGCCTATCACTTCCTAAGATGGGTGGTCATTCATTCTTTCATTCATTTGACAAATATTGTACAACACAGCATCAGTGTTAGCTCTCATAACAGGTACTCACAAGTGAATTATAGAAGGCTTCTCCTTCTGGGAGTGGAGAGGGCTTCTCTGTTGTTTATGTCCCAGGAATAGGCGATCAAAAAGAAAACAGAACTATCTACCAGCCCAAGTACACATGGAAACTTCTTATATCCAGGAAGAATCAAGCCATGGAGGCCAGAGCTTCTCTGGGATCTGGTATCATGACAGTCACATGATTAGGATGCAGCCCAAGGTGGGTGGGGAGGATGGAAGAACAAGACTTGAGGTCTTTCTCTTTCCTTCAGTTTAGGTGTGAGTCTTACAAAATCATTTCCACAAAAATAAACAGGTAAATAAACAAACCCAATCCATTGAACTCAAGTTCCCCATTCAGTCTCAGATAAGTGGGAAATATGAGCCAGCTGTCTTTTTTCACATACTTTCAGGGCAGGAAATTGCTCATCTCTCACTGCAACAAGCAATGAGCTTCTTCAGGTTCTAAAGAAGCTCCCACTGTTGAGTGATGCTGATTTTGGATGGAAGGCTTCCTGGGGCTTGGGCCAAGGGCTCTGAACAGCAAGTGGCTTCCTGTGTTCTCAGTCTGCTTTAGATTAAAGTTCATTATCGAATTTCTGCTCTGCAGAAGTGGGCTGAATGTTGGTGATAATTTAATTCAGTCTTATCATTTTGCAGAGAAAATCCCTTAAAACCAAGGAGGATCTAGTTCTTCTTATTCTCTGTGTGGTTCTGTTCCTCTCTCAGCCAAAATCTCTTCTCTCTACTCATAGTACATAGATCTTCTCCACCAACAGCCTGTACGGGTTCAGCCTGATCCATTTATGGGATGATTCATGCCCTAAGAACTTTGTACCAAATGTAAAATCTAACCTATTTGAACTAGTCAATACATTAGATGATTTCATGAGTAGTTGCAGGCTATCACATGAGGGATACAAAAATGTTTTTTTCAAGTTATGGAAAACAAACTGACATATTACTATATCATTTATGTAAAGCTAAGTCCCGATCATAAGCATCATTGTCGTCTTCATCATCACTGTAGTAGATAATGACCAGCGACATCAGCGTCACCTTTGGCCAGTTAGAAGTGCAAAATGTCAGAGCCCATCCTAATCTTAATAAATCAGAAACCCTCATTATTTTATTATTATTATTTCTGGGAGTCAGACCCAGAAATCTGTGTTTTCACAAGCCCTACAGTTGATTCTGGCATATGCCAAAGCTTGAGAACCATCGTGCTAGACTGTGCCAAGGGCTTTTGAGGCTTTATCTCAGTTATTCTTCATAGTAACCCTTCAAAAGTGGCCTTATTAGCTTCACTTTGAGAAAACTGAGACCTAGCAAGGCTAAGTATCTTGCCCAAGGTCACACAGCTTGTCAGGGCTGTAGCTAGACTCCGGTTTGCATTTTTTGGTTGCAGGAGATCACATTTTCAACGAAGTCATTATCTACATTTCTGCTTATCCTAACAAATTCTCTGAACTACAAAAAAAGTGTAGTAAATTCTTTAACAACCCATCCACCACCTACATCATGGAACTGCAATTGATTTTTACTCGACTTCATCTCCTTTAGTCCAGAACTAGCCTGTGGGGGTTGAGGTGGTGGCAAGACTTCAAACCATGCCTTGTCTTCCCTTGAAGTGAAGCCAGAGATGACTTCCTGGGCCGGATCTGCAGCCAGCGAGGTTTGTGGTGGAGAAAGGAGTGTGTCGAGGAGGAGAAGGTGGGGACCAGCTGCAAAATACTTGCTGAGTAGGGAGAAGGTGATGAAGAAAGGCCAAAAGGGAGAAGAAATAAGGGAGCAAAGCCTGCTACTCTATAAAATAAATACACTGATGTATATTTTACTGATGAGCAAATGAAAACCTAGGGAAGTTACATGACGTGTGTGATATCACTATCAGGGCAACAGAGGATTGGAATGTGAATTTGGTGGTTTGGACTCTAAGCCCAGTGTTGATTCTATTAGAACGCCATTGGAGCAACTGCCTACAGCAATATCAGGCTACAAACCCCAGGGTAGGGGTTCCTGTCTTGAGATTCATACTGATATTCAGGGAATGTCAACTGCCTGGACCCACTGAAATGCAAAGTTATGGTGTTGTGTGTGTGTGTGTGTGTGTGTGTGTGTGTTTACAAGATACATCTATAGGCACACATACATATATATGTGTTTATATATATATATATATATATATATATATGACTTCCCTGGTGACTCAGACAGTAAAGCTTTTGCCTACAATACAGAAGACCCAGGTTTGATCCCTGGGTTGGGAAGATCCCCTGGAGAAGGAAATGGTATCCCACTCCAGTACTCTTGCCTGGGAAATCCTATGGATGGAAGAGCATGGTAGGCTACAGTCCATGGGGTCGCAAAGAGTTGGACACGACTGAGCAACTTCATTTTCTTTTTACTTTATACATATATATATAGTTAATTTTTATCTTCCTTGTGCCTATTTTTAAAATAAACTTCTTTGTTCCTATTATGTGCATGTGTATGTATGCATGAGAGAGAGAGATTTTAGAAGGGAATGACTTTCAGTATGGGCTCTGTGACATACTGTATTTTCCAAACATGGTTGGTTGCATACACACACACCTGCACACATATACACACACTTCCCCGGAGAGGTTGGGTTTATGTTCCCCAGAACCCCTTGAATCTGGACAGAGGTTTGTGGCAGTTTTGACCAATAGATAATGGTGCAAATGATTTCCTGTGACTTCCAAGGCTAGGCTGTAAAAAGAATGCAACTCCTCGTCCCTGGGAACCCAGCCTTGGTGCTGTAAGAACGCTTAAACAAGCCCCCTTGGAGGGACCAAGGAGATGAGCTGAGTTTCCCCAGTTGATGTCCATCATCAAGTTCAGACATGTGAGTGAGTAAGACTTCAGAGGGTCCCAGCCACCAGCTTCTGGTCTGAGACCCTCAAGATTGTGGAGCAGTGCCAAGCTGTCCTTGGAATTCTGACCCACGGAATCTGAGAGCATGATAAATGATTGCTTTAGGTTTGCCGGTTGCCAGGAAACACTGACAGACTTATGAAACTTCTTAGGGTTCCCTGAAGCCATTGGTTCCCCAAAATCATGTCTAAACAGTCGTATGCTTGGCCATGAAGGAGTGTCACAGGTTCACAGAAAAAAAAAAAGTGAAAAAGTGGAGTATAACCGGTAAGGCTTTCTTTCTTAACGGTAAATTTATTAAGGTTTTAGAACTGGATCTCCCTGCCATTTTTTCCCCCTAAAATTTATATCCCTCCTACTTTTTGGTTCTAAAAATGTCCTTTTTTAAAAATGGAATAATGAGCATAGCTTATTTTGTTGTTTCTGCTGCTGTTGTTTTTGTGTTATTAAATTCCTTACTAGGCAAAATAAAAAGTTGGTCACTGAATGCTAGTCCCCTGATTCTTTAAAAAAAAAAAATTCTGGTACTTGAAATAAAAGTCTGGGAGCCACCGACCCACATAATGAAGTCCGGGCCGCTTAGCATGGCATTAAACACTGGGTGCTGCATTGGATGAATCCTATTCTAATTGTATGATAATTGGACCTACCCTCAATGTGATTCAACACTGTGTCCCTCAGGTAAGTTATGAACCTCTGAGAAAATTAGAAGCTGAGTGGAGCGTTATTTCTTTGGGAAAACATGTTTAGAGACACAAACTATTGACTCAGGTTAAATTTTTTAGACACAGTCAAATTGAAGCGAGGCATTGCTAGTTCACAAATAAATAATATAAATGATTTATCCATTTACATGTACATGGAGCACAGGTTTGACTCACCTGTGGAGTCAGTCATTCTCACAGCTGTGGGAGTGTCGTACCCCCACACCAAGGGATGCATGCACACACTGACACCCACGGCATCCAGAACCGTGCAGAACCGAACCGAATGACCCAGCACAGCCACTAAGCTGAGCTGTGCTTCCCAACAGTGCAGTTTTCCATCAGTCTCTGCAAATCCACTTCCAGGAGCTCTTTTCCCCAAAGTCCTTGGAATAAATTTGTGACCTGACATAAAAAAGAATGAAATAATGCCATTTGCAGAAGCATGGTGGACCCAGAGAATGTCATACTGAGTGAAGTAAGGCAGAGAGAGGAGAAATGCCATTGACATCCCTTATATGTGGAATCTAAAAAGAAATGATACAAATGAACTTACTTTCAAAACAGAAACAGACTCATAGAATTCAAGAATGAACTTATACTTGCTGGAGGAAGGATGGGGGTAAAGGATAGTTAGGGAGTTGGAAAGGGACACGTACACACTGCTGTATTTAAAATGGATAGTCAACAAGGACCTACTATATAGCACATGGAACTCTGTTTAATGTTATGTGGCAGGGTGGATGGGATGGGGGTTTGGGAGAGAAGGGATACATGAGTACGTATAGCTGAGTCCCTTTGCTGTTCACCTGAAATTATCACAACATTGTTTATTAATTGGTTATAAAGTCAAAGTTAAAATGTTAGCCACTTAGTCATGTCTGAGTCTTTGTGACCCCATGGACTGTAGCCTGCCAGGCTCCCCTGTCCGTGGGATTTCCTAGGCAAGGATACTGGAGTGGGTTGCCATTTTCTTCTCCAGGAGATCTTCCTGACCAAGGGATCAAACCAGGGTCTCCTGCATTGCCGGTGGATTCTTTATTGACTGAGCTACCAGGGAAGCCGTTAATTGGCTATACTCCAACACAAAATGTTTTTAAAAGTTAAAAAAAAATTGTAGTCTGATTTGGTCCTGAGAAAGGACCAAAATGGACCTTGTTCCTATAGCTCATCCATCCCCTTTGACACCTTCCCCTTGAATCAGCCCATGAATAGCTGCCCATCCCTAGGACCAAGGTGGAAATCAGCTCAGGACCTCTGGTGGAGGAATCATTTGCTTTTTTCCCTGGATGTGAGGCCACCTAGATTTGCTTCTATTACTCAGTCGCCCTGCTACCAAGCCCAGGATAATAGTTCATTTTCGTTTGTTGACCCCTGTCTCTTCCACTTGCCTGGAGTTTGACAATTCAAAGAGTGATAAATAAACATCGGATTCATAATCACAGCATGCATGATTAGGAGGACTTTCTGACATTTCAATTCAATTTGCATTTAGGGCTGGTTAACCTGAGGGGCAGGCATGTTAATTTTCACACAATACAGATTGATTACTGGCTTCTCTAATTTTTCTTCCTTCAGATGACAAGCCCCGGCAGCCTGGAATTTGTCAATTTAGGATAGCACCCAAGGAGTACAATTCACCGACTTTGGGAAGAAAAAAATTAACTTGGAATAAATACATTACTTCCGTGCAGAGCAAGAACATAAAATTATACCCCAAGGAAAGACTCAGACTATAACCTACTGCACTCCTGAGATATCTTGGTGCTTCTATTAAATTTATTAATGAGAGTTGGGAGGTCTTAGCGGTAAGGCTGGCCCATCACTTCCATCTGGCCCTATCGTTTAATAGGATCAGTGGACACTTTCCAGCATGGAGGATTAATTAGAGAGAGGCTTTATGAGGATAAAAGTTGGGACTGGGGAAGCAGTTGGAGATGTTTTCCCTCGAACTCACAGTCCTTCATTTGTCTTCCTCGTGGTGAAGTTTAATTGCTCAAAGTACGCAAGGATCTGATGCTTACCCTTGGAAATGTCTAGGAATCTGGGGATGTCTCTGTGATCTACGTGGAAGAGCTTGGGGATTCTGTCCAGGTGTATGGTTTCTGCTGGTCCATGCTTAACAATGGAACTACAAAAGGCAAGTCTTAGCGATGTTTGCTGTAAGTTACTTGTATTTCTCAAGGGAAGAACTCCAGCTCTCAGTATCTGAGTAACTGGCATGTTCTATTATGTACAGCGTGCTTCGGAATTCGGCTGCCTCCGGTCTCAGAAGCTGCACATGGGATCTTCATTGTGTTGTGTGGGATCTTTTGCTGTGGTCCACAGACTTTCCAGTTGTGACCCTCAGGTTCAGTAGTTGTGGTGCTTGGGCTTACCTTCCCCACAGCAAGGGGGATCTTAATTCTCTGGCCAGGGATCACCACGTCCCCTGCATTGCAAGATGGATCCTTAACCACTGGACCACCACGAAGTCCCAGGAAATGCTCATTAGTGAACAGGATTTTGGACTGTTTGGGAGGTGATGAGTTCCTTGCCATTGCTTGGATAAGAGTGGTAGAGGCTATCTTATTGCAGGAAGAGTAACCTGAGAAGACTCTGTAATATTTATTTCCTCACTGCTTTTCCCCATCTCATCAAGCTCATCATCTTTCACCTAGTCTTTAAACAAACTCTTGACTATTCTCCCCACCCACTGAAGCTCATTTCCCTCCTCACCTCCTTGATTTTTACAAAATGATGTCAACAGTCTTCTGAATGTGACTGTCTGTGGCACTTGGGGGCATCTTTAAAGGGTACCATCGGGTAGCTTCATCCTAAGCATTTACTAATGAGTATGATCTAGGGATCATGGCCCTTGGTTTCCTTCACAGTCTCTGGGGAGAAGTAATATTCAAAAAGCACTGCTTTCTTGGAGGCTCTGCAATCCACCTCTTTTTTTCAAATAGTTTAAAATATTTTCTTGGAACAAACTAGGCCAAGAGGAAGCTGGGTACCTGGACATTCTGCTGGTTCCCAGTACATCTGACACTAGGTGGTCTTTGAGAGTCTGTAGTAAGGTTCTTGTATGAAGCAATCTGTGAAGCTTATAGTTATATTCCTTTTAATGATGCTATAAAATGGTGTTTATTATATCATACATTGTCTTCTTTATGAGGACTCCTGGGAGACATTTTCATCTGGTCCCAGTGCCATGAAGGGTTGAATGATTAGCAAACAGTAGGGCCTTTAGCTTTATGAGCTACATAAACTTTCAACTGTGTTTAGTTGGTGTGTGTGTTTGTGTATGTTTAATTCAGGTGTGCTTGTATTTAGTGGCTCTGTCTGTGCATGTGTTCACTTCTTGCAGTAAATTCCTCAAGCAATGCAAAGACAAGAATCTCATAGGAAAGGAACTCCTATTCATCCTTTAAGGTTTGTCTTAAGCAAATGTCTTTGAGGTGGTAGAAACACTTGCCTCTCGTTCCCCAGACCATTTTGTTCTTTAGATTCTTTGACTGTGTGGTTTGGGGATTGTGTGTCCGTAGCTGTCACCCTAACTTGTCTGAGAGCTTATAACAAACAAAGACAAGTTCTTCATTGTAGCACCCAGAACCTAGCACACAGCCAAAGACACTGTCACTCAGAAGTTTACCGAGGCTTCCTGGTCTGCGTCAACTAGGACACTCCCAAGTGTGTTTTGTCTCTGTGCGGTTTTATAGTAGAGGGTTTGAAGAGGCTTGGGTCTTCTTGGACAAAGATGAGTCCACCTCTTATTAAAGGCCTTGTCATTCTGTTTCCTCTTTCTGCCACCCAGAATTCAGAAATGTCTTCTCTTAATGGTGTGTGTGTGTGTGCATGTGTGTGTGTGTGTGTGTGTGTGTGTAAGACAGAGAGAGAGGGAGTGAGAGAGAGAGACTTTGATTAATTGAGATCTACCTCAGTTATTCTCAGTTACTGAACAGGAATAGGATCAAGTGTCTTTTGACTCTTAACTTAGATGTGATCGCAAAAACAAGATACTTCTGCTCTGCAGAACAGGGTACCCTTTTGTATACTTTTCTTAATAACTCTATGACCAGGTCATTTGGATTTTGGAGCAGGTCTGTTGAAGATAAAAGCCATGCTTCTGAGGTTGGCTTTCTAAAACACAGCTGTTTCCTCCCCCTCCCCCCATCTTTTTTTTTTTCTTTTTGCTGATTTGCGTTGGACTCCATCCTTTCTTCAACCACTTCCTTTTTCCTTTCTAGGAGCAACAGAAGTTCAGACACGGTCTGAGTGCGGGTGACTTTAGCAGAACATCAGCAGAAAGCTGAGTGTTTTCCTTCTTCGTGGTGATGGAGAGTGAGGACACCCATGGTTTCCAGCCCTCTGCACCTGCGATGCCTCGCCATGCACTAAGTCCTCAGCATCTCCAGAACGTGGGTGCTCAGCCAGCTTTCAGCATCATCACAGAGGGGCAATGACAAGACATGGGTGTCATGGGCTGGTCTCATGCCAAGGGGCTCCCTATTCAGTTGTGATCTCCTCTGGACTTCTTGAGCCTCTGGGGTGTGAAAAAATGGGAGAGGGAAAAGTGAAGAGCCCCAAGAGGAAAAGACTGAATTTCTTATCAACATATTAAAGGGAGCCCAAGAATTGACTTGGAAATTTGAAAAACTTTATTACTTTTTAAATATAAATTTATTTATTTTAATTGGAGGTGAATTACTTTATAATATTGTATTGGCTTTGCCATACATAAACATGAATCTGCCACAGGTATACACGTGTTCCCCATCCTGAACTCCCCTCCCTCATCCCTCCCCATACCATCCCTCTGGGTCATCTCAGTGCACCAGCCCCAAGCATCCAGTATCATGCATCGAACCTGGACTGGCTATTCATTTCATATATGATATTATACATGGTTATGACTTTTGGGCTTTTAAACATGAACTGGTTCTTTTTCTTTTATTGTTTTTTAAACTTGGGTAATTTTTATGAAGTGAATGTTTGTCCCTCCACCTCCACCCCATGGTGGTTCAGTCGCTAAGTTGTGTCTGATTCTTTCAACTCCATGGACTGTAATCTGTCAGGCTTCTCTGTCTGCGGGATTTTCCAGGCAAGAATACTGGAGTCAGTTGCCATTTCCTTCTCCAGAGGATCTTCCCGATCCAGAGATCGAACTCGGGTCTCCTACATTGCAGGCAGTCTCCTACATTGCAGGCAGATTCTTTACCAAATGAACCACCAGGGAAGCCCAACAGCCAATTTGTATACTTAAGCTTAGCCTCACTGTGGGTGTATTTGAAGATGAGGACTTTACAAAAGTAATCAAGGTTAAATGAGGTCATAAGGGTGGAATCGTGGTCCCAAGAGATTATTGTCCTTTTAAGAAGAGCCCAGAGAGAGCTGGCTTTTTCTGCATACAAAAAGGTCATGTACGCATGATGAGGTGGAAGTCACCTGGAAGCCAAGGAATGAGGACTCAGAACGAAACCTGTCTTGCTGGCAGGATCTTGATCTTGGACTCCCCAGCCTTGAGAACTGTAAGAAAGAATTTTCAGTTCTTTAAACCACTTTGTCTGTGGTTTTATTTGCCATTTTATTGTGGCAGACCATGCAAATGAATATAGTAATCTCAGTGAATATGCCATTTACAAGGAAGTAAACTGCCTCTAGGTTTGGTAGCCAGAAAGATCAGGGTGTCAGTACTGTCTGCACGGTTTGTTTGCTGTGAATTTCAAGTGAGTTCCCTTGCCTCTAAGTTTGTATTCTGTCATTCATATAATGGAGATTATAATGCAATTCTCAGTATAAAGATTACATAAAATATTAGATAAAAATGCAAGCCTAAATATGGGGCGAGTGTAATGAACTGTCTAGCTGCTGCTGCTGCTGCTGCTAAGTCGCTTCAGTCGTGTCCGACTCTGTGCGACCCCATGGACGGAAGCTCACCGGACTCCCCCGTCCCCGAGATTCTCCAGGCAAGAACACTGGAGTGGGCTGCCATTTCCTTCTCCAATGCATGAAAGTGAAAAGTGAAAGGGAAGTGGCTCAGTCATGTCTGACTCTTAGCGACCCCATGGACTGCAGCCTACCAGACTCCTCCATCCATGGGATTTTCCAGGCAAGAGTACTGGAGTGGGGTGCCATTGCCTTCTCCGGAACTGTCTAGCAGATACTGTTTATCAAATATCTGCTTGACAATGGTAGCCCCCCACTGCATGTCCATATCTCTTCATCACTGGCAATAAAAAATCTATTTCTTTGGGTATCCTCTATCCCCCCTTTTATTTAAACTTTTAAGTCTGAGTTAATTCTATATTCGCATGTGATGACAAGAAAGAATACAGAGAGAACGCATGCACTCTTCATTCCATTTCCTCAGTGATAATATATTGCATAGCTATGGTTTATTGTTGTTGTTCAGTTGCTAAGTCATGTCTGACTCTTTGCGACTGCATGGACTGGAGCATGCCAGGCTCCTCTGTGCATGGGATTTCCCAGACAAGAATACTGGAGTGGGTTGCTATTTCCTTTCCCAGGATGAGAAGGAAGTCACTTGAAAGCCAAGAAACAAGGACTCAGAAGGAAGTGGGTTGCTCTTTCCTTCTCCAGGGGATCTTCCTGACCCAGGAACTGAACCCTCATCTCCTGCTCGGCAGGTGGATTCTTTACCACTGAGCCACATGGGAAGCCTAAAACTATGGTACAATATCACAACTAGGATTTTGACAGAGATACGATCCACTGATCTTTTTCAGACTTCCTCCACTTTACTTACACTCCTGTGTTTATTTAGTTCTACACAGTTTTATCAGATGTGTGGGTTTGTGTATCCACCACACACATAGTCAAGATATAGAAGTCAATCAGCACAAGGCTGTTGCTGCTTTTATAACCATATAGATGTCCTTCTTCTTTCCTTCTCCAGGGGATCTTCCTGACCCAGGAACTGAACCCTCATCTCCTGCTCGGCAGGTGGATTCTTTACCACTGAGCCACATGGGAAGCCTAAAACTATGGTACAATATCACAACTAGGATTTTGACAGAGATACGATCCACTGATCTTTTTCAGACTTCCTCCACTTTACTTACACTCCTGTGTTTATTTAGTTCTACACAGTTTTATCAGATGTGTGGGTTTGTGTATCCACCACACACATAGTCAAGATATAGAAGTCAATCAGCACAAGGCTGTTGCTGCTTTTATAACCATATAGATGTCCTTCTGCCCCAACCCACCTTGTATTCCATCCTTAACCCAGGTGACCGCCAATCTGTCCTTTTCCCTGTAAGTCCTTCATTTCAAGAATGTCATATGAATAGGATCATATAGTTTATAACCATGATAATTTTTTTGCACTTAGCATGGTTCTCTGTAAATTCATCCAAATTGTTGTATGTATCAATAGTTCATACTTTTTTTTTTAATTGATGAGTAGTCCATGCTTTTGATGTACTACTGTTTTTAACCATTTACCCACTGACAGTTATCTGGTTGGTTTCCAGTTTTTCTATCATGAAAAAACTGTTATAAATAGTAATATACAGATTTTTGTGTGAAAGTGAATTTTCACTTCTCTGGGATACATGTTCAAGAGTTCAATTGCTAGGGTATAAAATAATTTCATGTTTAATTTAAGATCTAGTACCAAAGTATGTTTTAGAGTGGCTGCACCACTATACATTTCTACCAGCAAACTGTGAGTAATCCAGTTTCTCTGCATCTTTGCCAGCATCTAATCTTGTAACATTAAAAAAAAAAAAATCTTTGCCCATTCTGATAGGTGTGTGGTGATAGCCTATCATGGTTTTAGTTTGCATTTCCATAATGGTTAATGAGGTTGAACATCTTTTAATATGCTTATTTGTCATCTTATGTACTTTGACATATTTGTATACATCTTTGGCCGATTTTCTATTTGACTGTTGTTTTGTACTCTTTTGAGAATATTTATTCTAGATGTTAATCCTTTGTCGTCTATGTGGTTTTTCAAATATTTTTTCTCAGTCTGTAGCTTATCTTTTCACCCTCTTAACAGCGCGTTTCTGTTGTTTGATTTGTTCTAAATCAAATCTCCTGTGATTATACACTGGAGGTGACGAATAGATTCAAGGGATTAGATCTGGTAAACAGACTGCCTGAAGAACTATGGACAGAGGTTTGTAACACTGTACAGGGGCAGTGATCAAAATCATCCCAAAGAAAAAGAGATGCAAGAGAGCAAAGTGGTTGTGTGAGGAGGCTTTGCAAAGAGCTGAGGAAAGAAGAGAAGCAAAAGGCAATGGAGAAAGGGGAAGGTATACCCAACTGAATACAGAGTTCAAGAGAACAGCAAGGAGAGACAAGAAGACCTTCTTCAATGAACAATGCAAAGAAATAAAGGAAAACAGAAGGGGAAGGACCAGAGATCTCTTCAAGAAAATTGGGGATACAAAAGGAACACTTCATTGTGCAAGGATGAGCACAATAAAGGACAGAAATAGTAAAGACCTAACAGAAGCAGAAATGATCAAGAAAAGGTGGAAAAAATACACAGAAAATAAAACTGTCTGTTGCTTAGTCATGTCCTTACGAACTATAGCCTGCCAGGCTCCTCTGTCCATGAGATTTTCCAGCAAGAATACTGGAGTGGGTTGCCATTTCCTTCTTCAGGGGATCTTCCCAACCCAGGGATCAAATCCAGGTCTCCTACAAGGTCAGTCTAGTCAAAGCTATGGTTTTTCAAGTGGTCATGTATGGATGAGAGAGTTGGACCATAAAGAAGGCTGAGTGCCAAAGAATTCATGCTTTCAAACTGTGGTGCTGGGGAAGACTCTTGAGAGTCCCTTGGACAGCAATGAGATCCAGTCTGTCAGTGCTAAAGGAAATCAGCCCTGAATATTCATTGGAAGGACTGATGCTGAAGCCGAAGCTCCAATACTTCAGCCACTTGATGCGAAGAGCTGACTCACTGGAAAAGACCCTGATGCTGGGAAAGACTGAAGGCAGAAGGCAAAGAGGGTGACAGAGGATGAGATGGTTGGATTGCATCACCAACTCAATGAACATGAGTTTGAGCAAACTTTGGGAGAAAGTGAAGGACATGGAAGCCTGGCGTGCTGCAGTTATGGGATCACAAAGAGTTGGACACAACTTAGCAAACGAACAACAATAATAACAGCCTACTTCTCGGAGCAGCATTTTTAATTTTGATGAAGTCCAATTTATGATTTTTTTTCCTTTTTATTGATTATGATTTTGGTGTTGAAACTGTAGCTCTGGACCTTCCACTTATTTTTGTAAATAAAACACACCTTTTTATTTGTTTGCACATTATATTAGACTGCTTTTATATTAAGACAGCAGAGTTGAGTATTTGGTATAGAGATCACATAGCCTGCAGAACCTAAAACATCTGCCAAGTGGTTGTTTAACAAAAAATTTGCCAACATCTAATTTAGTGGGTAGTAATTATTTCACAATTAAAAAAAAAACTACTTTATAGACAATAGCCAATTGGAACATATGTAGGTCATAATTTTAATTAAAGTCTCAATTATACCTATATTTTCTGGATTAAAAATACATTAACTTATCTAGTCTATGGGAACTTGAATAGAATCTGTGCCATTGGTATAGAGATCACATAGCCTGCAGAACCTAAAACATCTGCCAAGTGGTTGTTTAACAAAAAATTTGCCAACATCTAATTTAGTGGGTAGTAATTATTTCACAATTAAAAAAAAAACTACTTTATAGACAATAGCCAATTGGAACATATGTAGGTCATAATTTTAATTAAAGTCTCAATTATACCTATATTTTCTGGATTAAAAATACATTAACTTATCTAGTCTATGGGAACTTGAATAGAATCTGTGCCCTACTGTTGTGTGAAAATCATATACATCTTTATTATGTTGAAAAGATTAACTCCTTAACAGAAGAACTTGAAAGAAAGAGAAAACCAGTTTGATCTAGGGAATCCTGCAGCTTCCCCGGTAGCTCAGTGGATAAAGAATCCACCTGCAATGCAGAAGATCCAAGGGGCACCGGTTCGATCCTTGGGTCAGGGAGATCTCTTGGAGGAGGAAATGGCACTGCAGTATTCTTATCTGCAGAATCCCATGGACAGAGGAGCCTGGTGAACTCCCTCCATGAGGTTGCAAAGGGTCAGACATGACTAAAGCGACAGAGCACAGCGCAGAGCAGCACGGCACAGGGAATTCTAAGCAGCTTTCCTCCTCTCAGTTTTTTGTGTTAAAAAAAGTTAAAGTCTAAAAATAAAATAAAAAAGCTATCATGCAGTTAAAATTATCATTTTAAAGTCACGTCATCTGTTAAAGACTTCAGGAATTCAAGTCCTCTCTGAGTGTGGTCCTGTCTCCAGGGAAAATCCCACGGGTGGTTAGAATCTCCTGCCTGTGCAGTTGTTCTTGAGGTGAAGACACGCACTGATTGAAGAGTATAATGAAGTCCTCTCTCTCCTCCCCTTCCAGCCACTCCAGGCAGAGCCAAAGCATTTCTGGCTGAAGGGCTAAGGTTTATTAGCAATGCACAATGAATATCCAAGGGTAGGCTTTTTAATAGAGCTGTTCTTAGCTGTCAAAAGTGGATTTATATCAGCCCATTGATTCCTTGCTGAAGACACGCAGAGCTTGTATTTCTGATGAGCTTGGGACTATCTGATTATGGTTCGTAGTTTTATTCTGTTGTAGCCATTCTCTTCTCCAGGGGACCTTCCCAATCCAGGGATCGACCCCGGGTATCTTGCACTGCAGGCAAATTCTTAACGTCTGAACCACCAGGGAAGGCCATTGTGTATACCTTGTTTCACACACACACACACACACACACAGACACACACAGACACTATGAGGGTCAAACAAAATTTTTGTGGATTGAATATGTCCCTCAGGCTGAAAGTTTAAATCCTTACCCTAGGAAGTAGATTGGAATGAGATTTTCAGTATGACTACCTAGCAGACAGTCTTCATCTTTAAACCAGATGCAGTATTTTTTTTTTGCTGTGAAATCTGTTGAACAGCCTGCAAACCCTGGTTGGGCCATGACACTGAGTCCTTGCTGATTAGGACTTTTTTTTTGTATCATGTGTGATGTGTAGATACATGACTGCAACTATGTATTGGGAGTTCACATAAGTTGGGAACTAGAAGGCGCCTGAACAGCCATCTTCAGAACTCCACCCTGGGTGTGCCTTTGTGCCATAAGGTCTTGGATAAAGGACTTCCCTGGTGGCTCAGTGGTAAAGAATCTGCCTGTAATGCAGGAGCCACGGGAGATGTAGGTTCATCCCTGGGTAGGGAATTGAACCCACATCCCTGAGCTACAGTCTACAGGGTTGCAAAGAGTTGATCACAACTGAAGCCATTTAGCATGCATACCTCTTGGATAAATGGAAGCCCAGCGATGAGGAATGCACATCTCATACAGGGAAACTCAGCACCATGTAAGGTGGTTCAGTTCATTACAAAGCACTTCACTTATCTAAGACGTTTTCATTATGTTAAACAAATCCAATTTCCCTGTTAAGATTCTTATTGACCCTTTGGATTTCTGTAACAGTATCTGATTCCTCTCCTGCTTGATGGTCCTAATTATTTCAATAACACTACTAAAGATGCCAAGCCTTATGAACTCCCTGCAAACAGCGACAGTTCCTTCATGGTTTCCAGACACTTCATCTACCTCAAACTGATGCTGAGTGTTAACAACAGCTCTTTTGAAATGTAAATGGAATGTTCTGGAGTCCTATGGCTGGCACAGGTACTAGTAGCAAAGGAGTAAACAGTCACCCAGCTGCAGACTATATCGGTGAAACCCAAGTTTGAAGGTTGCTCAGCTCCTTCATCATGTAATCATGGGACGGTCTCACAGCTAGCATGTTAATGTCAGCTTCATTTCCTTAGCAGTTTCATTCACATTTTTCTTAGCTGTGCTTCCCTGTTCTGTCCGCTCACAACTGATAGACTTAGGTGCAGTAATTTACATTTCTATCTTCTGTTTATTTCAACTGTTTATTATTTTTAAAATAAATTGATTTGTTTATTTATTTTTGGCTGCAGTGGGTCTTTGTTGCTGCGCGTGGACTTTTTCTAGTTGCAGCGAGAGGGGGCTGCTTTCTAATCGTGGCGCATGGGCTTCCTTGCTGCAGCGCACAGGCTCTAGGGCTCCTAGTTTCTGTAGCTGCACAGCGTAGGCTCAGCAGTTGTGGTGCGTGGTTCTTCCGGCATGCCCGGCATGTGGGATCCTCCTGGACCAGGGATCGAATTCGTGTCCCCTATATTGACAGGCAGATTCTTAATCACTGGACCGCCAGGAACGTCCTTATCATCTGGTTTTACTCAGATCTGATTATTAGTATTAGATCTGATCCATTCTTCTAATGCGTTTAAGTATTCTTTTAACTCGTGTGTTCATTCATTTGCTCAACAAAGATATGCCAAGCACCTATTCTTTTGCCTAAAACTGAAAATACAATAGTGGAAGTACTTGGAGATTAATTCTAATTATTCACCATTTTCACTGTTTCATCAAGTATTGTATCATCTGTTCTTGTGATCCATGTAAATTAATGTGACATATTACAGTATAGAAGGATGTTGAATTTGAGTCTCTTAATCTAACTCACCACATTAACATGCTATAACAGAGAAAATAAAAATTTAATGCAAATGAATGTAGAAATAAAACTTTGTAAAGTTATTCACCTTTTCTTTTGTGTTAAGATAAAATAGAATACCTTCTTAGAAATGAGAACAAACATCATAATCAATGTAGCTAGCATAAAACTATTTTCTTTAAGGTTATGAGAAATATATGGGTACCTATTCTTGTCACATTGCCCAACACCATCTTGGAAGCTTCAACCAATGCAATAAAACAATATTAAAAATAAAGATATAAGAATTAAAAAAGAAGACAAAAAGTCATTATTTTTAAAGAATATGATTGCTCCTATGACACTGAGATAATCTACTTATACTTATTACTACTAACAAGAAAGATTAGCAGTGTTGCTGCATATAAAAGCAATGTATAAAAATTTTAAAACTTCATTATGTCTTAATTAGAAAATGTAATATAAAATGCATAGTATTTTTATCAGCCAACGAAAACTACAAACAACTTAGGAATACAATGTGCAATACCTTGGGAAAACATTTTAATACTTTACTGAACATCACAGAAAAAAAATCTAAGGAGAAATTTATTATGTTCATGAATAGTAAGATCCATAGTAAAGATGTCATTTCCAAAGAACACCAAACCTCTGGGGAAAGGACAGCATTGAAAACGTAAGGATTGGACAGTGGTTTTAGCCAGTTAAATGTAGCATCA